>CM022702.1:70811696-71173277 GCA_012295165.1 Asparagus setaceus
CTCATCTTGTGCCATGAAACACATATGTGCAACTTCATTTTCTTCAGTTTCTTCATGGGATGAAGAATCATCACTATCATCCCAAGTTCTTTGCCATAGCTTTCCTTTTCTTATTAATTTGAGTATTGTTGAAGAAATTGAGTTTTGCTTTTTCTTCAATAATGGACAATCTTTCTTCATATGCCCTGCTTTATTACACTTGAAACAAACAGGTGAGTTATTTGAATTTGTAAATTTGGATTTAAACTTACCTTGTTTTATGAATTTTCGAAATTTCCTTGCAAACATGCTCATCTCTTCATTTTCATTATCTGAATCTTCTTTATCTGATGTGATGTTGAATGCAAGAACTTTCTTGTTTTTCATTTCATCTTCATTCTTTCTATCTTCGATTTGAACTTAGTATGCCATTAAATTTCCAATTAAATTCTCCACGACAGGTGTTGATAAATCATTTGCTTCTTCTATTCTTTGTAATTTTCTTTTCCCATTTTGGAGTAAGTGATGAAGAATTTTTCGGACCATTTCCACTTGTGTATAGGTTTTTCCAAGTCCAATTAGAGTATTAGTGATATCTGTAAATCTTGTGAACATTTCTCCAATTGTCTCATTTTCTTTCATCCGGAACAATTCAAACACAGTGAACAAGAGCGAAATTTTAGATTCTTTAACTTTATTTGTACCTTCATGTGTTACCTCAAGTGTATGCCAAATATCATATCACGATTTATTTGTTGACACTCGGTTGAACTCATTTCGATCAAGTGCACAAAATAATGCATTCATCGCTTTGGAGTCCAAATTTGCATTGTTCCTTTGTGTTGTAGTCCATTCTCAAAAGGAGTAGTTGGCTTCTCATATCTTGTCTCTACAATGTTCCAAAGTTCGTATCCAATTGATTGAAGATAGATTTTCATTCTGCACTTCCAATAATTATAATTCAGTCCATCAAACATTGGAGGACGATTTGTTGAATGGCCTTCTTTGAATTGTGAAGTGTGATCTGAAATTGATGCCATCTTTAACCTTGCTCTGATACCAAATGTAGGATCGTTGATCTGATCACACTTAAACACTAGAGGGGGGGTGAATAGTGTTTTATAAAATTTTATGCAAAGTAGATAATAAATTGCAAATATGATAGCACAAACACAGAAATTTCACAATCACAAACACAGAGATTTATACTGGTTCCACCTTCCAGGTGTACATCCAGTCCCCAAGCAAATCCCGCTTGAGAGTTTCCACTATGATTTTGAAATACCCTTACAAAATCAAAGACAAACCTGACCAATTTGCAAGACCATGCAAATTGCAACAATCTCAAACACGAGATCCACAATTCTCACACACGAGAATTCCTTTTGAAGAAGCAAAGTACAAAGTCCTAGAAGCCTTGAAGTGTTGGTGATGTCGCTGATGGCTTAAGAATTTTTCAATTGCAAAATAATGTTTAACTCTTTTGAATCTTGCAATTGTATCAAAGAATAGTTTTTCACTTGTGAACTTTTTGAACTCTCTTTTAATCTCAAAATTCAAGATCAATTCATATGAATGTTATATTTCATTTTCGATGTTTTGTCTATTTATATCCCTTGATTAGACACAAGTTAAAACCTATAAAGCGGATATAAGCGGTCAAAACATTCAAACATTCAAATTAAAGCGTCGAAGCCGACTTCTATAGTCGACTACTATATCGATTAGTCGACTAATGCGTGTTTACCAGTTACGTATAAGCAGATTCAAGCATTAGTAGTCGACTACTATATATGAATTAGTCGACTAATCTGTAATGATGAAAGTCCGGGTGTATGTTTTAAATGCAGTAGTCGACTACTATATATGAATTAGTCGACTAATGCGTAAACTCACGGTTTACGGAAAATTGTTTAAGTTATCATTAGTTAGACTATTAATGGCATTAGTCGACTAATAAATTCTGAAACTTGTATATTTATTAAATTAAGTAATTAGTCGACTATAGTTTGAATTGGTCGACTACTATTGACTAAAAAGTTATAAATGAAGTGTTTTAAACTTTAAAACTCTAATGGTTAATATAGGGATTTCTATAATTAACCAACACACTAAGCATGTGTTAGTGTGTTCTAAAAGTGTGTGTGTGTGTGTGATCAAGGCTTGTACAATTTGTTCTAAGTAAAGAAGAGAAAAATTACATTTATTTTGATCTTGCTTCTCATCTTCAATACTTCATTATGCCTTGAACTCATTTTGTACTTGTCCAAATTTGATATAATATCTGCATCAACAAGTTATAAAACACACAAAACACACATATATATATAACATATGTTGTTATCATCAAAATATTAATTTGAGAATATGAAAATCAACACAATATACTCCATAAAATATACTTGAGACATACAATCAATAAACAAGGACTTTACATTCTAAACCGAAATTATATGATATATCAACTCCAAAAAACTCTTTAGTTTCATCAGATTCTTACTCAAATGTATGTAGTATAAAACTCATTCTAGAGACACTACTTGGTTACCAATATATAGCTAGATGAAATTGATTGCAAAAAAGAATCCTGGTCATGTCCTCAAGCTCAAGCACGATTCCTCAAGCCTGGTAATCTGAGAATGTTACTTATATTTGGAGTGAGCTTTCCACATGCTCATAAGTTGTATATATTCAGTAATGTATGAAACTGAAACCATGCATGTAGCAAAATAGTGTCCAAACTTGGATTTTATGATAAATATGAAATATTTTAAAACCATCTTCGTGCGTTGAAATTACTCAACTTCATACCCTATATTGATAACTAAACTGCCTACAATGGTGATCTATCTAGAAAGGTTGCCTACCCTGGCACTTTGCCGTTTACGTCATATACCTCTACCAGACTGCCTGCAGCGGCATTCTGCCCCTGTCTCCCTTGATACGCCAGTGACTTGCTTAATTCTTTGGTGCACGCTGTTATCCAACAAACAATGCATTGTATACCTCAGTATGATCAAATGCCATGTCATATATACAGCCTACAACGGTAAATCAGTCTTTCAAACATGCCAAGGTCAACAGAATTAAAGCATGCTGACAATGGCTATCTCTTAAAAGAACTTTGACTTGTATAACGATATCATATAATATTTTTTATGTTAAAGATGAGAGGAAAATAATTTAAAGAATATGAAAACCCCACTTATAAATTGTTTGCAATTCAAGTTTCTCATGGCTCTTCAAGAGTTCCTTTTAACTCTTCAAGAATTTTTTCCATCCAAATACTAATTAAATCCAAACAGTCCCTCTTTTTTTCTCTTCTTTTCTTTCTCTTCTTCTCTTCTTCCCCTTTTTTCTTTCTTTTCTTTTCCTCTTGCTGCTGCTCCTTCCTTCTCTCAGTTTCTTTTCCTTCTATTTTTCTCTTCTTTCTCGTACTTTTCTCTTTCTTCTTGCTCAGCTTGCAGCTTCTCTTCTCTTCTCTTCTTAGTTTCTTTCCCTAGCTGCCTTCTCTCTCTCTCTCTCTCTCTCTCTCTCTCTCTAATCCTTTTGTTGATAGGTTTAAGGACAGGGAGAGCAGGTGAGGAAGAGAGGGGGATTGTATAACCCTCTTCCATCTTTTACTAACAAGACACGTGTTTTCACCAAAATATGCCACCTCCACATACATCTTCACCTCCATGTTTAAGAGCAAATTTCATTCCCTCTCTTCATGCTACCTCCACCTCACGCCCCCTCATGGACAACATCATTCTCTTTGCTTTCATGAAGCCACCTCCATCTACATCCCCGCCACCTCATCCTTACTCAATAGGACTTGTATCCCTCCTTTGTTGTCTTCATGCCACCTCCACCTCTACATAACCCACCTCTATGCAAAGGACAAGTGTCCTTCAATATGCCACATATACGCATTAATTATCCATTGGGCACATGTCCATTAATTATACATACCAACTCCTAATTTTGAATTATCGCACATCCTTCATTTTTTATATCATAACATCATGTTAATTGCAAATACTTATTGCAAGATCAAAGAAATACATGATCTAATTTATAATAGATCAGTAATTAAAATTTTGGGGCATTACACTACATATCTGTAATATTTAATCATTCTTGATCCGGGATATGATTTGTAAAGGCAATGTTCGGGCAGCCAATCTTTTTTTTTTTTGGCTAGCAGCCAACCGGTTGTAATATTTAGTACCATTTACTTGTAATGATTATCAAGCTGCATGAATTTGAAGATTGTGTATATGTTAATTTAATTTATTTGCTCATACTTGTCGATTAATGGACAATAATTTGCAGATCTACATCCTTCTTTACAAGGAAGTTGCCATTGCCTTGAAAATCAATAGTGTGTACAGCAAGCGAAAGCTACTTAACATTCATGAGAATGTGAGAGTTCTACGTTATCCCGATCATTTCTCAAGTGGTGTTTACTTATGGTATGATTGTTTTCCAGATTACCAATATCTTTCGTAAAGTTGTTTCTACCAGAAGAAGAAAAATATGTTATTTGACCTGTGTGTATGCATGTATATTGTTTCTAAAATATATATTTCACACAATTATACTTATGAAAAAAAAACTGGTTAAGTCTAGGTCGCATCATGAAAAGATCGTGATCATTGACAACCAAATATGCTATCTGGGAGGACTTGATTTGTGCTTTGGTCGTTATGACAACCCGAGCACAAGGTCGGTGATTTTCCTCCTACAGTTTGGCCTGGGAAGGACTACTATAATCCAAGGTAACTATGTGCAATTTTCTTTATGACCTTAGGGACAGAAAGTATCTTCTGAAATTTGCAAGAATTTAAAAATTGATCCTGTAGCTTATATTCTGAGAAGTGTTTTTCTGTGCGTAGGGAATCTGAACCAAATTCTTGGGAAGACACAATGAAAGATGAGCTGGACCGTAAGAAATACCCTAGATTGCCTTGGCATGATGTCCATTGCGCTCTATGGGGACCACCTTGTCGTGATATTGCAAGGCACTTTGTACAACGCTGGAACTATGCAAAGGTAGATTTTGCATTTGTTTTGTTTACTTACATAGTCGCTTCTTTTTAAAATCTGAGGTTGAGTTAATATTGTATTTTTAACTTTCTTCTGTTATCAGAGAAACAAAGCACCCCATGAACAAACCATACCCTTACTTATGCCTCAACACCACATGGTTATTCCACATTACATGGGGAAAAGCAAAGAAACTAATGTGGAGAATAAGAAACAAGATTCCAGTCATAAAGACATCAAAAGGCAGGATTCATTTTCCACAAGTTCATCATATCAAGACATCCCATTGCTTTTACCTCAAGAACCTGATGGGCTATCAATTGCAAATTCAAAGGCGAATGGGGACTTGAAGCACAATCATCTGGATCATCCAAGCAAAACCAATCATTGCTCTTCAATCTCCTCAAGGAAGGCAAAAGGAGGGGAGTCTGTTTCAGATATGCAGATGAAAGCCTTTGTGGATGACAATGGTTTTCCTCAAACTCAGAGTGAAGCACAGCGTGATGTGGTTGCTCAGTCAACTGCGGACAAAGAATGGTGGGAAGCACAGGAGCAGGGTGACCTAGATGTTTCTATTGATGAAGCCGGTCAAGTTGGACCTCACACACCATGTAGTTGTCAGGTTGGTATTTACCAAAATTTTCTTGAATCTGTGAACTGGGAATAATCTGTGAATCTTAACTGTTATTTCAAGTTTCTTTTCTTCCTTCTGGTCCCAAGATTCATTTCACATTTTGCTGGAGTTCCTTATCTATCATTCTATAATTCCATACATGCTATGTAGCTTCATTTTCTTAAATTTCAGAGATGCGCCAATACACGTCATCTTGTCAAACAGTTCTTTTTCTTGAATAAAGTTGGTGTGACATTCTAGTTTGACACCCTCAACTTAAAACAGAACTTATGTTATTGTTCTTCAAATTTGCATGATATGGTGCTTTAGCGTATGCTCTTATTCGGTTGTTTATGAGTATAACTTTAATGAGATTTATGGATACTAATTTTATCGCAATCTACAAATTGCAGGTTATTAGAAGCGTGGGCCAATGGTCTGCTGGAACGAGCCAAACTGAAGAGAGCATTCACAATGCCTACTTTTCTCTTATAGAAAAAGCAGAACATTTCATCTACATTGAGGTTTGCTTCTTATCTAGATCATTGTGCATATATTTAATTGCTCAGAATCGGAATCTAAACCATTAGAGGAAGCATTAGGCCGTAAGACTTTACATCAGTTGAACGCTGTTTCACTCCAGAAGATATTGTCCATATAGATTCTCACATATGCTACAAACATAAGTTTTTGTTACAATTCTACCGTTTTGTAATTTTATTCTTTTCTTGTCTCCTTTCGATAAGTAAGCTTTCCGATGTGTAAGGCCACCCAATTACATTGATGTCTCAAGAAAAGATCAACATAGTTGTTTGAATGTGTACTTAGTGGAAGCTATTGTATAGTTGGTACTGTAGCTACTTTCTTAGCAATTTTCGAAGATCATTTTGAGTTGATCCAGAATTAGCAGATTACTCATGCTATAATCTCCAACTTGTTGTCTTCTGATGCAGTTCTCTTACCATGTTGACGCTAGTATGACTTTTGTCGCATATGATTTATTAAGATGTTGTACTATCAAAATTAACTTGATTCTTGTGTGATTCATGGATGTTTTAGCACTAGTATTCCCGGTACATGTAATTCACATAACAAAAAAGTTTATTTATAGCTTTTAGTTTCTAAATCTATAGATAAAACAGTGTCGTGTTGAGATATTTAAAATGATCTTTGAGAAAAACATGCGAACTTACGTAATCATGGATCAATTCTTCGTCAAAACCATCTATATGTCAGTAAATGTGAAAAAAATTCACTCTCTCTTTTCTCTTTCGGTAATTCCCTCTCCTCTTCCCTCCAAACCCTTACCTCTGCTTTGCCTTTTCTTTTTCAAGTCTTTAACCTTTTTCCTCTTCTTTCCCATCACCATAGTACCCTCAACCCATATTCATATTTAGATGGGGTATATTGTTGCTTGTAATTCTCTATTTCACATTCCTGTTAACTAAAAAACAGCTTCCTCAGAAATACAGTGGCAATCACTCACCCCGAACACTCTTTCTCCCGAAATCAGTCCACCTTCCCGCTCAGTCTTCTTTTTCTGACCTGAAGGATGAGGCAATTGACGGAAAATCTAATTTGGATATTTAAGGGATAATAACAAAAAAGGAATCTGGTTAGGTTATTAGAGTTGAAAAAGAATAGAAAAAGCTTGTCTAAAGGAGGGTTATAGAGATGTCAATGATTACGTAAATGTATTAATGTTATACCATGGTTTAATTAGAAACATGTGCAAGAGACTTGAGAATACAAAATAAAGGTTGATTGAATCATGTAATTTACCAAATATTGGAATCTGAAAGTGGAATATCATACTGCACCTTTTTTTTAGTATTATGTATAGCATATAAGATGTCCTTGCGAGCTGGAGCACTAGATAGATGATACCATTTTCAACTCACATTTGCTAATTGTTGCTATCTCCACTGGTGACTTTTGCCAGAATCAATTTTTTATATCAGGTCTTTCAGGAGATGATATAATAAAGAATCGTGTTTTAGAAGCGTTGTATAGGCGAATCATGCGTGCAGAGAAAGAAAAGAAGTGTTTTAGGGTTATTGTCATTATTCCCCTGTTACCTGGCTTCCAGGTAATTTTTCCTTTTAATGTTGCTTCTTTGTTTCGTAGAAGTATCTTGTTCTCCCACCTTCACAGAAGAACTGTTGACTCAGGGTGGCATTGATGATGGTGGTGCTGCATCTGTGAGGGCGATAATGCACTGGCAATACCGGACTATTTGCAGAGGGCCAAATTCAATATTGCAGAACCTTTATGATATAATGGGGCCAAAAGCACATGATTATATATCTTTCTATGGTCTCAGATCATATGGAAAACTTTGTGATGGAGGCCCTTTAGCTACTAATCTGGTGAGTCACTGGTACCATATATTCCAGTATTTGGTATTGGTCACAGGACTTACCTCTTTCTGGAGTCTTAACAATAATTTGACTTCTGGAGTTATAGAAAGAATTTCATCTGATCCACCTATGCTATGTCCAGTTACTTCAGTTGTCACTGGTATTATTTGCATATTTCCTGCAGTGTTTGGTATTGGTCACAAGACTAATCTCTTCTGGAGCCTTAATGATAATTTGACTTCCAGAATTGTAGAAAAAGTTTCATCTAATCCACCTACGATATGTCCAGTCTTTCAGTTCTATATGGTTCTTTTGGTCTCTTAAATATCTACAGATCCTTGGTTTTGCATTATAGCATAATCAACTACCGTCTCTAGCTTTTTTTCATCCAAAATGATTGGGTAGGCTCCGAGGGAAGATTGAACATCTTTTCCATAGACTCTGAACCTGTTGCGATCCCTTAGTTAAGTTGCATGGATACTTCTACCATGACGCCGTACCTGGCACGTATCAGACACCGACACTTTAGACACTCTTTGAACATATGCATACATTTATTCGGAACATATGCGTACATTTATTCGGACGTGTATCCTGCACTTCCACATCCACTTTCTGAAACCTGTTGGACAAGGGTTGGGTTCATTTCAACCCATAATCAGTTTAGAACAATATTTCAAAGGGTCGTTTGCGTGTCTAGTTCAGAACTATGATTTTAGCCCATATGTTTCAGCCGTGTCCGTACTCTACTTTTGACAAATTTGTCGTGTCTCTTATCCACACCCGCACCCATAACCGTACCACACTCATATCTATGTAACTTAGTCCCTTAGTTTACATGCAACATTCTTGCCAACTAAATGAATTGGCGATGAGAGCCCCCTTAACTTCTAGAAGGCAATAATTTTAAGTTAAAGAAACCTACCTTAGGTTGCAGCTCTGAATCGTACAATCGAGGAGAAAGTCTCCTAAAATTTCCCAGATTCAAAGTAGATCAAAGGGGAGTTATGATATATTGACATAGGAAACCATATTTTGCTCTTAGTCGCCAATTGTGTTTGTTAGGATAGACCATCACTGTTATTACTATATTTTGCTATTATTGCTTTTATTTGTATCATAAATGTCATGTTACTTTGTGCCTTGTAGGTGTATGTCCACAGCAAATTGATGATAATTGATGATCGTATGGTGTTAATTGGATCAGCTAATATAAATGACAGGAGTTTGCTAGGATCACGGGACTCCGAGGTACCATTCTTCTGTTATACATTCATCATCAGATACTGGGAGCTTTTGGAACTCTGTACTACTTTTAGCACTCAAACAGTTCTTCGCTTTGTTTGATCTATACTAGAATTTACTTGGTACTCTGTTTTAATTGTTAGACTATTTTGTTTTAATTATTTTAGCCAGATATATAAATCCTTATCAACCTCATTATATAGAATGGGATACATTAGTCCATTTGGCTAACTCGAAGTCAGTTTCATGTAGAACAGATGGTAATTACTAAATTTTGATACTATTTTTATTTGAATCAAAGTGAAATAACTTTAAACTAAATAATCTTATACCAGACTGCAAGAGGTAAACTAAATAGTCTTATGGGTATTGGTGCGTACTTTAAGATATCTCTCTCCTTTTTTGAATTATAATTTTCATTTTTATGAAAAATAATAATCTTAAACTGGACTTGAAAATTGGCTGTACCGTCGCACAAATTACAAGATATCTTTGTATACTTGGGAGCATCCTACAAAATGACACATGTACAGATTTCCTGAAACATTTATATTGTAGATTCAGTAACTTTTGATGCTTTAATGGCCTTCCATAACATGCACTGCTGTAGGCAATAAAATTGCCTTAATCCCTGATAACTGGAATGGCTGAGAAAGAGCTTAGGGGTCCATCAGAGTGAAGTCGAGTCGCCTAAAGGTTAAATTCACCAATGCTTGACTTTACAAAATAGACAAAAGTGCTGATATCTCTTGAACCGGAGGAACTGGGCAAAATGGCCGGAGCAATCGGCTCCGTCTCGTCGAGATGGTCGATTTCCATATATAATTCGTCCAATTCCGACGCACGGTTTGAAAGTTACGACTGTTCTTCGCGAGCGAGGCTCGCCAAGCGGCGAGCTCGACATTCGACGAGGCTCGCCAGCGGCGAGCTCGACATTCAACCGAGGTTCGCCTACAGCGATGAACCTCGACATTCGACGAGGCTCGCCAGCGGCGAGCTCGACATTCAACCGAGGTTCGCTTCTGGCGAAGAACCTCGACATTGAGCGAGGCTCGCCAAGCGGCGAGCTCGACATTCAACCGAGGTTCGCTACGGCGGTGAACCTCGACATTGACGAGGCTCGCCAAGCGGCGAGGCTCGACATTCAACCGAGGTTCGCTACGTGAAGAACCTCGACATTCGACGAGGCTCGCCAGCGGCGAGCTCGACATTCAACGAGGTTCGCTACGGCGGTGAACCTCGACATTGACGAGGCTCGCCAGCGGCGAGGCTCGCCAGCGGCGAGCTCGACATTCAACGAGGTTCGCTACGGCGATGAACCTCGACATTGAGCGAGGCTCGCCAGCGGCGAGGCTCGACATTCGACCGAGGTTCGCTACGGCGATGAACCTCGACATTGACGAGGCTCGCCAAGCCGAGGCTCGACATTCAACCGAGGTTCGCTACGGCGATGAACCTCGACATTGACGAGGCTCGCCAGCGGCGAGCTCGACATTCAACGAGGTTCGCTACGTGATGAACCTCGACATTCAACGAGGTTCGCTACGGCGATGAACCTCGACATTCGACCGAGGTTCGCTACGTGATGAACCTCGACATTCAACCGAGGTTCGCTACGGCGATGAACCTCGACATACTGGCAGGGTTCGCTACGGCGATGAACCTCGACTCCCTTAAGAGGTTACGCTACTGCGAAGCTCACCATCCAACCAAGACCGCCCACTTGAAGCATGGGAAATGTCACATAGTGGTCACATCCCACGAGCATGGTTCCCCTCCGCGGTGGTCACATCCCAGGGGGTATGGCTCTCCTCAACCGAGCATGGCCATATCCCACAAATCAAGGAAGTGGCCATGCCTCTCCTTGCCTATTTATAAGCCATCATCTCCACATGAGGAGGGGACGGCAGCCGGTGAACGGGTGCGTGGGCATCGATTATGCCACGTTCACCCGTTTTCCACAATGAGGGCACACGGTTATGTGCTAGAAAACCCTATAAATGGCGGTGGCGACCATTAAAAGAAATTTGGAGCTTTTGGAATTGGGGAGATCAGCGCGAAGCGAGGAGAAAAGATCAAGCTCCTCGTCGGCCACCTCAAGATCATTCGCAGCTTTGGTCCGATCGTCAACGGAAGCAATCTCGACGTGAGCATCGAGGAAGCATCTATCGCCACCAGAACCCATACAAAGAGGAGTCAAATCAATCTCCTCTTCCTCAGTATCGAAGGAATTTGATTGTAAAACATTCATTCAATCAATAAATATTTTTCGACCTACGTAAGAAGATGCACCACAGTGGGAGCAACCATTCATTAGATGAACTGGTGGTGGCGCAATCGAGACAAAGTTGCGGTTGGAACCGAGGTTCAAACCTTGGTCCTTGAGTTTGATCGAGTAAGTATGAGGAGTTCCTCTCCTGCGGGGCATCTAGCCGGTGAAGACATGCAAGTGTCGGCGAGTCTCATATGAGACTTGACCCCGTGGCTCATGTTGAATCTCCTCGAGTGAACCTCGACAATCGACCTCGTCTCTCAGCGACAAGGCTCCAAAAGCCAACAGGCTAAGAAGTGGATGGTTAAGTAGCCCAACCTCGGAAGCCATTAGTCAAACCTTGGCCTCAGCGAGGCTTTCGCTGGCGAGTGGAAAGGAAGGATTTGCCAAGGGTCCATTTCACGGCGTGCAGCGGCGTCCACGGCGAAACCAAGCTTCGCCGTAGGGCTCAAGCTTTGGTCGTTGGGCGGGTTTACTATCGTCCAAAGATGGTCAAACGGCGAGGTCGAGGCGAGGAGAGCGTCCACGAACCTCGTCATTGCACCCCAAGTCGTGAACCTCGTCTTCATCTAAGGGCTCATTCAAAACAAGACGAACGTCGCCCCAGCTGCGAACCTCGTCCGCATGGCGAACCTCGCCGTCAATGTGAGGTCCTCTCCAAAAGGGATGAGCCTTGTCCAAGTGGCGAACCTCGACAACAACAAGTCCGCTCGAGACACGACGAGCCTCGTCCAAGTGGCGAACCTCGCCAACAATATGAGGTCCTCTTGAAAAGAGATGAGCCTAGTCTGAGTGGCAAATTTCTCCGACAACATGAGGTCCATTCTAAACAAGATGAACCTCGTTCAAACGACGAACCTCGTCATTATCAGGGGGTTCATTTAAAACAAGACAAATGTCGCCCCAGCTGCGAACCACGTCCACAAGGCGAACGTCGCCCCAGCTGCGAACCTTGCCCCAACTGCGAACCTCGTCCAAGTGGCGAACCTCGCCGTCAACGTGAGATCCCCTCAAAATGGGATAAGCCTCGTCAAAGTGGCGAACCTCGCCTACAACGCGAGGTCCCCTTGAAGGATGAGCCTCGTTTGAGTGGAGAATCTCGCCAGCAACATGAGGTCCCCTCTAAAAGGGATGAACCTCGTCCAAGCAATGAACGCTGACATGAGGTCTCCTCTAAGCGGAGGCGAACCTCGGCGAACCTTGTCGCCAATATGAACCTCGCCCCGCGCCCGAAAGAGGCGGCAACCTGGCGAGGTTAGCCAAGCTTCGACTCAAGAGCCTCTCATATGAGGCTCGTTTTCGAGATCAGCTGGGGTACACCCGCCCGATCTCGTGATTATCTCACTCGCAAGCGTGATGCCAGTCAAATGCAATACCATTGCCGCTTTGGAAAGCTCATCTCGCCATGCGCGCAATGTCCATCGACACATCAACCTTACGTATTTGGCGATTATCGACCCGTCAACTAGGCGGCGGTTTCGCCATAAGAAACAAGCGCCGCGGTGGTCATTCCACAGGTGACTATTAACATGATTGGGAGAAGCAGAGCAAGACCCAACAGCGATCTGAATCGTCGGCTCGAGTATTCCCGGGGTTACAGTATTAATCAATGGTCAAGGCGCTATCAAAGCACCCGTCTTCGTGTCGGGCGGCAATCCGTTGACTATAGCCAATTGGCAGGGTACCGTGAAGAATCGAGAACTCGGCATGGCCACATCTCAACCTTCAAACAACGATATAAGTGATCAAGCGGCGTCCTCATGGGCGATAAAGAGGAAGAGATGGCAAAGAAGATCGAAGAGCAACAAGCTCTCATTGTTGCTCAACAAGAGTCCATCGACGCTTAGAAGTAATGATGGAGCTTCGTCGGAGGTTCCAAATCGGCGAAGGCTATGAGGGGATCATGATGTCCACTCGGTGTCATCCGGCGGAATCGAATCCGTGTATGGCGAGATCATAAGTTACATGATTTCCAAAGCGGTTGGATGCCCTTAAGCTCCAAGGCGATCTAAAGAGTCAGGGTGGCCAGCCATATCCTATAGAATGGGATAATGTCTCATATCCTCCGAAATTCAAACCATTTGGACCTCCTGCGGTTCGATGGCAATGGTTCCCTACCCAACACATTTACTACTTCCGGTATGGCCGGACACATAATGGGAAATGATCCGTTGTGACTCGGTTGTTCATTGGCACCCTCAGGGGTTGCTTTTGAATGGTTTCAGATTAGAACACGGGTCCATCACTGTTGGAAGGACATGGAAAGGCTCTTCATGGCCGATTCTTCGACGATGACACAGAGTATCTATGGCAACCCCGCTAGCTCTAAAGCGAGGAAGAAAGAGTCGTAAGCAACTTTGTCAAGAGATTCGAGAACCAATCGCCGTGGTGCCCGTGAGCGATTTCCGAGGCCACTCTCATCCGATGTGTGGGACAATCTCTCCATCAACATTACATCTAATATGGGCCATTGCTTCGCTTCGTGGAAAGACTTAACCCGCCAAGGAGAACAAGTCGAGCGTGCTCAAAGCGTATGGAGGTTGAAGAGTTATTTGAATTTCGAGAAAGTGGCGACCAAGATAACTTGGTGGTGGCGGCCGCTTCCTCATCAAAACTCTTTTCAAGTAAGCCCGATGGCATCTGAGAGCTTCCAACGCGAACCGGTATGGGACCGATCTGCGAAGACTGGCTGTCGGCCAAAGATGATCGTTGATGCTTATATGCATCAATTGCCAGAGGACCAGCATCCGATGGTAAATTTTTAAAGAAGTACTGCTCGTAGTCTTCTTTTACTAAGTTGTCATGTTAACAATCACCTCTGATAACCAATTTTCTCTAAATTCTCTCGCCAATCCTCGTCAATAGGATGGCGGGACCCCAAAACTATCATGTTAACAATCACCTCTGATAGTTCCCTCAAGATTTCCTCCGTCAATCCTCTCAAATAGAATGACGGGACCACTCCCACTGTCATGTTAATATTACACCTCTGGCAAATCAACTTACTAATCCTTTTCAATGGGATGGTGAGTCCTCAAAGTTGCCCCGATCGCAACAAATTTTTGTCGGGTTAACAATCACCTCTGACAAACTCCCCTTCCAATCCTTGTCAATAGGATGGCGGGTCCACATAACTGTCATGTTAACAATCACCTCGATAGTCATGCCGTCATTCCGCAAATGGCGTTATCCAATCAAGTCGTCGTACCTCTATTCCCATCACGGTTGTTATACTTAGAGTCAGCGAACAACTAGATTCTTCTTGGTCATATGTCGTCATACCAGTGTCAGCTGAGCGATTTGATCAATTCCACATTGTCATTTGGCGGTGGCTACTAAGTGTTGTCTTGGGTTTGTCAAATCACCACAAGCGATATCTACTACCCTATCATAGTTGTTATACTTTTACGTCCCTCAACAACTTGATTGCTTCTTGATCGCGATCGTTATACTTTTATGTCGAGCGATTCGATCATTTCAATAGTGGCCTACCATGCGATGTGCCTCTATTTCAACCATAGTCGTTATACTCCCATGTCCCGAGCGACTTCGGCTACCCGAGTCATTTCCTAAATGACTTTGTTCGTAATCCCGTTGTTATACTCTCACGCCATCAACAACTTGATTGCTTTTGATCCGCGATCGTTATACTTTTATGTCAAGAGCGATTCGATCATTTCAGAATAGTGGCCTACCATGCGATGTGCCACTATTCGGTTTGTCTTTGCCCCAAGAGAAGACACAACGGGTTCGTTTTAAGCCCGAAGACACAGCGGGTTCGTTTTAAGCCCGAAGACACAAAGGGTTCGTCTTAGCCCCGAGAGAAAAGTCTATACTGTGGCGGCCATTCCACGTGTAGCCGGTTGTTGTTAAACAACAAGCTGAATCTATGCCTCTCGGCATAGGGGACTTTATCTCGATCTCTTATTAGAGATAAGTCTACGTCTAACACACGTGGCCGGGTAGTCTATTCAGTAAAAGGACAAAGTCTACGTATTCAATATCGTGGCGCTAAGAGTTAACTCTTTAACATAACGTTACATGTAGAACGGACTTAGATAATCTACATGCTAGCCGACTCAAACGGTGTCGGTAAAGGCACATCAAATCAGTTGATAGGCGGGGTTTGCTAAAAATCCCGAAGGCGATCATTAGGCTGCAGTGAAGAATTCAAATTTTAGAGCTCGTTGGAAGGTTCCTCGCACCGTTTGAGTGGTGATCGTGTTGCAAGTCTTCATATCCAAAGTGTTCGGACTCCATTCAACCACATTCAGTCCGAAACTTTGGAGGGTTTTGTAGGCAATAAAAATTGCCTTAATCCTACACAACTTCGGAATGGCGAGAAAGAGCTTAGGGTCCATCCGAGTGAAGTCGCCCGCCTAAAGGTTAAATTCACCAATGCTTGACTTTACAAAATAGACAAAAGTGCTGATATCTCTTGAACCGGAGGAAGCGGGCAAAATGCCGAACAATCGGCTCCGTCTCGTCGAGATGGTCGATTTCCATATATAATTCGTCCATTCGGCGTACGGTTTGAAAGTTACGACATTCTTCGTGGCGACGAGGCTCGCCAAGCGCCGAGGCTCGACATTGACGAGGCTCGCCAAGCGCCGAGGCTCGACATTCAACCGGGTTCGCCTACGGCGGTGAACCTCGACATTGACGAGCTCGCCAGCGGCGAGGCTCGACATTCAACCGAGGTTCGCCACGCCAGCGAACCTCGACATTGACGAGGCTCGCCAGCGGCGAGGCTCGACATTCAACCGAGGTTCGCCTACGGCGGTGAACCTCGACATTGACGAGGCTCGCCAGCGGCGAGCTCGACATTCAACCGAGGTTCGCCTACGGCGGTGAACCTCGACATTGACGAGGCTCGCCAGCGGCGAGGCTCGACATTCAACCGAGGTTCGCTACGGCGGTGAACCTCGACATTGACGAGGCTCGCCAGCGGCGAGGCTCGACATTCAACCGAGGTTCGCTACGGCGGTGAACCTCGACATTGACGAGGCTCGCCAGCGGCGAGCTCGACATTCAACCGAGGTTCGCCTACGGCGGTGAACCTCGACATTCAACCGAGGTTCGCCTACGGCGGTGAACCTCGACATTCAACCGAGGTTCGCCTACGGCGGTGAACCTCGACATTCAACCGAGGTTCGCCTACGGCGGTGAACCTCGACATTCAACCGAGGTTCGCCTACGCCAGCGAACCTCGACATTCAACCGAGGTTCGCTACGGCGGTGAACCTCGACATTCAACCGAGGTTCGCCTACGGCGGTGAACCTCGACTCCCTTAAGAGGTTCGCCTACGCCAGCGAACCTCGACATTCAACCGAGGTTCGCTACGGCGGTGAACCTCGACATTGACGAGGCTCGCCAGCGGCGAGCTCGACATTCAACCGAGGTTCGCCTACGGCGGTGAACCTCGACATTCAACCGAGGTTCGCCTACGGCGGTGAACCTCGACATTCAACCGAGGTTCGCCTACGGCGGTGAACCTCGACATTCAACCGAGGTTCGCCTACGGCGGTGAACCTCGACATTCAACCGAGGTTCGCCTACGCCAGCGAACCTCGACATTCAACCGAGGTTCGCTACGGCGGTGAACCTCGACATACAACCGAGGTTCGCCTACGGCGGTGAACCTCGACTCCCTTAAGAGGTTCGCCTACGCCAGCGAACCTCGACATTCAACCGAGGTTCGCTACGGCGGTGAACCTCGACATTGACGAGGCTCGCCAGCGGCGAGGCTCGACATTCAACCGGGTTCGCCTACGCCAGCGAACCTCGACATTCAACCGAGGTTCGCCTACGGCGGTGAACCTCGACATTCAACCGGGTTCGCCTACGCCAGCGAACCTCGACATTCAACCGAGGTTCGCCTACGCCAGCGAACCTCGACATTCAACCGAGGTTCGCCACGCCAGCGAACCTCGACATTCAACCGGGTTCGCCTACGCCAGCGAACCTCGACATTCAACCGAGGTTCGCCACGCCAGCGAACCTCGACATTCAACCGGGTTCGCCTACGCCAGCGAACCTCGACATTCAACCGAGGTTCGCCACGCCAGCGAACCTCGACATTGACGAGGCTCGCCAGCGGCGAGGCTCGACATTCAACCGAGGTTCGCTACGGCGGTGAACCTCGACATTCAACCGAGGTTCGCTACGGCGGTGAACCTCGACATTCAACCGGGTTCGCCTACGCCAGCGAACCTCGACATTGACGAGGCTCGCCAGCGGCGAGGCTCGACATTCAACCGGGTTCGCCTACGCCAGCGAACCTCGACATTCAACCGAGGTTCGCTACGGCGGTGAACCTCGACATTCAACCGAGGTTCGCCTACGCCAGCGAACCTCGACATTGACGAGGCTCGCCAGCGGCGAGGCTCGACATTCAACCGAGGTTCGCCACGCCAGCGAACCTCGACATTCAACCGAGGTTCGCCACGCCAGCGAACCTCGACATTCAACCGGGTTCGCCTACGCCAGCGAACCTCGACATTCAACCGAGGTTCGCTACGGCGGTGAACCTCGACATTCAACCGAGGTTCGCCACGCCAGCGAACCTCGACATTCAACCGGGTTCGCCTACGCCAGCGAACCTCGACATTCAACCGAGGTTCGCCACGCCAGCGAACCTCGACATTCAACCGAGGTTCGCCACGCCAGCGAACCTCGACATTCAACCGAGGTTCGCCACGCCAGCGAACCTCGACATTCAACCGAGGTTCGCCACGCCAGCGAACCTCGACATTCAACCGGGTTCGCCTACGCCAGCGAACCTCGACATTGACGAGGCTCGCCAGCGGCGAGGCTCGACATTCAACCGGGTTCGCCTACGCCAGCGAACCTCGACATTCAACCGAGGTTCGCTACGGCGGTGAACCTCGACATTCAACCGGGTTCGCCTACGCCAGCGAACCTCGACATTCAACCGAGGTTCGCCTACGCCAGCGAACCTCGACATTGACGAGGCTCGCCAGCGGCGAGGCTCGACATTCAACCGGGTTCGCCTACGCCAGCGAACCTCGACATTCAACCGAGGTTCGCTACGGCGGTGAACCTCGACATTCAACCGAGGTTCGCTACGGCGGTGAACCTCGACATTCAACCGAGGTTCGCCACGCCAGCGAACCTCGACATTCAACCGAGGTTCGCCACGCCAGCGAACCTCGACATTCAACCGAGGTTCGCCACGCCAGCGAACCTCGACATTCAACCGAGGTTCGCCTACGCCAGCGAACCTCGACATTGACGAGGCTCGCCAGCGGCGAGGCTCGACATTCAACCGAGGTTCGCTACGGCGGTGAACCTCGACATTGACGAGGCTCGCCAGCGGCGAGGCTCGACATTCAACCGAGGTTCGCTACGGCGGTGAACCTCGACATTCAACCGAGGTTCGCTACGGCGGTGAACCTCGACATTCAACCGGGTTCGCCTACGCCAGCGAACCTCGACATTCAACCGGGTTCGCCTACGCCAGCGAACCTCGACATTCAACCGAGGTTCGCTACGGCGGTGAACCTCGACATTCAACCGAGGTTCGCTACGGCGGTGAACCTCGACATTCAACCGAGGTTCGCTACGGCGGTGAACCTCGACATTCAACCGGGTTCGCCTACGCCAGCGAACCTCGACATTCAACCGGGTTCGCCTACGCCAGCGAACCTCGACATTCAACCGGGTTCGCCTACGCCAGCGAACCTCGACATTGACGAGGCTCGCCAGCGGCGAGGCTCGACATTCAACCGAGGTTCGCTACGGCGGTGAACCTCGACATTCAACCGAGGTTCGCTACGGCGGTGAACCTCGACATTGACGAGGCTCGCCAGCGGCGAGCTCGACATTCAACCGAGGTTCGCTACGGCGGTGAACCTCGACATTCAACCGAGGTTCGCTACGGCGGTGAACCTCGACATTCAACCGGGTTCGCCTACGCCAGCGAACCTCGACATTCAACCGAGGTTCGCTACGGCGGTGAACCTCGACATTCAACCGAGGTTCGCTACGGCGGTGAACCTCGACATTCAACCGGGTTCGCCTACGCCAGCGAACCTCGACATTCAACCGGGTTCGCCTACGCCAGCGAACCTCGACATTCAAAGAGGAGTCAAATCAATCTCCTCTTCCTCTCAGAATCGAAGGAATTTGATTGTAAAACATTCATTCAATCAATAAACATTTTTCGACCCTACACACACTAATGCATTACCTTACAGACTGCATAAGCTAAAGTAAACCTATTAGATGGAAAAAGATTAGTCAGAAACTGAAGCGGGAAATCATGCAATCCATCCAATAAGATAATTGACTTTGATTGAGTACTTCATTTGTAAGAAAGTAGTCTTAGATATGTGCTTTCCTTATTTGGTGCTTGTTAGTGTTTTATTTCAAATTACTAAACAGAGAACCTGTATATACTGGCGTAAGTATTCATCATATCAGAAACATCTATTATGTTCTGCCTGAAATTACTAGATGTATATGTCACATACCATTAACACATTAATCATGACATACCAATCTTTTATTTTCACTGAATTCAGCAATGAATAACGATCCACATAGCATGTGTATAAGATCTTGTGCGTTCATGAGGAGTGGCACTATGTACACTATGTATTGGAATGAGCTCAACAGCTCCTTTTTATGAAGGAAATTTTTTGTTGATATATAATGACGGTTAATTGTATAAAGCAAAAACACATTTTACCTTTAACCGAAGAGGGTATGGAGTAGGTAAAAGTCTAATGCAACTTTAGTAGTTTGCTTTGACTTTTAGTCACTTGTTACCCCATTTTGTCCTCCAGTTTTTTAACGTCAAATTTATCTCCTTATAGTGAATGTTTTATGTGTGCAGATTGGTGTGCTTATTGAAGATAAAGATTTTGTAGGTTCATTTATGAATGGAAAACCATGGAGAGCTGGAAAATTTGCTCTTAGTTTACGGCTCTCATTGTGGTCTGAACACCTGGGCCTTCGTCTTGGAGAGGTTGGTATTTGAAAATACTGCTATGGCTTCAACTCAGGGGATCACCATAAGGAAGCACATGACTTTTATCTGTTAGTTTCAGTATTAAAGAATATTTTGGGTTGCATAGATGTATAATTACATCCTAATTCATTGCATTGCTCATGTCAGGTATCTCATCTTTAGCTTTTATTTTACACTATATGCAGTGATAAACAGATATTGTCCAGGCTATTGCAGCCAGTTTAGTTTTTCCACCCATTTTCATATTTTCTTTCTATTATTCCTTGAATAATTCTCCCTTAGTTTCTTCTTTCATACACAACGGTCTGTTTTATCTTTCTGTTATAATTTTCCTTTTGAACACTCATCCTTATAAGACTTTTGCGGTTCCATTTTCTATTCTGAAAATTGTTTCCGTTGTCTGAAAAATATTGTGAGGTCAAAAATATATATGAAGCAATCTCAACATTCCCCCTGCATGTGGGCCTTTGAGTCTCGTTGAAGGGCCTCTAGCAGGAACTTCTCTTGGAAAAGCAGTATAACAAACCTATTTTGAAATTCTGATACTGGGATTTGAACCTATGGGCACTTTTAGACCCCTTTATTCTGGTATAAGCCAGTAATCATTTGCCACCAAAAGCTTAAGCTAAAGTGTTGCGCGTCGAAAGTGTTTATCAAGCGTACTTAACAGTTACGAATTGAGTCCTCTTTGTGATTAATCCATTGTGCTTTGACTTTACAGTTAGCGTTTCTTCCAACGTGATCCCCTCTATGCCGCTATTTATGACATTGACCTATTTTATGCTTTCTGTACCATCCTATGCTCTCTCATCTTTTTTCTTGAAGCTGGTGATAGGACAAACTAGTGAGTCAGCGTCTCCATACTTCTGTTACCAGTAGAAGTCTCAGTCTTCATGGTGTAGACAAGCAAGTTTTATTCCTATGCTATTGTCGAATGATGATCATGTTCAGCGTGTTCAAGATGAGAGTCTAAAAAAAGATGTCATGCTTAAAATTTTGTGAGCTCACTAGTACTTTAATACTGCTTATATAACATTTCCTTCTAAATATTTTTAGGTTAATCAAATCAGTGATCCTGTGGTTGACTCAACGTATAAAGACATTTGGATGGCTACAGCAAAGGTGAGAAAGCCAGAAACTCCTAGCAAATTTTTTTCCTTTCCTCTATGTATTATTTTACATTTAGCCTCTTAAATAGGTAAGAAACAGCAAACATCTATAAATTTGCAGGTGGAACAAAAGAGTAAGCTAACTAATATTCCAACTGTACATTAACCTCTCAGACATTTCTTAAATTGCACATTTGTTTATTTGAATCTTTCTACAGAGCACACATTTATACTTTTATAATATTTATATGACACATATATTTATGAAATAACATTATTATATTCACCTTACTGTGTCCCTACATCCTATACTTTCACTATTTTCCATGTTGCATCTTAGTTATGTCATTTCCATGTCCCACATATAGCCATGCTGCATTGATTGAGAGATCAAGAATAGGGGACTAAGAATTCCTTCTGTCCTCCCATTATGCGCTCAAACTCGTTTTTTGAGTCCAACCCTCAAATATGGACCAAATCCTCGTCCAGTGACATGTTGCTTACTTCGTATTGGCCTTCACGGGATACATGCATGGTCATGTAAATTTTCATTTTTGTTGAAATAGAGTATTGACTGGCAAACAATTTAAAATGAACGAAGCTCAAAATGGATCTTTCTGCTAATTTCCTTTCTTGTTTCCTTCCCGCCTCTTTCATTGTCGCACTTAGTCATTCATCGAACGTGGTGGGAAAATGGATGAATTTGTCATTTGAAGTTTGAGCTAATTTAGTGAGCAATGTTTTAAAAAGCAAGCTCCTAGCCCGCCTAGGTCTTGGTAGCACCTAGGGGAGCGTGGGTCTCTTACGAAGACTGCACCACTGAGGTCTTGGTCGTGATTTCCTCCACTACAACCGCCACATTCTTCAACCTCCTTCAAACTCCTCCAGCCTCCTCCGCTAACTATGCACACCTCCTCCACAACCTCTTGACTTCCAGAAAACCTCCTCCACGACCACTTAAAAAAGAAAGAAATCCACTTAGGCACCTAGGCACTAGGTGCCAGTCCGCCGCCTAGCAGAAACCAGTGCTTTCTATAATATTGGAATTTATTGTCAATTATTGTAACTAAAAAAGGAAATTCGCCTAGGCTCTTGCCTAGGGTCCGGCGCCTAGGCTGCCTAGCGCTTTTTGTAACCTTGATTTAGTTTCTTCGACTTGAAAACAGTCCAATGTTTCTCCAAATCCTAACATCTAAATCAAACCATGCATACAAACACAATCAACGCGTCAAAAAAACCCTGCACAAAGTAGAACACGAGATATACATGTATTATGCCTACTAATATCCCAATTTAACCATCCAATTTTCTGTGTCATTTTAACTATTTCCTTTTACTTTTAGAGGATGTTACAATACAATCCAGTTACAGTGATTATATAGAGGTATGACAATGGAAAAAGACTTGTGTTGCATTCTACTGGATCCAGATGTAATGCATGGTACTTATATAAAGGTATGGCAATGGAAAAGACTTGTGTTGCATTCCACTGGATCCAGATTTAATGCATGGTGCTTATATAAAGGTATGGCAATGGAAAAGACTTGTATTGCATCCTACTGGATCCAGATTTAATGCATGTTTAATTCTGTGAGTCACCAAGCTTAAAGTTTAAGAAGAGATCCAAAATCTGTACACAAACCCAAATTCTGTGTTTAGGTGTCACATCCTTCTCCAATGAATCCAAATACATTGCTAACTGGGAATATAAATGTTATGACTATTTGTTAAACATATGCACAGAAGGATAACATGGTTAATTGAAAATTTTTGTTTGCTTCAATTCTGTTAAGCATCTTGGTAAAATCATAATCAAACCTGTAACTGTGGAAATAAAATATTATAGCTCAAACTTGGAGAAAATGGTAGTTTACAAAATCAATTTGGTGGAGTTTAATATAAAATTTTAATGGTTATTTTGTTACATATAGAAACCTAGTGCAGGAAACTGGCCACTTCTGCTGCTTAGTCAATCATGCTGATGATCAATGTTGAAAAAAGCGGTAAAAATCCCCGCTTAAGCGGTATTTAAAGCGGAAATGGTCCCTAGCCGCTTCACTTTCACGCTTTCACAGTATTAAGTGCTTTTAGAAAAAATAAAAATAAATGAATAACAGGTAAGCAGTCCTTTCATACCAGACGCAACCTCGACCCGACCCCAACTCGCTTTAACAATTAAACCCCTTTCGCCTTCGCTTCCCGATTCTCTCTGCTATGTTCCGAACCCATAAAACCCTACATGCCAAATTCTCCACCTCCAGTCTTGTCTACCTCCTCTGCCCACCTCGTCCACCTCGACAAATCCTCTTCTCCAGCGAAAAATCCTTTTCTCCACCTTGTTCACCTCTTTTTCTCCGTTGAAGCTCGCCCCAAATTTTGGTGAAGCTCTTTTGTCGCTGAAGCCTCCTCGACAAGTCCACCTCCAGCAAAATCATCAAATCATGAACGCAAAAAAAAAACCTTAGACCCCCAAAACCATCTCCATCTCCAGTAATCTCTACATCCGACAAGTTCTCCACAGGACGACACCTCCTCTTAAGCTCCCTCGGTGTTAGCGGCAGTAGCATTGACACAACATGTATACTTTCAATTTTCACATTTTTTCTAATTTTCTTCTACTTCTCTCAAGTAGTTTCAATATGCTGCTCTAGTACTCTTTTTTGGGTTTGAACTCGATTAAGTATTTTTTAATTTTTATCCATATTAAAAATTTTAATAGGATTTGCACAGCTTTTTTTCCTTGGCCTTTTCTTCCGCTTTGAACCGCTTAAGTCCCCAAAAGCCTAAGCGGTGCCTCACCGCTTCACTTTGCTTTCTGCTTTCCACAACCTTGCTGATGTTGAGCCCAAGGAGGATGTGGTTGTAGAATCTAAGACAGATGTTTAAGTGATTGAAGGAAAATAACATCTTATAGACCGGCAACTATGAAACAATGAGTTCAAAAAGTCAGTTTAGCCGAGATGAGAATGTTAAATGAGAATGCTAAAATGGATAAGTGGCAATATGTTAAAAAGATGGGAGAAGAAAAGACTGCAATATGGGATGTCAAAGGTTACTTCAATGAAGAAAAAATGAGTTGGATGGTTTGAGCAGACCAAATGGCACTTATTAAGTAGTAGTTAATGGAGCAACAGGGGCTAGAGGTAGTTTAGGATGAATATAGATTAAGACTGTTAAAAAGAATATGATAGTTGTCAATTTAATCCAAGAGATGATGGTTACCAACCTGACATGGAATCAAGTAGCCTATTCCCAAGAGTTTGCGATAAAGGTTCTCTTTTCCTGTTGTAGATTGAATACTGAAAAATATATACCAACATCAAGTCATTTGAACTTGTATATATCGTCTATATATTGCTTGATATTTTATGCTTTTAGTGTAGCATACTGCAACTACAAAGCCTTTCATCCAATTTTATTACAGGCTAAAAACCTAAAACTTGGGAGATAATTAAATTGGTTTACTGGGTCATTGAACTCGAATGCCACCTTAGCTTATCTATGCACATCTAACAAATATTTAAGTTTTTGTTTTAGAAGGATAAAATTTCTAATTCAAATTCATAGTCTTAAGTCTAGTTGTGCATGTGTAAGTACATGTCTTTGGAACATCTATACTACTATAAAAGAAGATTGGGATGTTAAAACTTTTAATTTTCTTTTTGCCCTCTCAAATTTTGATAAATTCTAACTATGCCATTATCTCTAATTAATCTTTCATTAAATAAATATAACCTCTTATTAATTATGCACCTCCTCACCTTCCTAAATAATTATAATTATCAAGAATATTATAACTATTAATTGTTTAAAAATAATACAATAAAATGATTTATAAAATAAGTATCATAATTATTAGTAGTAACCAATTAAATTATTATAATAATTATTTATGAATTATAATAAAATAATTAAAAGAATAGTACAAATAGAATAATATATTAGTAAATACTATTAAGAATTATAATATAATTCAACGAGTAACAAAATAAATAGAATAAATATTTAATTGCATAAATAGTGTAATTATTTTAATAATATCACATAAATTATGAATTACACTATTTATTTAGTATTATATTGTTAAATAAATTAAATAAATAATTTAATATTATTTTTAGATTATTTCCTCAAAGATTATTACATGATCTTGAATAATCTATACTTGGAAATAATTAGAAACTAACCTTTAGAAAAGAATTATTTTAATATTAATAATGGTACTATTAGTTGTTAATGATAGTATAATAAAATTTATAAAATATTTATAGTGCTAAATTATTTAAGAGCATAATTAAAATATTTTATAGTATATAGATAGTATAATTATTTTAATAGTATTACTTGAACTAAGAATTATAATAATAAATAAGGTAAATTACAAGAAACCCTCTGAACTTTCAAAGATTTTGATAAATAGACCCTATGAACTTTTGAAATCACACTAAACCCCTAATAACTTTTGTAGAAAGCCCTCAATATCTTTTAGATAAATTACATCAAACCCTCAATAACTTTCAAAATGCTTTTTATGCCATTTTCAGTTCTAATTTATAGGGTTATCTGCAAAATTTAGAAAGTTATTGGGGTTTTCTTTAACAGAAAAATCATTAGGGATTTAGTGTGATTTTGAAAGTTCATAGGGCTGAAAATTCATAAGGGTTTAGTGTAATTTACCCTACTAAATAATTATCATGAGAAGTACTATTGCAATATGTTGTAGGTATTGAGTATAACTATCTAGAAAATATCGGAAAAAGCTAACAAGATTAATGCAACTTATTTAATTTAAGTTAATTACTTTCAAGTTGGAGGGATATATTTAAGAGAACTTATAGAATTAACAGTTTTATTTAAAAATAATTTTAGATTTGGGAGATTTAAAAAGGTTAGCAGGCGATCATTATAAGAAAAATATTCAATTACAATAACTATACAATAATAATTAATTCATACATTTCTTTTAAGCAATCTTATTATACAATTTCATTTATTAACACATAGTTTTACTATTCAATAAAAATTCAAAATTTATCAATAAAAAATTCAAAACTTAAAACATGTTCACGTGCAAAGCACGTGCACTACACTAGTATTGTTAAGTTTTTTACAATAAGGGTTTTTTCCCCCTTGTTTCGCAGCAAACACAGTTTTAAACAAATTCTCAGGTTATTATTAGACAAACCAATTAGCGTTTGAACATAGTCATTCTTCATTTATCTTTTGTTTATGCAGTATGAGAATTTTTTGGTGATCATAATACCCACATGCCTAATTTTACACCCAAAAGATTATCCTCCATATTATATTTCAGAAGAATGCAAGTAATCTGGTGTCTCCAATTAATAGTAAGTCAAGACTTTTTCTTTGCCTTTTTTCCTTTTCTTGAAACATACAATAACTCAATTAAATGTCCTTTTCTCTGAGGCCTGCAAACTTTGAATTAATGAAAATAGAAAAAAAATGTATCAATTTGAGTTTCACGTCTTCTCTCCAGCCACTCTAAAACTACCTATGCATTTTTGCATGTAAGTCCTTTGAAAAGTATATTTTTCTTTAATATATTATATGAAATAAAAATTCATGATGCATGCACACTATTCTAATGTTTTATACACATGCATGCATGTACTAGGAGCTCGTAAAGGTGTACCAAAACCATAGATGTCGGCAACGTGGGATGCTATAGTGAACCGCGATTCGAGTTCAGTCGTCCCGGATCCGTAGTGGAACACGACCCGGTTTACCAACTCCAGCAACCCAATTTAGAATTAAAACAAGTTAATTTTTGTAATAAAAAAATAACTCTTTTGCAATAGAATAAACAACAAAAAAGGTGTGAAACTAAGTAAATAAAGTATGCATATCTTAATTGCAACATGATTCTCAATGTTCTTTTACCATTTCTGATATCAGCTAGCATATTTATTAAATTTGACTTTTGCGAAACCTTTGATTCCTACGTTTAAGAACCGAACCTAAAACGTCCACGTTTCCTAGCGTACCGTATAAGCCTACTCCCCTCGTACCCGACTCGTAATGAGTGGCATACCACGCTCCTGTTCTCGTCCCGTGAACCAGAACGAACCGGGTTCTATGAAACTATGCCCAAAACATTTCCTCGTGCTTTTCTTCTTCATGCCCTTTGCCCTCTCTCCATCCTCAAGAATGTCTTCCATTTACTTTAAAGTGCTTGTCCTAATTGGTTCTGTCATTAACACTATTAACTAGAAATGATGTTTGCTATTACATATAGATATGCCTGAAGTTGTTTATTCTATAGGGAAATTTCACAAAACCTCCCCCAAGTTTGGTCATTTTTTAGCTAACCCCTAAACTATTTTAATAGGTACAACCCTAACTTTGATGGTTATCATATAACCCCCCTGAACTTCTATTCCACTAAACTTCTTAAAGATTTCACTTTAATATCTAAAAGTAACAGCATGAAGTCTAACATGTCACGTGCCAAGGATGTGACCAAAAAAGAAGAAAACACCCCTTAGCACTAAAATAATCACCATTTTATTCTTTTTTATTATTTCCATTATTTTTTGGGTGAGTGTTGTTTTCATCTTTTCCCATCATGTGCTTGGAACATGACAAGTTAAATTTAAAGTGTTAATTTAGGGGTTAAAGTGAACAACCTTCAATTGGTTTAGTGTATAGAACAAGTTCGAGGGTTTATGTGAAAAACCCCCAAGGCTGGGGGTTTTGTACCTAGTAAAATAGTTAAACGGGGTTATCTAATAAATTGCCTAACGTAAGGGGGTTTTGTGAAAATTTACTCTTTATATATCACCACAATATCTTCTGTCTGGTGAGATAACTTCGTCATAGTTTGAAAAAGGTTCTTTTGCTGGTAATTTGACTTCATGCTTCATACTTTGGTTATAAACTGATCAAATAATTCTTTTTTGTCTTTCCTATATTTCTCAGTATCTTTTTAAGCAACAATGTTTGAAAAAACCCGTTACATAACTTGTTATGTTGCTTTATGTGTCAGGCCTTAAATGTAACGTAACCTTATATGTAATGTAACCTTATGAAATAACTCGGGCATATTATAACTCTACATAATTACAATATAATATGCATTATTTCAATATAACTTACGTTATTTCAATATAACCTATGGTATTTTAATATAACCTACGTTATTTCAATATATAAGTTCTAGGGGCTTGAGTATATCCTTTCTTAAAACTTGAAGTAGTTAAGTAATTGCTTATGAATTGCTTGTTAAGCGTTCATGTCTTGTTGTGGTGTTCGAAATTATGAATATGGTTGTTAAAATGAATGTAATTATGAACGAGATATAAATATATGATTATATATTTGAGTATCCGATTGTGATACTTCCTAGTAAATCTATATAGATTGTGTAGAATAAAAGATTATTTTATTAAAATATTTTTGTATTATGATATTTTGATCTTAATTCTTAAAATTGTTATGAATATCTTTTATTATTTTTAAATTAAACAGTAAGAAAATATTTTGTTCCTAATTGAGATGCTATGTTTGAAAATTTTGACAATTTTAATTATTAAAGTCATTATGAATGGTTTGTAATATGTAAATAATTAATAGACAAAATAACATACGTTATACGTTACGTTTTCTTTAGTACTTTTCTTTAACCTTAACAAGAGGTAAAGCATTGCGTTATGCATTATCGTTATTTTCAATATTGTTTTAAGTGCTTAAAAGTTCGTGTTGATATTCATTTCAATAACTTATCTTACTTTCTGGCAGACAAACACTATGATCTACCAAGATGTCTTTGCATGTTTACCCAATGATCTTATACACTCAAGGTACTTGATCACAAAAGTCTTGCTTCAATTTCTTTCTGGTTTAGCTTTGTTCCAAGTTCATAAATAAAATAAATATCTCATAATATGCAGATCTTCTGTTCGTCAAAGCATGTCCTACTGGAAAGAGAAACTCAGCTACACAACAATCGATCTTGGTATTGCTCCAGAGAAGCTAGAATCCTATCAAAACGGAGATGTCAAAAAAACCGAACCTTTGGATAGATTGCAATCAGTTAGAGGCCATCTCGTTTCTTTTCCATTAGATTTCATGTGCGAAGAGGATCTAAGACCCGTCTTCAATGAGAGCGAATATTATGCCTCTGCTCAAGTTTTTCACTAGATTTCACTTTTGTGATATCAAAGTTCTTGTTTAGTCGCTCCAATTTTTATTGTATGTATTTGTATATTGCGGAAGCAGCATCACGGCTTTGTACATATACTTCAGATAAATCAGAAAGAGAGAAGAGGAGAGGGGTAAGGTTATTTTTGGGGAAGTGAAGGACAGTATTCTCCTCTACATAGATCCATTGTACCTTCTAATTAAAAAAAGACAATAGCTGGTTATTCTTTTTACCAATAGGATGATCCAATATCTCCAATCTTTGTATCACTGTAACACATCAATTTATACATGTAAAAATGTTTACCACCTACTACCTTGTATTACTGAAGTACATCAAATCAATTTATACATGTAAAAGTTTTTACTACGCCGAGAGATTCTGTACATGTGTTACTTCATAATATGTATTTGTATTGTGTAGTTTTCTGGTGAAACATAGTTAGTCTATGTGTTTCTTCATTATATGATTTAGGATTTAGGATTTTCCTGGTGGAATGTACGTTGACGTCGTTAATGGTGGAGAAATATACTAGCCGATTGACATGAAAAAATAATACATCAGATGCTACATGCAAATTAGCATTTTTATTCCTCATTTTTATGACATGGCAGAAGTTTCAATGACACTTATGTTTTTGTTATCACAGATGGTTTGTACACATTTTATTGTGTGTGTGTCTTTCCTTTTTGCCCCCCCCCCCGCGGTGTAGCTCTATCAAGCTTGGAAAGCGTCTCCTTAAATTATGAATCAAATTATATCTTCCGTCACAAATTGTCCATTTATCAAATACTATACAATTAAAAAAAATTACAGCCAGAAGAACACTTTAGAAGTTATTTAGTAAATTATGAATCAAATTATATCTTCCGTCACAAATTGTCCATTTATCAAATACTATACAATTAAAAAAAATTACAGCCAGAAGAACACTTTAGAAGTTATTTAGGGAGCGTTTGGCAACTGAGGTGTTTTTGCCGTTTCCGTTTTTTTAAAACAATGAAATGTCTTTGGCAACTGAGGTGTTTTTTTGGGATGACCCATTGAAAAAAGCCATCTTAGAGGGTGTTTGGGAGGGCTTAAGTTTTAACTTATAAGTTATGCTACTTTTAGTGATTTTTGGCTTTTTGATAAAAATATTATGAAAATTGTTTGGATAGAATAGTAATTTTTTGGTCAAACCCAAATTTTGGAGTGAATTTTTAGTGTTTGAAAACCCGTATACCAAATTTTCAAAATGACTATAAGTTAACTTATTTGATATTTTACCAAACATGTAGATATTTAAAATCCAATTTTAAGTTCGTTTGACCAAAATAAGCTTCCCCAAACACCCTCTTAAACGGTTTTCTCAAAACAGCAAAAAGGTGTTCCGAGATCTCGCGACTTTTTTCTCTCCCAAAAGCGATCCCCATCTCTCCACCCCCCCCCAAAACCCTAGCAGCTCGAGACCGCCGCCGCTCGTCGCCACCACTGCTCGTCGCAGCCGCTACTCGTCGCCGCCCGCTCCACCTCCTCGTCGCCGCCGCTGATCGAGATCTCCTCCTCGTCACCGCTACTCGAGATCTCCTCCTCGTTGCCGCCACTGCTTCAGATCTCGTCGCCGCCGCCGCCACGCCACCGACTTCGCCGTCGCTGCTCGAGATCAAGGTATATTTTCCCTTTTTTGCTGATTTTTTCTCCTTTTTTTGCTGATTTCGTTCTTGCAAATTTCGTCTTGATTTTTCTCTGCATAAATTTCTAATGATTCCTGAACTTTGCCGATTTCTGTCAATTAATTAAGACCCAATATATGATCTGTTTACACATCCTTTGAAACTTTTGTTACTTTTGGTCCTGAGGCACAGATTCATTGGATTCACTTTGAACATGAGCTCCCTAAGTTTGTATTCTTTGGTACATTTTAATTTTCGGTAAATAGGAGTAGACCTCTACAAACTCATGAATGGAAGAATGATTCATGATTCTTGTTGTGCTCAAGCTTGAGCAGGTTATTAATTGCTTTTGGATCACTGGGCTCTGATGTTTTATGATTGCTATCAATGAGCTCCATATGTCTCTAATGATATTTACTTTTAAATGTGTTCTTATGTGTCTGTATGTCTAGATTTTCTTTTGCTATCTTTTTTCTCTCTGGCGGTTCACCATAGGATTTGTCAAGTGGGAGCATACAGAGCCAATGTAGAAATTATGTGCCAGTAAGGAAAACTATGGAGAGGGGACCATATAGGTTTGTTAGGAGAATTTTTTTAAAAAAAATTTGAATTATAGGCATTAAAAAAAGCTCCCAAATGGTGGTTGGCCGTCGCCGCCGCCGCCGCCGCCGGCCGGTGAAGACTGATGGCCGGCAGGTGGCTGGTGGTGGGGAGCGGCAACGGGCGAGAGTAAGGTTGTGGTTGGGTGTGACTAGTGATTGTTGATTGATATATATAAATGGTCAAACTAGTTTGACCAAAATGGTATTTTCAAAACACTTTTGAAAAAAAAAAACACCATGGCATGGTGTTTTTCTACAAAAACACAACAATAAAATCACCTTGATTACTGTTTTGTGTGTAATAAGTGAAGTAACCTTACTATGGGCGGTTAGTTTGAAAAGAAAGAGCTTGGAAGAGAGTGCCCGGTTCAATCAGCTCCAGTTTGAAAATCTTTTAAACGGAACTAAATTGAATATATTCTAAAATCAAATCGAAGTGTCCAAATTCAGTCAATTTAGTTAGTTCTAACCGATTAATGCTCACCCTACTAACTCTCATTATAAATTATTTGAATAGACTTTAGTTTTGACGAGGTCATTGCATCATAATGTGAATATCCGGACATTTTAATGTGTTTAATTGCTTTACTACAATAATTATGGGGACTAGTTTCACAATAACTTAAAAGTTGAGGCACCTAATAGCAATTTTAATTATTTGAGGATTAATTTCAAAATGTAAAGGGCAGAGTACATTGAGCTTTTCCTCTTCTCGACTCCAGCAGCTTTCATTGAATCATTTTCACGAACAAGTGGTGAGTCTTTTTGTCTCTCATAACTCACTTTCTCTATGCGTAACAATCTTTTGTTGACCCATTACGATGATCGAAACCCTAACTTGTTCTTCTTTTGAGATATTAATGGGGGAAAAAAATAATGATTGAAGTTGTGAGAACATAACGCTTAAAATTCAAGCTTGTAGTTTTAGTGTTCAGCTTCATGTTCAATAGGACGATTTAATCCAGTTTTAAGCAAAATCATTACTTAAATTTTCATGGGTTTTTTTGTTTTGATGTCAAATGTTCCATCATCAGGATCTGAAGTTTGAGCTTCAGCCCTAATATAAGCATTGATGTCCAATGGCACCATCTGATATAAAACCTGGCAAGCTGGTTGCTTTACATGAGCTAGAGCCTTCATCCCCATTCTTCAAGCATGGCTCATCTCTTCGTGTTACCGGGAAGTAAGTTACCACCTACACAAATATTTTTCATTATTTTTTTTGCTTGGTACTATGAGTAACTTCACTTCAATTAAAGCTAGGGAAATTATTGAAAATGTTTGCTATTTATTTGGTTAACATTGTGTTCAGCAACTTCACTTGCAATTAATTTAGGAAGTAGGTTATCATGAATATTGTTGCATAATTTGTTTGCTTAGTATTATGGGTGACTTCATTTCCAATAAATCTAGGAATCCTTTGAAATATTTGCTATTGATTTGGTGAGCTTTTTTTTATTACCTTCACTTGCGACAAATTTAGGGTGTGTGCAATCTTTTGTGTTACCAAGATATATATTACCACAAACGTTGCCACATATCTTCAAAATGTTAGCTATAACTTTGCTTCTAATAAAGTTAGGGAATTCTTCGCAATGTTTACTATTTACTTGCTGAGCAATGTGCTTAGAAACTTCCCTTGCAATGTATTTAGGGGGCTTTTGACATCTCTTTGTGTTACCGCCTACCGGGAAGTAGGTTATCACATATCTTCTGAATGTCTTTTTTTTTTTTTTGCCCCCCATTTGCTTAGCATTGTGTAACTTCGCTTGCAATAAAGTTGAGGTATCCTTTGAAGAATTTGCTATTCATTTGCTTAGTATTGTGTTTTAGTAACTTGACTTCCAATAAAGTTAGGGAATGGGACATCTCACAAAATGTAGGTTTTACCCCCAAAACATTGTTGCATATCTTCGAAACGTCTTCTATATGTTTGTTTAGCACCATGTGAAGGAACTTCAGTTCCAATAAAGTTAGTGGATGGAGCTTGAAGTGTCAAGAATTGATTTACAGTGAAAGTTATTTCTTTATTTTTCTGTATATTGTTGATGGGGCAACCAAAAAAAGAACAGTGTTGAAACTTGAAACAGAGATGTTCTGATGTATTTTTCTTTTCCAAAGTCGAAACTTTTCCCCATTGATTATTGTAAAAATTTGATGAATTAATACTTGTTATGTTACCAATGATGCAACTTTCAATCAAATTCCATCATGTGTTCAATTCCTTGAACTCTTTTTAATTGAAACTAGTGATTCTAAATCGAAGTAGTTTTTTATCATTGTAACTGAATTGTTGGGTTTAGATTGAGCTGCTTCATCAGATTGAGTTGTCTGATATGAATAACCATTGTCCTGGATTTATTTTCACACGGTTATCAAGTAATTTCATACTAGGTATTTTATATAATTTTTACGATTTTAAAATAGCATATCTGTAACTCAAGTACATTTCACTAGTTCAGAGACATAGTACCTAAGAGCATCTAGAGTGCAAATTCAATTATAATGGGAACTTGGTATCCTTTAATTTCCCAGACTGATGTGGGAAACTTCTGTAGTCTAACCACTATTTATTTATGCATATGCAATTTTAATTTGTAATGGTTAACATACATTACATGCGAAAAGATGCATCCAACAGTCAAATCCATTGCATAATTTGCTATTCATTTGCTTAGTATTGTGTTTTAGTAACTTGACTTCCAATAAAGTTAGGAATGGGACATCTCACAAAATGTAGGTTTTATCCCCAAAACATTGTTGCATATCTTGAAACGTCTTCTATATGTTTGTTTAGCACCATGTGAAGGAACTTCAGTTCCAATAAAGTTAGTGGATGGAGCTTGAAGTGTCAAGAATTGATTTACAGTGAAAATTATTTCTTTATTTTTCTGTATATTGTTGATGGGGCAACCAAAAAAAGAACAGTGTTGAAACAGAGATGTTCGATATATTTTCTTTTCCAAAGTCGAAACTTTTCCCCATTGATTATTGTAAAATTTTGATGAATTAATACTTCTTTATTATGAAACTATAAAGTAGAATAGAGAAAGTAGACAAGAAGTAGAGAGAGTTTTATTAACTCAATTGCTAATTATTATTGAGATTGATTGAGATTACAAGTGAGGTAGGAATACCTCTATTTATAGAGCAAACCGATACATGAACCATATTAACTACTCATTAATGAACTTATTCATCCTAGAACATGTATTGAGTTGTTCCAAAAGAAGGTTAATGTACTAGGGGAATATCAAGGAGTAATACATGTATCAATCTTCTTGAGAAACTAAATGGACATCCACATTATTGAATTGTTTCATAACACTCCCCTTGGGTGTCAACAATACACAAAGAATATGCCTCGTTAAAACCTTACTAGGAAAAACCGGTGGGAAAAAAATCCTAGTGAAGGAAAAAGAGTACACTATTCTTGTGTATTAGTTTCATACGATTCAAATATCATTTGAGATTTTTCAACCGACGCATTCCAATATTTTTCACTAATTTCTCAAAGTTGCGATCGGCAATGCCTTGGTAAATAAATCGCCGATTATCACTGATCGAATTTGTTGCACATTAATTTCACCATTCTTTTGCAAATCATGTAAAAAGAATTTTGGTGAAATATGTTTTGTTCTATCTCCTTTAATATATCCTCCTTTTAATTGAGCTATACAAGCCGCATTATCTTCAAACAAAATAGTCTGAGGATTTTCATTTTCGGAGACAATCCACTATTCTTAGGATATAGTGAATCATTGATCTTAGCCAAATACATTCTCGACCGGCCTCATGAATTGCTATTATTTCAAATGATTGAAGAAGTGGCGACAATTGATTGCTTCAGTAGATCGCTATGAAATAGCGGTATCACCACATGTAAATAAATAACCGGTTTGAGACATTGCTTTATGCGGGTCAGATAAATACCCAGCATCAGCATATCCAAGCAATTCAGATCGAGAATTATAAGAATAAAATAAGCCAAGATCAATTGTTCCTTGGAGATAACGAAAAATATGCTTTATACCGTTTCAATGTCGTTTTGTAGGAGATGAACTAAATCTTGCTAATAAATTCATAGAAAATGATATATCTGGTCTTGTACAATTAGCAAGATACATTAGTGCACCTATTGCATTGAGATATGGTACTTCAGAACCAAGAATCTCTTCATCTTTCTCTTTTGGTCTAAAAGGATCCTTAGCAGTATCAAGTGATCCGACGACCATTGGGGTACTCAATGGATGTGCTTTATCCATGTAGAACCGTTTTAATACCTTCTGGGTATAAGCAGTTTGGTGAACAAAAATCCCATTTTCTAAATGCTCAATTTGTAAACCAAGGCAAAATTTGATTTTTCCAAAATCTTTGATCTCAAATTCTTTCTTCAAATATTCAACCGCCTTTTGGAGCTCTTCAGGAGTTCCAATCGATTAAGATCATCAACATATCTGACAATGATCACAAAATTTGACCCATTCCATTTTATGAAAACACATGGACATCTGGGGTCATTTGTATAACCTTCTTTAACTAAACATTCATGGCGGTTATACCACATTCGTCTGCATTGCTTGAGCCCATACAAAGACCTTTGCAATTTAATGGAGTACATTTCGCTAGGATTTGATTTACATGCTTCAGGCATGCTAAATCCTTCAGGTATTTTCATATAGATATCATTATCTAATGTTCCATACAAATAAGCAGTGACTACGTCCATCAGACGCATATCAAGTTTTTCATGCACTGCTAAACTCACAAGATATCTAAGTGTAATTCCATCCATTACTGGAGAATATGTCTCATCATAATCAAATCCTGGTGTTTGTGAGAATCCTTGGGTTACAAGTCTTGCTTTATATCTCACAATTTTATTTTTCTCATTTCTTTTCCTCACAAATACCCATTTATATCCTACTGGTTTTACACCTTCAGGTGTTTGGACTATAGATCCAAAAACTTTTCGTTTAGCCAGTGAATCTAATTCAGATTGGATCGCATCTTTTCATTTTGACCAATCATTACTACCGACATTCATCAACCGCTTCGGGTTCATGATCCTCGTCTTCTTCCATAATATCAAGTGCTACATTATATGCAAATGCATTATCGATAATTACTTCTCTTGGTTCTAACTCTTTCCGTAATGACAAAATTTATTGAATTTTCTATAGTTTCATTCTCTTTAGGAGTTAGCTCTTGAGAGCAACCTCTTCGGGAGGTTGAATTTTGTCATTTGTAATATTTTGATCATTTGATCCTCTTTTCTTTCGAGGATTCTTATCTTTGGAACCAAGGGGTCTACCACGCTTCAGGCGTGCTTTAGACTCGTTAGCACTTTTAATTTGTCCATCTGGGATATCAATTTTAACCGGAGCATTTTCTGCTGGAATAAACGATTTCATAATTCTTCTGGAATCACTAAAAGCATCCGGTAATTGGTTTGCAATTTTCTGTAAATGTATAATCCTTTGAACTTCCAGTTCACAATCTTTTGTACGAGGATCAAGAAAGTCTAATGATATTTTCCAAGTAATTTCCTTTTTCGGTTGATCTTTACCTCCCCCTAATGTCGGGAAATGTGATTCATCAAAATGACAATCTGCAAATCTTGCAGTAAATAAATCACCTATTAATGGTTCAACATATTTAATTATAGAAGGTGATTCATATCCGACATATATCCCCAATCTTCTTTGAGGGCCCATTTTAGTTCGTTGAGGCGGTGCAATAGGAACATATACCGCACAACCAAAAATTCTTAAATAAGAAATATTTAGCTCGTGGCCAAGAACTAATTGTAAGGGAGAATAAGTATGGTAACTTGTCGACCTAATTCTCACAAGTATTCTTTGCATGTAATATAGCATGTCCCCAGCGGATAGAGGAAGTTTAGACCTCATTAACAATGGTCTTGTAATTAATTGAAGCCGTTTAATAAATGATTCGGCTAGACCATTTTGTGTATGAACATGAGCTACGAGGATGTTCAACACTTATTCCAATAGACATGCAATAATCATTAAAAGCATGTGATGAATATTCACCAACATTATCTAGGCAATTTTTTAATGGAATAATCGGAAATTGTGCTCGTAATTTAATTATCGAGCAAGCAATCTCGCAAATGTCAAGTTGCGACTAGATAATAAACATACATGTGACCATCTTATTGATGCATCAATTAGCACCATAAAATATCTAAATGGTCCACATGGTGGATCTACAGGCCCACATATATCACCATGAATTCGTTCTAGAAATGCAGGGGATTCAGTTCCCACTTTAGTTGGTGATGGTCTAACAATTAACTTCCCTTGGGAGCAAGCAACACATGAGAATTCATTAGAATTTAGTATCTTTTGATTTTTCAATGAATGACCATGTGAGTTTGCAATTATTCGCCTCATCATTATAGAACCAGGATGTCCAAGGCGATCATGCCAAACCATAAAATCATTAGGATTAGTAGATTTCTGGTCTATAAGGTGATGAATTTCAGCTGCACTTATTTTTGTATAATATAAACTTGAAGACAGAGAATGCAACTTTTCTAATACACATTTCTTCTCAGAAATGGTATTTGTAATCAATAAGTATTCCCCATTTGTCTCATTCATCGTCTCGATATGATACCCATTTTGGCGGATATCTTTAAAACTTATCAAATTTCTTCGAGACTTTATCGAGAGTAGTGCATTATTTATGACAATTTTAGTTCCTTCAGGGAGGAATACTGATGGCTCTTAGAAGCCATCAATCAATTTAGCACTACTACTTATTGTGTTAATATTTGATTCTTCCATTTTTAAATGAGAAAAATACTTCATGTTTTTAAATATAGTGTGCGTAGTAGCACTATCAATGAGACAAATATCATCATCACCATTATTTGATCCTAAATATTTGGCATCCATATCTTCTTGAGAAACTAAATGGACATCCACATCATTGAATTGTTTCATAACATTCTTATGTTACCAATGATGCAACTTGCAATCAAATTCCATCATGTGTTGAATTCCTTGAACTCTTTTAATTGAAACTAGTGATTCTAAATCGAAGTAGTTTTTTATCATTGTAACTGAATTGTTGGGTTTAGATTGAGTTGCTTCATCAGATTGAGTTGTCTGATATGAATAACCATTGTCCTGGATTTATTTTCACGTGGTTATCAAGTAATTTCATACTAGGTATTTTATATAATTTTTACTATTTTAAAATAGCATATCTGTAACTCAAGTACATTTCACTAGTTCAGAGACATAGTACCTAAGAGCATCTAGAGTGCAAATTCAATTATAATGGGAACTTGGTATCCTTTAATTTCCCAGACTGATGTGGGAAACTTCTGTAGTCTAACCACTATTTATTTATGCATATGCAATTTTAATTTGTAATGGTTAACATACATTACATGCGAAAAGATGCATCCAACAGTCAAATCCATTGCATAATTCTACTCCGAACTTCTAATGTTCATTAGACCAATTATCAGAGTTATAAGTGCTTTCTTAGTGAAATTGTTTATTGTTTAACAAAACTATTTTCTTAACATCCTAAAAACTGAATCTTACCTGGTTAGGCTACAAGCACACAGTGTGGAAACTGGCATAGCAACCATCACTGATGGAGGGGTGACCCTCAAGATCAACACCAAACACTTGACCAATCTTGGTCTCGCATTGATTCTATTTATCAGTTCATTGGAGAGCTGCAAATTCAATCAGAAAATGATGTAATTGTTATGGAAACTTCGATTATTTTTCCATCTATTTCAGTTTCTACTTATCTTCGAGTTTCCAAACTAGCATTATGTTTTGTTTTCGATTTCAGGCAATCCTGCAGGCAAGAGTTGGTAGAAATGTTGATGGCATTGATCTTAATCTCTATTACCAAACTATGAAGCTTAGAAAATTTGAAGAAGAGATTGTGAAATCAAGAACATCGAGGTGTGTGATATCATCATAAACATTGTTTTGATCAATGAAATTTGTCTCGGCATTTTTACCTTTCCCTTTTAATGATGCATGATAGAGGTCAACAAGATGTTTTGCCGTACGACAGGTACGGGACTAATGACCTTCTATTCCACACCGGTAGCATATTTCTTCATAATGTTTCTTTTCTTCACTTTTATTATCCTTATTGTCCCACTTCGGAGGTTGTTTTGTCTTTTGCCACGGATATGATCATTGTGATTATAAGGCACATATCTACCACGACCTCGTCCACGACGATGGTTACGTTCTCGGCCTCCTCCACAGCCATGCCCATGCCCACGCCCACAACCACGATTTTGAGATTGAGTTGCATTTGCTTCAGGGAATGGAATAGCACCAGTAGGTCGGGATTCATGATTTTTAACAATAATTCATTATTTTGTTCATCAAAGGAGGCATGAAATCAATTGAGTATTTCTTAAATCCTCTCTCGATATTCTTCTTTGCAAGAGCATATTCAAGGCATGAAAGGTGGAGAATATTTTTTCTAACATATCGTCATCAGTGACATTTTCTCCACACAATTGCAATTGAGAGGTAATTTTATACATTGCAGAATTATACTCACTTATTGATTTAAAATCTTGTAGCCTTAAGTGAAGCCAATCATACCGGGCTTTTGGAAGCACGACCAACTTCAGGTGGTCAAACCTCTCCTTCAAATTATTCCACGAGTAAGTAGATCTTTCCGCAGTTAGATATTACGTTTTTAATCCTTCATCCAAATGATGGCGAAGGAAAATCATAGCTTTGTACGGTCTTGATTTGATGTCTCATTTTCTTCCACAATAGTATTCTCAAGACCCATTGCGGCAAGATGTATTTCAACATCTAACATCCAAAATAAGTAGTTCTTTCGAAATATCAAGAGGCACAAATTCTTATTTAAATGCGGTTAGTCATTGTGAAAAATGATTTGAATTGGAAAGAAATTTTACCTCAAAGTTTACTCAAAATATGAACACGTGCTTGATGAATCCAATGGACTTGAAATGGATTGTCTCAATGGTAGATCGTCGCATATAACGTATTATGAAACTATAAAGTAGAATAGAGAAAATAGACAAGAAGTAGAGAGTTTTATTAACTCAATTGCTAATTATTATTGAGATTGATTGAAATTACAAGTGAGGTTGGAATACCTCTATTTATAGGCAAACGATACATGAGCCATATTAACTACTCATTAATGAACTTATTCATTCTAGAACATGTATTGAATTGTTCCAAAGAAGGTTAATGTACTAGGGAATATCAAGGAGTAATACATGTATCAATCTTCTTGAGAAACTAAATGGACATCCACATCATTGAATTGTTTCATAACATTCTTATGTTACCAATGATGCAACTTGCAATCAAATTCCATCATGTGTTGAATTCCTTGAACTCTTTTAATTGAAACTAGTGATTCTAAATCGAAGTAGTTTTTTATCATTGTAACTGAATTGTTGGGTTTAGATTGAGTTGCTTCATCAGATTGAGTTGTCTGATATGAATAACCATTGTCCTGGATTTATTTTCACGTGGTTATCAAGTAATTTCATACTAGGTATTTTATATAATTTTTACTATTTTAAAATAGCATATCTGTAACTCAAGTACATTTCACTAGTTCAGAGACATAGTACCTAAGAGCATCTAGAGTGCAAATTCAATTATAATGGGAACTTGGTATCCTTTAATTTCCCAGACTGATGTGGGAAACTTCTGTAGTCTAACCACTATTTATTTATGCATATGCAATTTTAATTTGTAATGGTTAACATACATTACATGCGAAAAGATGCATCCAACAGTCAAATCCATTGCATAATTCTACTCCGAACTTCTAATGTTCATTAGACCAATTATCAGAGTTATAAGTGCTTTCTTAGTGAAATTGTTTATTGTTTAACAAAACTATTTTCTTAACATCCTAAAAACTGAATCTTACCTGGTTAGGCTACAAGCACACAGTGTGGAAACTGGCATAGCAACCATCACTGATGGAGGGGTGACCCTCAAGATCAACACCAAACACTTGACCAATCTTGGTCTCCGCATTGATTCTATTTATCAGTTCATTGGAGAGCTGCAAATTCAATCAGAAAATGATGTAATTGTTATGGAAACTTCGATTATTTTTCCATCTATTTCAGTTTCTACTTATCTTCGAGTTTCCAAACTAGCATTATGTTTTGTTTTCGATTTCAGGCAATCCTGCAGGCAAGAGTTGGTAGAAATGTTGATGGCATTGATCTTAATCTCTATTACCAAACTATGAAGCTTCGTCGAAAATTTGAAGAAGAGATTGTGAAATCAAGAACAAAGTAGTCTCTTATCCTATAGATAACTTTTATTTTAGTAGAGGTTTTGTGATGAAGATCTATAGTAGTCCCTTCCAACAGAATGAAGACTGCAAATGTTTCTGATACTTTCTCGACTCTAATGCTAAAAGTTATTTACTTTCGCTGTTAATGTTCTTTGTCAATGTTAACAAGGCACTGTTATAAACAGGCTATGAAAACAGCAGTTCTGAATTTTGCAATATTTTGTGACAGGTATTGGAAATTTTCAGGCTTTTCTTTCGTTGACATATTTTGACCACCAAAATCTATTCCGATACCTATCTCTTTGTATTTTATTGGTCATTGTCACAAATGATTATAAATCATATTAGATTAGCATTGTTAGGGAAAGAGTATTCTGTTTATGAACAGGCTAATCTGTTGACAACCTACACTTACCATTCCATTGGACCGACTTTTTTTCTTTGATTTTCTGTCAGGATTGAAGCTGACAGTTAAGAGTCTTTCTGTAAATTGGTATTTAGTTGTTGTTTCCTATAGCTGATGTTGTTAAATTTAAATTTCTTTATTTATGTAGGTTGTTACATCCAAGATTTTTTCTAATAATTTCCTCTCTCATCTTAGTTTACATTGTCTGCTTAAAATTGAGGGATTAGTTTCAATAAGACAACTGTATGTATAACAAGAAACTATAGTGAATATTAAAATTGTTTCATAAAATGAATAAATAATCAAAGGGTCAGTATTACTATTTGCTGATTTAGTTATATGTTGAATTTGTCAATACTTGAACATCTTGCATTTGTGTAAATTGTCACGTCAAGATCTATTTCACAAGATCAAAAGTTAGAAACATAAATTATTGATCTGGAGTTGTGTAGTTGTTTTATATTGTAATTTCATGTTACAAATTATTTATAGTGACCTATTTTCATGCTTCAAAATGGAAAATAAGTGTAAAGACATTTGGAAGTAACCCCTTGATGAAGCAGTTTGAGCATACAACCACACAGAAATGTTTTGATTGTTTCATCAAAAGTCAAGTATTTAGCATATCTCAAAAACAAAGTGATGATCACGATCTCCCCTTGTTGAAGTCTTTTACATTTGTTATTGTTATGCTGCTCTGAGTTTCTGTATTTATCTATTGAGGATCTCGACCTGCAACCACTTTATATTTAACCAAATTAGGAACTTCCTGCACCAGTAGATCATACTTCATATTCCTTATTTTTGCGTTCTTCTAATTTTTCTGGGGTAAATTACTGTCAACATTTCTGCGCCATGAGGTCATTTACGCAACATCCTACTATACTCTAATTTTTTTTTTTTTTTTGCATGTTGCACTCTTGTACCTGAACAGCATTAATTTTTCTGCCAAAGGAGGGTCCTGTGAATCCCTTAAATGTGTAGTTTCCAAAAATTTCCTACTAATTCGTCAATATAACTCAGTTTTTCTATAAAATTCTTCTATATTACTCCATGGAGTAATAATATAAAAGAAGTCTGAAGGAAATTTCAGGAGAATGTGTTTAAGTGGATCACATGATCATCATGCAACTCTCTGTTTATGAAAAAAGTTACTAATGTTAGGGGTGCAAATAACAAGTTCCCGGTATATAATTATTTCCTTCAAATACATGGATGTTACTATGTGTAATTTATCTTTTTTGTAAATCTTTTACTTATAATAACAGAGATTGACAAATGCACACATGTAAGTACTACTCTTGCCTACGAGTCTGCTAACTTGCCTTAAGAGATTTGGTGGATAAATGACATCACACTTGGCCAACCAGTCGGTGATCTTGGATCATCCCCTGTCCCATTAGTTGGTCATCATGTGAAATTATATATTTTTTAAACTTCATACATTTTTATGATTATATATCTTTCAAACTCTATTTCGATACATGCCTGTTCGTACTTGTGCATGTTGACATTGTCACAAAATGCTTACATATTTGCATATCTTATTGGAATTACATTGTTTAGGAAATGTATTGTTCTATTTATGAACAGTCTAATTTTATGGACATCCTGCACTTATCACTCTTTGGACCAACTCCCTGTTTTTTCCCTTCCCTATTTTTGTCATGATTGAAGCTGACAATTGAAAATAACCATTCTTCGAAAATTCATGGATGTGTAAGCTTGTTTTTTTAAGTTTTGTTTACTGTAATGCATAGTTTTGTTTGTTTGAATTTCAAGTTATTGCATTCATGTAGGTCGTCACCTCAAGGTTTACTCTATTCTTTGTCGCACTTTGATACGCTGTTTGCCTTGAAACTTGAAAGTGAGTGATTAGTTTAAGTAACACTATCATTTTATAATTGAAAAGGATGTTGAATACTTAAAACCATGTCATAAGAAAATAAAAATCATTATATTATTTGTTAATTTTAATTATGCTGAATTTTTCAATACTTGTAGTTGGTCACGCGAAGATTGATATTCTTCCGACACGGGTTTTTCCAGATCAAAATTTAGTTTAAAAAAAATGTTGGTCTGCAGACATTTTATATTTTTTGTAATTTCATTTTCAACATATTTTAGTTTCTTATTTCATGCTTCAAAGTGGTGAAGAGAGGTAAAAGTGTAATTGAGGCTGACCTCTTGATGACACAGTCCACCTGGAAAAGTTTTAATTGTCACACTGAAAGTTCAGCAGTAAACAAGTAGATGACCTGCCATTTTCATCTTCCTTATTTGATATTTTTATGTTGCTTTGAATTCCTTGGTCTCGAAAATTTTGCCCTGTTATCACTTTACTTTTCTCCACCATGGGAAATTCCTTCATCAAGAAATTACCCTTCATCTTCCTTATCTTTGCACTGTAATTTTTCTAGTTTGGTAGATCACAATATTAGTGTACCATGAGGATACTAGGTAAAATATCCCCCTATGCTACAATTTCTTCGCATTGTACTCTTGTACCTTGACAACGTTACTTTTTCAAACACTAGTCATGTGGTGATCATGTGAATCCCTTAACTTTGTGTTTCCAAATATTTTTTTTAGAATGTCTTTGATATAAATCAAAATTTCTATAAAGTTTTACATCAATATTATAAGGTTATTATGAGTAACTAGAGTAAGATAAAGAAACCTTAAAGAAATTTTGGGTAACTCTCTATTTATGGAGAGGGGAAAAAAGTCATGGCATAGGATCATATCATTCACATAAAATGTCCACATTTAAGTACTCTGCATGTTCAGGAATATTTGGTAGATAATTACATCACCATTTGGCCAACGCTATGGTCATGTACGTCACTCTCAACAGTCGGTGATCATGGCTCATCCCCATGTCTCATTCTCATTAGCTGGTCATCATATGAAATTATATATCTTTCAACTATATCAAACTTACATTCTTATGATTATATTATATTTCTTCTTTATTTCCCTTGCAATTGGCTTCTTGTTAGTGAGAATCTAGTACCAAATCTAATAGACTCAAAAGAACAAGCTATGATCTATGACTCCTATAGTCCTATGAAATACTAGATCCCCCACCAATTTTAACTTTCCCAGTCCACTTCCTAGTATTCAAATTCTCTTTGCTCCACCAAATTCTCAATCTCTAACTAAAAAAGGAGGCAGCTTTTGGTGACCGGACCCCTATAGACTTTTGTAGAGCCTCGTGTTTTTAATGGTTTCTATTGGGTGGATGCGTTCTTAGTCGAGCATGCTCTTATCCACATGTTTTGCTTGGAATATATCCCCAGTGGGTTGTTTAGTGATTGCAGCGATGGATATGCTCCCTTGTAGAAAAGGGATTGTGGAAATTATGTTTGTTTTACGCAAAGGATTGTTTTGTTTATGGATCTAGATGATGACCCTATCTGAAAGAGTTCAATGATTGAGATGGTAGGGTTGGCTTTTTTAGGTGGAGAAATAAATGGGGGTCGTATGCATTTTGATAAGGATTCTGTGAATATAATATTTTTGGGTCATGTTTCTATAGTATACGTTGTCTTGGACCGATAATGTTGAAAAAATCTTATATGGTCCTCCAATCTCCATAGAATATTACATAGGGAGGGAGTGGGAGGAGACATTCGTCGTTCATGCAGCTGGTGTTAAGTGGGAAAAAGCGCACCCTCTCCCTCTATTTCATCATGCAACATTAGCCGTATGTATGATGAACAACTGTCACTCCTCTCTACTCTCTGTCTGAAATAATACGAAGGATCCTCCATAAGATCTTTTTCCTGCAATAAACTTTATATTGATTACCATAAAAAATTATCGGTGAACTTGATGCATCTGGATAGGAGAGAGAAATATCAAATCTGAATGTGATATATAACTTGAAAATAGTCCAAACCCAAATATTTACCTTTTATTCCCCGAGCTTCTTGACGTGAAAACTACTTTTCTTAAATTGTTTCTGCATCTGTCTTCCAACTACAGATGGCCTTTTTCATCAAGTTGATCAGTGCTTGCTTCATTATTGTCCTTTGATGTGTACAAATGCACAAATGTGAGGGTTGCATCTGACATCACGGGGAGTGAGTTCATTTCATACCAAGTTGCCATGCGCAGATGTATCGCATTTAGACCATTATTGGAAGTACCTTGAATGATTCATTTTATCAACTTGCAGGTCCTGACATATAAAGTTCACGAGTTAAGAAAAATTTAGTGTAGTGAGTTTAATTACATTGCGACACCTTCACAATTTTTATGAGGGCTAATGGTACATAGGCTCCCTAGGTATCATTGTTTTGAATCTACTAGCTCTTTAGTTTCATTTTTCATATGCCCTTTGGGTTAAATTTTTTGACTCGCTAATTTTGCCTGGGGCGATTTCTGCAAAAACTTTATCTAGGTAAAAGAGTTCAAAAATATTTAACTCAGAGGGACTATTTGCTAAAATGAAACCAATGTTAGTAAGTTAAAAACAATGATACTCCAAAGGGCCTATGCAATTAACCCTTTTTTGAAGGTTAGGCTCAAAAAATAATGGATCTATTGCTTTTTTTTTTTTTCTTGTCATGAGTTTTTTTAAACCCAGTTCATAATTAAACTCAAGATCGTGGGAGCTATATTAGAACCTCCTAACCATCCAATAAAAGGATCTTAAGGCAAGACAATTGGTATAGAGTAATTAACAAATACATGTCTTTTCGTAATGGAGGATCATGATGGAATTTGTGAAAAGAGTATGAAAGCTCATATTTCCCAAAATGAGTTATGATACTCAGATCCTGTGATTCTAACTTTTATAAGTGGAACCTTGCTAACCATTAGCATAAGGTCAATGGATAAGAAGAAGAGAGATAAAGAGGGATGTAGTAAAGAGAGAGAATTAATGGGAAGCATAAGGTCCTTTTTATCCTTTATTCTCTATATCTCTCTCCTTCTTATCCTTTACCCAATGATGAGGCAAACCCTTATAAGTAAATGATAGCACAATTATTTCTCAAAGTGAGTAATGATACTCAAATCCTAAATACACGATTCAAGGGATGCGACTTATTTCTATATGGAATTTAACAGGGAGAGAGGAAAGGAGAAGAAAATTTCTTCATCTAATTTATCTAGCCAATCAAAATCGCCTAGTTCCATAAATTCAAGAGTAGGGGTGGAAACGAACCAAATAATTAACAAACAGTTCGGTTATTATTCGTCCAGATATTCGGTCATATTCGATTTGGTAGTTCATTTAATAATAAATGAATATTTTTTAGTATTCGGTGCATAAGCGAATAGAATTTGACCGAGGTATATTCGATTCGTTTGATTATTAAATATTCGTTTATATTTTTCTACTTCTAGATTATTATATTGTGTTATCTTTTACGTGTGCATAATTTATAAATATTGCTATTATAAGTATTATATTAATAATTTATAAATGTACACTATAATAATTCTTATATTGAAATATCATAACAACAATTAAGTAAAATATTATAGAAAATAAATAAGAAAAGACTTCATACATAGAGTTTGAAGTCAACACCTCATGGTTGAGGATCTTGTGACTTAACAAGTGTGCTATTGAGATATTCGTGAACATTTGATAAATATTCATCTAATTAACGAACCAAATTTGAACACCCTTTCCCTATTCGACACGAATTCGAGTTCGACTTCGAATTCGTGAAAATTAACCAAATACGAATATGAATACCATGGTATTCGATTCGATTCGGTTTGTTTCCACCCCTATTCGAGAGTCAATTGAGGTTAGTCTCCTCAATACATAGAGAATTTTATTGCTTTCAGGACACTTATCAATCATATTGGTCAGCAGTGAAAGCCTTTGAAATTTTTAATGATGAATATGGTATTATTCTCTTTTCTCATTGTTTCTTTTAATCAAGAGCTTTTGAGAATTTTCTGAGTATTGAAGTATCTATATTATTATATTAAAACTTGCTTCGGGTACCAAAAGTTTGAAAGACATTAATTTTACATCACAATAGAAATGTGAAGGTTATATAGATAATTTTGCCATAGGAGATATTTTTCCTTTCTTTTCGTTTCTCTTTTTTTCTAGAACATTCTAAACTATGACATGATTATATAATTAAAGCTCACTAATTAAACATCTATCACAATTTGTGTGTTGTAAGAGATATGAATATAAAATAATAAAGTTCTTTTCTAAAATAAATTATACTAATAAATTAACATAAATACAATAATTGGAATTTCAATATGTTCCAATCTAAATACTATCAAAGTCAAATAAATCTACATACTTGGGTTAAAAATAATTAAATATAATAATTTGAAGATAAAATATGAAACATATATACTTTTCTTATTAACATTATCTGAAGTGTTCTTAAGATGATGTTTTAAAATAATTTACCAAGTTACTATGAACCCTATTTACTTTTGTAAAAATAATGTCACCACTGAAATTGACATATATGCATAGCCAATTTTAAATAAGATAATATAAAATAACTCATCTCCAATAAAAATTTTATAAAAGTATGTTATAAAACTCGATGAAAGTTGTGTCAATGTCTCTTTTATAAAAAGTTGGGATGGTTAAATTTTGTATCCATTGCACGTGCAATAATGTTAGTTTCCATAAATTTCATACTCCCTGAAAACAGTAGTATACAAAGGATAATTTTGGAGGAAGAGAGTAGCGAAGACAATTAAATAGAGGTGCTTATTGTTGGGAAATAAAAGTATAAAAACAGATCCAAAAATAAATAGATCAAACCACACAGGAATGTTAAGAAAAAGCAGAAAGTTAGAATAACCATTTTATCTACTTCAAGTAAGAATACGTTACAGAAGTGCTTAATCGCTGTATTGTCGAATCGCCCTCTTCGCAGAGGACTAGCCTTGAAGAAACTATGCCCCACCTACGGTAGCGTTGGGTCTGCACGGTTCTTCCAAGGATGAGACGGCTGCAATCCAGAGAAGCGATCTCTTCCGTTGGCCACCTCGACCACTACTTCAGTTCACCGGAAACTCCAGTAATGAACAGCTTATAGAGTTGTGAGAGAAAAAGATGAGAGGGATTTTGTTTTTCTGTGTATCTTCAAATGAACAAAGTAGACCCTTTTATAAGGTCCAATGGAGACAAAGGTTTGAATTCTACTTATTACACTATTTATAACGTCTGCAATAAAGCCCATTCAGACCTTGTAACAGCCCATTCAATACTTGTAACGGTTGAAACGTATGAAATGTTCAGCTGGTTTTAAGTAAGCACATGTAAAATGTGTAAAAAGAGACCACGCTACAAAGACGAAGCGCCGGACCCGCCAAGACGAGCAGCCAAGACGTGCTCGGCTGCTTGCGCGCACACACTTATATACCAACACAAGTGTACAATACTAACACCTTTGTTATACCAAATATAACACGTGTGTTAACTTAAACCAATTAAAATGCATTCAATTAGTCAATGTGGGACTAAAGCTCACATACTACTTATTAAACACATTTTAATACATCTATGAATCCAATCAATAAATAATATCTTTCCATAAATACCATTTAATATTTATTTATTTCAACAATCCCCCACAATTCCATAGCTGATAGTAAAGGAGAATATACATATCATGCTTTTGGAGAAGGTATCTTCCGATTTAAACCTTCCCTATAGTTATCCAATTTTATCACCACAGGCATGAAGTAAAACTAAGTCTTGAACTTGAACCTTTGATGTGGTGATATTCATTGGTAACAACACAATATAGGCTATAGTAGCAATCTTTAGATTTGACGCATTATGGCCATGCGTCCTTATCCTATTCATGAACAATTTCAAGGAATAACCTCCTTCCTCTAATTGCGGCCTCACAATTATGTTCATATAGTTGGGCATCTACAGGGATGCACTGCTTGCATCTCGTCTTAAAGACTTGATCTCATTCAGAGTCAAAACACTCTTACTATACTAGCAGTTAATAATACCTTCCAGGTATACATGATGATAGACTCAGATACAAAGTATCAATCTATGATTAGGTGTTCAACTCACACAACAGCTTGTTGTTACCACATTGAACCTACTTTGTGGGATCTCCACTCAGATAGATTGGGTTGCTACTGTCGCTGAGTTAGGTAAGGGTTTCAGTCCCATCATCAACCTGGATTTAAGGACTAGTGACAACTCAAGTCCTTTTGTAAAGGGATCTGCCGTGTTGTCCTTGGACTTGACAAAGTCCACAGCAATTATCCCTTCATCAATAAACTTTTTCAAGGTCTTTATCCGCACTTGGATATGACCTCGAGTTTTGCGGTTATACTTTAAACTTTTAATCCTTGCAAATGTGGTCATATTGTCACAATGCACAGAGATTGTAGAAATAGGCTTGCTGATCATGGGTAGCTCGGACATAAGTCCCTTAAGCCATTCAGCTTCTAAACCAGTAGTGTCCAAAGCGCAAAGCTCTGCTTCAAACGTAGACCGAGATAAAATGGTCTGTTTGACAGATCTCCAGGTGACCGCGCCGCCACCCAAGATAACTACATACCCTGTACAATCATTGCTACATGAACCCATAGCAATCCAGCTAGCATCACTATACCCCTCTAAAACGGAAGGGAATCTACCGTAATGCAGCGCAAGGGAAATAGTTCCCTTCAGCTACCGAAGTATCCTATCCAAGACCTCCCAATGAGTCCTATTTGGACAACTAGTGTATCTACTTAATTTAGAAACCGAATAAGATATATCCGGTCTCGTACAATTCGCAAGATACATCAAGCTTCCAATAATTTGAGAATATCTCAATTGAGATACAGAGACTCCACTTGCATTCTTGTAGAGAGTTACTGAAGGATTATATAGAATTTTGACGGATTTGCAATTCTTATAGCCAAATTTCTCAATCACCTTTTTAACATAGTGAGATTGAGAAATAGCTATGCCCTCAGCTGATCTAATCAGTTTTAGGCCAAGAATCACGTCAGCAACACCCATGTCCTTCATATCAAACTTACTATTCAAGAATGATTTAGTCTCATTGATTATCCCAATGTTAGATCCAAATAATAGAATATCATCAACATAAATGCACAGAAGAATACATGAATCACCTCTTACTTTGCTATAAACACACTTATCAGACTCAATCATTTTGAAACCAAAATCAATGATAGTTGTATCAAACCTTTTATGCCATTGTTTAGGGGCTTGTTTAAGTCCGTATAGAGACTTCACAAGTTTACAAACTTTCCTTTCATTGCCAGGTGCTACAAATCCCTCAGGCTAATTCATATAAATCTCTTCTTCAAGGAAACCATAAAGAAAAATAGTTTTCACATCCATCTGGTGGATTGTGAAATCATATATAGAAGCCAATGCAATAAGCATTCTTATTGTAGTCATTCGGGCAACTGGAGAATACGTGTCAAAGAAATCAATTCCTTCAACTTGTTTGAACCCCTTGGTAACTAGTCTAGCCTTAAACTTTTCAACGGTTCCATCTGGTTTTATTTTTCTTTTAAAAATCTATTTAGACCCATTTGTCTTACACCCAGGAGGAAGATCAACTAATTCTCATGTCCCATTAGAGACAATAGAATCCATTTCACTTTTGACAGCTTTCTTCCACTGCTTAGCCTCTTTTGAGGTCATAGCAAATTTGTAGGAAATAGGATCCTCCTCGATATTGTAAGTCACAAAGTCACTTCCAAAATTCTTGACAATCCTAGCTCTTTTACTCCTTCTAGGTTCATCTAAATTATCTGACCTTTCAGATTCAGATTTAGAATTATCTGCCCCCACATTTGTCATCCTTTCCACATGATTAGGAATGGAAGTTGAGGCAGATATAGGATTTTCATTAGAAATATTTTGAGGCATTCCAGTTTTCATAGGGAAAACATCCTCAAAAAATATTGCATCACAAAATTCAACAATCGTATTAACATCTATGCTTGGGATTTCAGATTTAATCACTAAGAATCTCATAGCATAGGTGTTTTCTACATAACCTAAAAAGATACAGTCTACTGTCTTAGGACCTAGCTTCTTCCTCTTGTGTTCTGGGACTAGCACTTTTGCTAAACACCCCGACACTTTAAGGTATTTCAAGCTTGTCTTTCGACCTCTCCAAAGTTCAAATGGACTACTTTCCTTATGTTTCTGAGGGACTCTATTCAGAATATGGCAAGCCGTATTCAAAGCCTCTCCCCACATATATTTTGAAAGTCCTGAACTTTCAAGTAGACTATTAATCATATCTTTTAAAGTTCTATTTTTTTCGTTCAGCTACACTATTAGACTGAGGAGAATAAGGGTCAGTTTCCTCATGCACTATGCTAAAAAATTGACATAGAAGAGTAAACTCATTTGATGTATATTCTCCACCTCTATCAGATCTTTACCTTTTAAGTTTATTGCCAGTTTGAGTTTCAGCTTCATTTTTAAAAATTATAAATTTTTCTTGAGCCTCATCTTTAGTTTTAAGCAAGTAAACATAACAATATTTGCTATAGTCATCTATAAAGGTGATAAAATATTTCTTCATGTCTTTGGTCAAAACACCATTAAATTCACAAATATCGAGATGAACTAAATCAAACAATTCAGAATTTCTATCAACAGAATGAAAAAGTTTCCTTGTTTGTTTAGTCGTAACACATACTTGACATTTTTTACCATGATCTAAAGAGTGTTTTGGAATCATATTTAGATTCATCATTCTTTTTATAGAATTAAAATTAACATGACCAAGACGTTTGTGCCAAATATCAGATGATTCAATATTATTACTAACAGGATAATCAGAAATAGAAATTTTATTTATTTCAGAACTAAGAAAAGGTTCTGCTCTAACCTTATACATTCCATCAGAATCATAGTTGTTATGGTCATAACCACTAATTAGTGATTAAAGAGAAAAACTAAGTGTTAACATGGATAAACCTTTTTGCTCGTCAACTTGGAGCGACATGAACCTCCACACCCGACCTACGGGGCGGCCTACGCTTACCGTCCTCGTCACGGTCCGTTAAACGACTATCGCCATAGCCGACGCGAAAGGCGGTGTGGATCGGCCTATCAACAACCCTCTCCCGCGAACAACGCGAGAGGCGGTACCAGTCGTCCGCCCAACCAATTGACTACCTCGGAGCTATCCTTCCAAGCCGCTTGTCCCCTCGAGCGACATGGGGGACGACCAGCCATCGCCTTCTAACCGCTAGTCCCCCCGGACGACACGAAAAGTGGTGCTAGTCGTCCTCCCAACCAGTTATCTGTCATAATCCCTTCCAACCAGTCGTCTGCCTCTCCAGACAGTGCGAAGCAAATCTAGTCCCCCTTTCTTAGCCATCCGTCCTCTGGGACGACGCGAAGGGCGGTACTATTCGTCCCCTTCAACTGATTACTCTAATGGACGCCTCAAGAGGCCGTGCAAGTCGGCCACCCGGCCTCAGCTCCCCTTTCTCTCATCCTATGTGGTTCCCTCCACTCGAACGACGGTTATACGGTATTCGAACCCATCAACATCGCATTAAATGCACTGACAGCCCCTTAACTCCTCCATCTCTCATGATATTTAAGACACCTCGGACCCATACGACTACAGGCACCGCCAATCCCATCGCATTAATGGCGAATAGACAACACTAACTCTCAATCCGCCCACAACTCGACACCTGTAAAGGCCAGCCACCGTAGCTGACAAAGAGGTGCTCAGCCAATCACTGGCCCACACGTGGAAGAGAGGGCTGACTCATCAGTGGTTTCTCACCCAATGAAAAGATAAAAATACCCTCACAACCCTAGGTATAAGTAGCAATATGAACAGCAAACCAAGTAAGTAATTTTCTCTGAGTGAATTTCCTCTTCCTATTTTTCCTTTCCCTCATACTAACTTGACCGTCGGAGGAACCACCGGAGATCCCAACTCTGCCCCTTCCACAGGTATTTTCTCGTCGGTGAACCCCCTGACCGAAGCAACGTCACCGGACATTAGGAGAGAATGCGGACTCCGCTCTCTTAAAAGCTAAACTCACACCGAGGTTAGTGACTGTGATTATATACATCAACAATAGCCGTTAAAAATAAAAGATTCAGCATGCAACATTACAACATTATTACATTTAAAAGAAAACTCATAACCCTCCCTAACTAAACATGAACCACTAATAATGTTGTGTCGAACAGCAGGAACATGATGCACCCTGAGTAATGATAGAACTCGCCCTGAAGGAAACTTCAGGTCCACTCGTCCATATCCTAACACTTTAGATGCAGTTTGGTTCCCCATCTTCACGGTATTTCCATTTGCAGGCTGGTAAGACACAAATAGCAATTTATCAACACAAATGTGTACATTTACACCAGTGTCTACCAACCATTCATTTGGTTCATAAATAGTTAATAATTCAGGGTTAATAGAAACATACCCTTCTACGAAATCAGTGAGCTCAGTCATAACCATGTTAACCTGAGGCACACTAGTAGACCCTGGATTGGCTTTAACTTTCTTTGTAGGACAAGCTTTAGCCCAATGTCACATCTGTCCACAATTTCAACATGATTTGTTTGCTTTTGGTTTCTTTTGGATCTTAGATTTGGCTTTGATTTTGTCATTAGGTTTGTCATTAGGTTTGTTTTTAAACTTTTTTCCAGAAGTTATCACATTTGCTTTAGGTTGGTGCTCAACAGGCACAACATGTTTTTGATTCTTATGCTCTTCCTCAATAGCTATGGCAATCATCAAGTCATCGAGAGTTATCTTTTCCTTACGATGCTTAAGAGACATTCCAAAAGTCTCCCAAAAATTAGGAAACTTCTCGATGATTGTCATAACTTGAAATTTTTTAGGAAGTTCCATTTTAGCTTCTCGAAGAGCATGGAGAATAAACAGAAGTTCATGTACTTGTTCTGTTATAGATTTACCCTCAACCATTTGAAACTTCAAGAACTTGGACACATAATATTTTTCAAGACCGAGGTCTTCAATATTATATTTTCTGTCCAGTTCATCCCATAATGCCTTTGCAGTGTTTGAAGAAGAACAATAGACATCGAAGAGCACGTTGGACATTGCCAACAAAATGCAACCTCTGGCTATTTGATCCTTCTCCGTCCACTGTGCAATTTTATCTGTACTATTAGGATCTTTTTCATCTGGTTTTGGGCATTTAGTTAAAATTATTGCCAACAGTCCTTTAGTCGTTAACCAAATCTTCATACGTTGTTGCCAACGTTTGAAGAATTGGCCAGCGAACTTATCTGGCATTCCAGACATGTCCATTTTTGAGGCATATGCACTAGCACCAAGTCCAGAAACAGATGACATAACTTTATATAATGATAGTTTCTTCAAGATCGTTGGGAAATAAAAGTATAAAAACAGATCCAGAAACAAATAGATCAAACCACACAGGAATGTAAAGAAAAAGCAGAAAGTTAGAATAACCATTTTATCTACTTCAAGTAAAAATACGTTACAGAAGTGCTTAATCACTGTATTGCCGATTCACCCTCTTCTCAGAGGACTGGCCTTGAAGAAACTATGCCCTACCTACGGTAGCGTTGGTCCGCGGTTCTTAGAGGATGAGATGGCTGCGATCGAGAAGCGTTCTCTTCGTTGGACACCGACCACTACTTCAGTCACGGAACTCCAAGAATGAGCGGCTTATAGAGTTGTGAGAGAAAAAGATGAGAGGGATTTCGTTTTTCTGTGTATCTTCAAATGAACAGAGTAGACCCTTTTATAAGGTCCAATGGAGATAAAGGTTTAAATTCTACTTATTACACTGTTTGTAACAGCCCATTCAAACATTGTAACAACCCATCGCACGCTCGCTTATATACCAACACAAGTGTATAATACTAACACCTTAGTTATATCAAATATAACACGTGTGTTAACTTAAACCAATTAAAATGCATTCAAGTAGTCAATGTGGGACTAAAACTCACATACTACTTATTAAACACATTTTAATACATCTATGGAATCCAATCAATAAATAATATATTTCCATAAATACCATTTAATATTCATTTATTTCAACACTTATTTATATGCTTTTAGTTGTTGATGGGAACAATTAACAAAATGAGAATAACGTGTAACAAATCACAGCCTCAACTGAGCTATAATAAAACCGCAAAAATTAGCTGCCAATAACGAACTAATTTATCTTATGCCTAAAAATTAAATCAAAACTATTTTAATGCATCAGCAACAGAAATATCTCATAGCACCATGAGCTTCAATCATGCCGGGTCCCACATGTAACTTGACCCTCTAAGGACATGCCACGTGTGAAGATAAGGTCGGATCAAAAGTGCTTTATCGAAAGGACACGCGTCAGTCGACAGCTGTATCCCTCCCATACGATAGGTTGATGGCAATGATGGGCACCTGGCAGTGCGTGTCGGTGGCCGTTAGCTGAAAAACTCGTGACTCACGGAAACATGTTCCATAGAACGAAAATCCCTAATTAAAAAAGAACTTTATGCTATCCACACACCCAAAAAAAAAAAAATAGAAGAAGAAGAAGAACTTTATAATAACTTGGTAATATATCTAGGTAAACCAAGTATATTGAAAAAAATTTAAGTAAATAATATAACAATATTTGAAATTAATATTAGCCTAATGAAACTCACGTTTCATTATAAAAAAATTCAACTTAAAAAATGAATTGTACAGGTATTAAATTATTTAGATTTAAACATAAATTTTATGAAACTCATAAGATTATTAAGTATTTTGATCATCCAGCCACAAGTATTATTTATTGGATACTATTTCGAATGCTATTTGTTCAAGTACATAATGAATGTAAGAAGTAAATAAGGTTCACCATATACGAGTTCCTATTTCATTTAGCAAAAATAAACTATGAAGAGATAAAGATTATAGTGTGCACTCACAGATGAAGCTACATAGTATTCAGAGATTCACATGACATCACCTGGATTTCTTACTTTACGAGTATTTTTATTTGTATTTCTTGCTTAGGAAAACATTAAGGTAGGACACCACTAAGAAGAATAAAATTGTAACATTAATACAAATTTCTAAATACAATTCTGATAAGTTATATAGGGACATCACTAGAATAAAATTCTAGCTCCACCACTGCGAACACTTGTTTTGATATGATTAGAAGAATCGAGCTCAATTCAAGATTAGTCTGTCATTTGATAGGTCATTATGTTAAATATGCTGACATCTGGTATCAAAATTTTCCAAAATGTATGTGTACCTAAGTTAAATTCAGTAACATGATAATATAATGTATAACAGTTTTGAGTGTTATACATCAAAAGACTTGGCGCAACAACGAATGTTTTCATTCCCGAAATACCCATATCTTTTCATCGCCCTTTCCTTGAGTCATCTCCATGTCATACAGGCATAAAAGGCAAGTTACTTAAAAAAGGATCCGCTCACCTGCTGGCGTTTTATGCAAAACAAACCCCCACTTCCGTAATTTGCATCAATCATTTTTTTTTTGGCATCTAACTATATATATAAGGGATAGAGAATCACGTTGAAATATTTATAAGCAGTGTTTTTTTTTTTCCAAGTTATGCTTTTTTTCCTTCTCTTGATTTTGGTGTTGATGAGCCTTCTCTTTGATGATGCCGCCTTTTTTATTATAGCGTATGTCCAGATTTTTGTCCATAAAAGAACCTTCAACCTGTGGGGGATTGTTAGACTATGTAATTATAATTAACCTTTAATTTTCATTGCAACTTCGAAATTTTAATGTAGGGGCAAAAACATTAAGGCGTAAAAATTTTCATAAGCTTTCCAGCAATGCAATTTGCTAGTATCAGTTCTGAAACTTTTTTTTTTCTTAGATAGAATAGAAAATGCACAATTGTCTAGAGTTGTTGGAGGTTGAGATACTGCCTCCTTGATCATGTTCTTTGAAAATAGATATGCATGTTATATATTTTCTTTGTTCTTTTCTTTTGCCAGAAGCTATTATTTTTGAAGTAATGTTATAAGCTACTTCCACATGCCTCAAGCTTTATATGTCTCTTGACACCAAGGAAATCAGTTGGGTTGCAAGGAATTAGTATTTATCAATCTGATAAAAAGAACGTATAGGTTAGAGGAGTATATAAAAGAGTTTTTTTTTCTATCTTAAATGATATCCAAATGGAAATCTATTTGTGACTTTTCTGTCCTTCTAATATAAATATAGTTTGTCATCATTTGAAAGAACTCGCGTGAATATTCAAATAAGTAGTTGGTGAGAGCTATATATGCGATTGCGAGGAAGGCGAACTCTTTTTTCTTCTTTATTATTTTTTCAAGGCACATACATTCAAATCTGCAAACTATGTGATGAATACAGTAAAAGATAATTGCCCGTACACCATTGTATTATATGGGTTAGTCATTTATTATCCATAAATTTTTAATTACATCACGGGTGCATCAAATGTTGCAAAGAGATCTTTGTTTTTTTTATAACTATTGAATGTGTACAGTTTATAATACTTGTAAATTAATGTAATAGAAAGATGTACCTCTGTTCGGAGATCAGTGGGTCTAAGTACTCCCAGAAACCACCTTTAAGACATGGTTGTTATACAGAACCATATTTGATTATCAATTAATACATAAACCATCTTTAAAAGGGCTTTATGGTGCAATCAGCTAACTTGACCCATTTTCTAGTCAATTTTTTTGAAATCCCAAAAATACCCTTGAAAAACTCATTAAAGACACTTAATCCATCGACATTGGTGGTTAGGATACTCATATATCTTCGACGTGAGTTTTGTAAGGATCTCAGAGAAAGTTTAACTCAGAGGTGGGCCCAGATGGCTAATTGAACCACAAAGCTCCTTTAAAGAAGGTTTATTTATCCCATAAAAACAAATGGTTTATGTATTAATCGACAATAAAAATAATTTATGTATAATGACGCTATTTTAAAGGAGATTTCTGGAAAAATAATCATATAAATTAAAAGCAATAAGTGATTAACCTTCTACAAAATTATTACTAATAAAAATTTATCTATATACATGTAGCTGAATACACAAAAGAAGAGTCATACATATACATGTGTATAGAATACATTCAGAGTGATTAACTCTACAAGAAGTTTGGAGCCACCCCCTAATTAATTGCTCTCTCCCAAAGTCCTCAAGTCTCCCTTGATTTCTTCATATATAAGAGCCCAGAGACAGAGCCAAAAGGAAACAACCACCATTACTCCAGAGACCATTTTAAGTTCCAATCAAAACCAGCATGGATCAACCTTTAAGCCATCAACTCCATCAAAACAAACCCAATTCTTCACTCAAATTCAGTGCGCAGTAATTTCCATCCTACATCTAGGCATATATCGACGATGTTCAGTGGCTTTGCCAGGTCTCTGTATGGTGCAGGGAGGAGGAGGAAGGTTCTAGAAGATGATGGAGGGAGAGATGCAGCTGATAATTTATTGAAGGGGGCTAAGAAGAAGGAGATGATATTGAAAAGTTCAGGATTTGTTAGAGGAGAAGAGCGTAATGTGTTTGTGTCAGTTTATTCACAGAGAGGTGAGAAGGGCGTGAATCAAGATTGCTCTATTGTGTGGCAGGTTCGTACTAGTTTCATTTTCTTTTGTTTGTTTTAACAGAATTTGTATATTGTCTAATAGAATTCAGGGCTACAGTGAATTTCAGAATTTTGTCATGAATATCACCTAGATGATGGTAATACTCGGATGGGGATATGGGTTTGTTGAATGCCAGAGAAAATTCTGAATTATGTTAGCTTATGTATAGAATGAAGAGAAAGATTCCAGCTTTTTGAGAAAGTGGGTTTACTTTGGTTTGGTCTATTTCATCTGTAGATGGTTGATTTTCTCACATCTTTGGGTATAACAGAGATTTGTTGAGTTAGAGTTAAATTTTGAATGATGTTAGCTTTCGTATAGAATGAAGAGAAAGATAGGTTTTGTTTTTATTTATTAGAATTTCCTCAAAAATATTTATTTATTAGTTTATTTTTATTAGAAGATGGGTTTTGTTTACATTTAGAATGTTTCATTTATAAATGGGTGATCTCCACATCTTTATGCAAGTAACAGAGATTTTTGTAATTCCTGCTATAAATGCAGTCAATTTTGACTTCCATCACTGGTTTCCACCTCAAAATTTGCCAAAGTATTAATCAAAAGTAGGAACAAATCTATTAGTATTGATAATAAGTATTAGATTGAGACCTAAAATGATGATGCATAAGAAACTTTCCTTGGTCTAAATTAGTGTCCTTTTCATGCTACTACTCTGATAGTTTCATATACCATCTTTTGTTTGAGCAATCAGGCAAATTGTCAAAGAAATTTATGAACTAGACGAAAAAGATGCAGAATATACATAAAAATATTAGGAGAAGGGAGAAGGATTCAGAACTAAAGGACTAAGAATATCTCCATCTCTGAGTTCATATACTATCTTTAAATTTGAGATTTTGTTTAGTTCTTCTTTCTCCATTTGAATTTTTAGCTTGAATTCTATTATTAGGAATTTGGATGCCAAGAAGACATGATCTTTTGTGGAATATTTGATGGACATGGTCCATGGGGTCACTACGTCGCTAAAATGGTCAGGAGTCTCTTCCTCCATCCATACTATGCAATTGGCAAGAAGCCATTGCTCGGACTTCCATAGACGATAAAAACATATCCCATTTTGATATCTGGAAACAATCGTACATTAGATCTTGTGCTTCAGTAGATGCAGAACTTGAGCACCATCGAAAGATGGATTCGTTCAATAGTGGCACCACTGCGCTCACACTCGTCAAACAGGTAACTTTCTTATGCTCTTTTTTCTTGATTACTCGAAGAAATTTAGCCTTTATGGATAATTTGACTGTTTGTCTCCATGGAATTCTCAAGACTTTGTCAGACCCAAAAGTCTTCTTGTGATGATTTTGCTTGTTTTGAGCAAAAATGCATTAGCGAAAGATTTTGGAATTTGTTGTCACATCAGCAGAATCCCTTGTCAGAATCCTATCTTCTTGGAGGATTTTGAGGAGAAAGTGGAAATTGTGCCCCATTGAACTTTCCATCCAACCAATTAAATAAATAAATAAAAGGAAAAGTTTTTAATTGTAGAGAAAGTTGATTTGGTCAGATTTCCCAAGCTTAATTTACCCCATCCAAACAGCGTCTATAGCTATAGTTACAGCATCATTGACCCGGTTTCATGAGAGACGAATTTATTTATCTTTTTTAATAGTTGATAGAGAATCTATAAAGACTGAATGGAAAGCCTCAGCTGACCCTCAAAATTCAGGATAACTTTTTTTAATCGAAAACTATGGCAGATAGAAAGAGACCAGATAATTTATTGAAGGGGCTAAGAAGAAGGAGATGATATTGAAAAGTTCAGGATTTGTTAGAGGAGAAGAGCGTAATGTGTTTGTGTCAGTTTATTCACAGAGAGGTGAGAAGGGCGTGAATCAAGATTGCTCTATTGTGTGGCAGGTTCGTACTAGTTTCATTTTCTTTTGTTTGTTTTAACAGAATTTGTATATTGTCTAATAGAATTCAGGGCTACAGTGAATTTCAGAATTTTGTCATGAATATCACCTAGATGATGGTAATAGAAATTTTATTTATTTCGAACTAAGAAAAGGTTCTCGCTCTAACCTTATACATTCCATCGTAATCATAGTTGTTATGGTCATAACCACTAATTAGTGATTAAAGAGAAAAACTAAGTGTTAACATGGATAAACCTTTTGCTCGTCAACTTGAGCGACATGAACCTCCACACCCGACCCACGGGCGGTTACCTACCGCCCTCGCCACGGTCCGTTAAACGACTATCGCCATAGCCGACGAAAGGCGGTGTGGATCGCCTATCAACAACCCTCTCCGCGAACAGAGAGGCGGCCCGCCGTCCGCCCAACCAATTGACTACCTCGAGCTATCCTTCCAAGCCGCTTGTCCCTCGGCGACATGGGGACGACACCATCGCCTTCTAACCGCTAGTCCCCCACGACCACGAAAGTGGTGCTAGTCGTCCTCCCAACCGTTATCTGTCATAATCCCTTCCAACCGGCCGTCTCGCCTCCATACAAGTATGGCAAATCTAGTCCCCTTTCTTAGCCATCCGTCTTCTGACGACGGCGAAGGGCGGTACTATTCGCCCCTTCAACCGATATTTAATGGACGCCTCAAGAGGTGCGTGCAGTCGGCCACCCTCAGCCCCTTTCTCATCCTATGTGGTTCCCTCCACTCGAACGACGGTTATACTCAGATTCGAACCCATCAACATCGCATTAAATGCACCGATGACTCTTTAACTCCTCCATCTCTCATGATATTTAAGACACCTCGACCCATAATACGCATACAGTAACCGCCAATCCCATCGCATTAATGGCGAATAGACAACACTAACTCTCAATCCGCCCACGCCGACACTGTAAAGGCCGCCACCGTAGCCGACAAAGAGGTGCTCACCAATCACCGCCCACACGTGGAAGAGAGGGTGACTCATCGCGGTTTCTCACCCAATGAAAAGATAAAAATACCCTCACAACCCTAGGTATAAGTAGCAATATGAACAGCAAACCAAGTAAGTAATTTTCTCGAGTGAATTTCCTCTTCCTATTTTTCCTTTCCTCATACTAACTTGACCTGGAGGAACCACCGGAGATCCCAACTCGCCCTTCCATTGTATTTTCTCGTCGGTGAACCCCCGACCAAGCAACGCCACGGACATTAGGAGAGAATGCGGACTCCGCTTCTTAAAAGCACACGAGGTTAGTGATCGTGATTATATACATCAACAATATAGTAAAAATAAAAGATTCAAAGATGCAACATTACAACATTATTACATTTAAAAGAAAACTCATAACCCTCCCTAACTAAACATGAACCACTAATAATGTTGTGTCGAACAATAGAACATGATGCACCCGAGTAATGATAGAACTCACTCAAGGAAACTTCAGTCCACTGCCCATATCCTAACACTTTAGATGCGTTTGGTTCCCCATCTTCACGGTATTTCCATTTGCGGTGGTAAGACACAAATAGCAATTTATCAACACAAATGTGTACATTTACACCAGTGTCTACCAACCATTCATTTGGTTCATAAATAGTTAATAATTCGGGGTTAATAGAAACATACCCTTCTATTTAAATCGCTGAGCTCACCATAACCATGTTAACCGAGGCACACTAGTAGACCCCGGATTGGCTTTAACTTTCTTTGTAGGACAAGCTTTAGCCCAATGTCACATCCGTCCACAATTTCAACATGGTTTGTTTGCTTTTGGTTTCTTTTGGATCTTAGATTTGGCTTTAATTTTGTCATTAGGTTTGTTTTTAAACTTTTTCCGAAGTTATCACATTTGCTTTAGGTTGGTGCTCAACAGCACAACATGTTTTGATTCTTATGCTCTTCCTCAGCTATGGCAATCATCAAGTCATCGAGAGTTATCTTTTCCCACGATGCTTAAGAGACATTCCAAAGTCTCCCAAAAATTAGGAAACTCGATGATTGTCATAACTTGAAATTTTTAGGAAGTTCCATTTTAGCTTCTCAAGAGCATGGAGAATAAAGCAGTTCATGTACTTGTTCTCATATAGATTTACCCTCAACCATTTGAAACTTCAAGAACTTGGACACATAATATTTTTCAAGACCGAGGTCTTCAATATATTTTCTCGCCCGGCCATCCCATAATGCCTTTGGTGTTTGAAGAAGAACAATAGACATCGAAGAGCACGTTGGACATTGCCAACAAAATGCAACCTCGCTATTTGATCCTTTCATCGCGGCAATTTTATCCGTACTATTAGGATCTTTTTCATCCGTTTTGGGCATTTAGTTAAAATTATTGCCAACACCTTTAGTCGTTAACCAAATCTTCATACGTTGTTGCCAACGCTTGAAGAATTGGCACCAACTTATCCGCATTCCGCATATGTCCATTTTGAGGCATATGCACTAGCACCAAGTCCAAAAACGATGACATAACTTTATATAATGATAGTTTCTTCAAGATCGTTGGGAAATAAAAGTATAAAACAGATCCAAACAAATAGATCAAACCACACGTGGAATGTAAAGAGAAAGTTAGAATAACCATTTTATCTACTTCAAGTAAAAATACGCTACGTATGCTTAATCACCGTATTGCCGATTCACTCTCTAAGAGGACCGGCTGAAGAAACTATGCCCTACCTACTGAAGGCCCGGTTCCGGTTCTTCCGAGGATGAGATGGCTGCACCGAGAAGCTTCTCTTCCGTTGGACACCCGACCACTACTTCACGTTCAGGAACTCCGTAATGAACAAATTTATAGAGTTGTGAGAGAAAAAGATGAGAGGGATTTCGCTTTTTCGGTATCTTCAAATGAAGAGTAGACCCTTTATAGGTCCAATGGAGATAAAGGTTTAAATTCTACTTATTACACTGTTGTAATGTTTCATTCAAACATTGTAACAACCCATCGACGCTGCTATATACCAACACAAGTGTATAATACTAACACCTTATATCAAATATAACACGTGTTAATCTTAAACCAATTAAAATGCATTCAAGTAGTCAATGTGGGACTAAAACTCACATACTACTTATTAAACACATTTTAATACATCTATGGAATCCAATCAATAAATAATATATTTCCATAAATACCATTTAATATTCATTTATTTCAACACTTATTTATATGCTTTTAGTTGTTGATGGGAACAATTAACAAAAATGAGAATAACGTGTAACAAATCACAGCCTCAACTGAGCTATAATAAAACCGCAAAAATTAGCTGCCAATAACGAACTAATTTATCTTATGCCTAAAAATTAAATCAAAACTATTTTAATGCATCAGCAACAGAAATATCTCATAGCACCATGAGCTTCAATCATGCCGGGTCCCACATGTAACTTGACCCTCTAAGGACATGCCACGTGTGAAGATAAGGTCGGATCAAAAGTGCTTTATCGAAAGGACACGCGTCAGTCGACAGCTGTATCCCTCCCATACGATAGGTTGATGGCAATGATGGGCACCTGGCAGTGCGTGTCGGTGGCCGTTAGCTGAAAAACTCGTGACTCACGGAAACATGTTCCATAGAACGAAAATCCCTAATTAAAAAGAACTTTATGCTATCCACACACCCAAAAAAAAAAAAATAGAAGAAGAAGAAGAACTTTATAATAACTTGGTAATATATCTAGGTAAACCAAGTATATTGAAAAAAATTTAAGTAAATAATATAACAATATTTGAAATTAATATTAGCCTAATGAAACTCACGTTTCATTATAAAAAAATTCAACTTAAAAAATGAATTGTACAGGTATTAAATTATTTAGATTTAAACATAAATTTTATGAAACTCATAAGATTATTAAGTATTTTGATCATCCAGCCACAAGTATTATTTATTGGATACTATTTCGAATGCTATTTGTTCAAGTACATAATGAATGTAAGAAGTAAATAAGGTTCACCATATACGAGTTCCTATTTCATTTAGCAAAAATAAACTATGAAGAGATAAAGATTATAGTGTGCACTCACAGATGAAGCTACATAGTATTCAGAGATTCACATGACATCACTGGATTTCTTACTTTACAGTATTTTTATTTGTATTACTGCTTAGGAAAACATTAAGGTAGGACACCACTAAGAAGAATAAAATTGTAACATTAATACAAATTTCTAAATACAATTTCGATAAGTTATATAGGGACATCACTAGAATAAAATTCTAGCTCCACCACTGCGAACACTTGTTTTGATATGATTAGAAGAATCGAGCTCAATTCAAGATTAGTCTGTCATTTGATAGGTCATTATGTTAAATATGCTGACATCTGGTATCAAAATTTTCCAAAATGTATGTGTACCTAAGTTAAATTCAGTAACATGATAATATAATGTATAACAGTTTTGAGTGTTATACATCAAAAGACTTGGCGCAACAACGAATGTTTTCATTCCCGAAATACCCATATCTTTTCATCGCCCTTTCCTTGAGTCATCTCCATGTCATACAGGCATAAAAGGCAAGTTACTTAAAAAGGATCCGCTCACCTGCTGGCGTTTTATGCAAAACAAACCCCACTTCCGTAATTTGCATCAATCATTTTTTTGGCATCTAACTATATATATAAGGGATAGAGAATCACGTTGAAATATTTATAAGCAGTGTTTTTTTTCCAAGTTATGCTTTTTCCTTCTCTTGATTTTGGTGTTGATGAGCCTTCTCTTTGATGATGCCACTTTTTATTATAGCGTATGTCCGATTTTTGTCCATAAAAGAACCTTCAACCCGTGGGGATTGTTAGACTATGTAATTATAATTAACCTTTAATTTTCATTGCAACTTCGAAATTTTAATGTAGGGGCAAAACATTAATGTAAAAATTTTCATAAGCTTTCCAGCAATGCAATTTGCTAGTATCAGTTCTGAAACTTTTTTTCTTAGATAGAATAGAAAATGCACAATTGTCTAGAGTTGTTGGAGGTTGAGATACTGCCTCCTTGATCATGTTCTTTGAAAATAGATATGCATGTTATATATTTTCTTTGTTCTTTTCTTTTGCCAGAAGCTATTATTTTTGAAGTAATGTTATAAGCTACTTCCACATGCCTCAAGCTTTATATGTCTCTTGACACCAAGGAAATCAGTTGGGTTGCAAGGAATTAGTATTTATCAATCTGATAAAAAAGAACGTATAGGTTAGAGGAGTATATAAAAGAGTTTTTTTTTCTATCTTAAATGATATCCAAATGGAAATCTATTTGTGACTTTTCTGTCCTTCTAATATAAATATAGTTTGTCATCATTTGAAAGAACTCGCGTGAATATTCAAATAAGTAGTTGGTGAGAGCTATATATGCGATTGCGAGGAAGGCGAACTCTTTTTTTCTTCTTTATTATTTTTTCAAGGCACATACATTCAAATCTGCAAACTATGTGATGAATACAGTAAAAGATAATTGCCCGTACACCATTGTATTATATGGGTTAGTCATTTATTATCCATAAATTTTTAATTACATCACGGGTGCATCAAATGTTGCAAAGAGATCTTTGTTTTTTATAACTATTGAATGTGTACAGTTTATAATACTTGTAAATTAATGTAATAGAAAGATGTACCTCTGTCGAGGATCAGTGGGTCTAAGTACTCCCAAACCACCTTTAAGACATGGTTGTTATACGAACCATATTTGATTATCATTAATACATATCTTTAAAGGGCTTTATGGTGCAATCAGCTAACTTGACCCATTTTCTAGTCAATTTTTTGAAATCCCAAAAATACCCTTGAAAAACTCATTAAAGACACTTAATCCATCGACATTGGTGGTTAGGATACTCATATATCTTCGACGTGAGTTTTGTAAGGATATTTTTGGGTTTTCTAAGGATATTTTAGGATCTCAGAGAAAGTTTAACTCAGAGGTGGGTCCAGATGGCTGATTGAACCACAAAGCTCCTTTAAAGAAGGTTTATTTATCCCATAAAAAATAAATGGTTTATGTATTAATCGACAATAAAAATAATTTATGTATAATGACGCTATTTTAAAGGAGATTTCTGGAAAAATAATCATATAAATTAAAAGCAATAAGTGATTAACCTCCTACAAAATTATTACTAATAAAAATTTATCTATATACATGTAGCTGAATACACAAAAGAAGAGTCATACATATACATGTGTATAGAATACATACAGAGTGATTAACTCTACAAGAAGTTTGGAGCCACCCCCTAATTAATTGCTCTCTCCCAAAGTCCTCAAGTCTCCCTTCATTTCTTCATATAAGAGCCCAGAAACAGAGCCAAAAGGAAACAACCACCATTACTCCAGAAACCATTTTAAGTTCCAATCAAAACCAGCATGGATCAACCTTTAAGCCATCAACTCCATCAAAACAAACCCAATTCTTCACTCAAATTCAGTACGCAGTAATTTCCATCCTACATCTAGGCATATATCGACGATGTTCAGTGGCTTTGCCAGGTCTCTGTATGGTGCAGGGAGGAGGAGGAAGGTTCTAGAAGATGATGGAGGGAGAGATGCAGCTCATAATTTATTGAAGGGGGCTAAGAAGAAGGAGATGATATTGAAAAGTTCAGGATTTGTTAGAGGAGAAGAGCGTAATGTGTTTGTGTCAGTTTATTCACAGAGAGGTGAGAAGGGCGTGAATCAAGATTGCTCTATTGTGTGGCAGGTTCGTACTAGTTTCATTTTCTTTTGTTTGTTTTAACAGAATTTGTATATTGTCTAATAGAATTCAGGGCTACAGTGAATTTCAGAATTTTGTCATGAATATCACATAGATGACGGTAATACTCAGATGGGGATATGGGTTTGTTGAATGCCAGAGAAAATTCTGAATTATGTTAGCTTATGTATAGAATGAAGAGAAAGATTCCAGCTTTTGAGAAAGTGGGTTCACTTTGGTTTGGTCTATTTCATCTGTAGATGGTTGATTTTCTCACATCTTTGGGTATAACAGAGATTTGTTGAGTTAGAGTTAAATTTTGAATGATGTTAGCTCTCGTATAGAATGAAGAGAAAGATAGGTTTTGTTTTTATTTATTAGAATTTCCTCAAAAATATTTATTTATTAGTTTATTTTTATTAGAAGATGGGTTTTGTTTACATTTAGAATGTTTCATTTATAAATGGGTGATCTCCACATCTTTATGCAAGTAACAGAGATTTTTGTAATTCCTGCTATAAATGCAGTCAATTTTGACTTCCATCACTGGTTTCCACCTCAAAATTTGCCAAAGTATTAATCAAAAGTAGGAACAAATCTGTAAAGGCCGCCACCGTAGCCGACAAAGAGGTGCTCACCAATCACCGCCCACACGTGGAAGAGAGGGTGACTCATCGCGGTTTCTCACCCAATGAAAAGATAAAAATACCCTCACAACCCTAGGTATAAGTAGCAATATGAACAGCAAACCAAGTAAGTAATTTTCTCGAGTGAATTTCCTCTTCCTATTTTTCCTTTCCTCATACTAACTTGACCTGGAGGAACCACCGGAGATCCCAACTCGCCCTTCCATTGTATTTTCTCGTCGGTGAACCCCCGACCAAGCAACGCCACGGACATTAGGAGAGAATGCGGACTCCGCTTCTTAAAAGCACACGAGGTTAGTGATCGTGATTATATACATCAACAATATAGTAAAAATAAAAGATTCAAAGATGCAACATTACAACATTATTACATTTAAAAGAAAACTCATAACCCTCCCTAACTAAACATGAACCACTAATAATGTTGTGTCGAACAATAGAACATGATGCACCCGAGTAATGATAGAACTCACTCAAGGAAACTTCAGTCCACTGCCCATATCCTAACACTTTAGATGCGTTTGGTTCCCCATCTTCACGGTATTTCCATTTGCAGGCTGGTAAGACACAAATAGCAATTTATCAACACAAATGTGTACATTTACACCAGTGTCTACCAACCATTCATTTGGTTCATAAATAGTTAATAATTCAGGGTTAATAGAAACATACCCTTCTATTTAAATCGCTGAGCTCACCATAACCATGTTAACCGAGGCACACTAGTAGACCCCGGATTGGCTTTAACTTTCTTTGTAGGACAAGCTTTAGCCCAATGTCACATCCGTCCACAATTTCAACATGGTTTGTTTGCTTTTGGTTTCTTTTGGATCTTAGATTTGGCTTTAATTTTGTCATTAGGTTTGTTTTTAAACTTTTTCCGAAGTTATCACATTTGCTTTAGGTTGGTGCTCAACAGCACAACATGTTTTGATTCTTATGCTCTTCCTCAGCTATGGCAATCATCAAGTCATCGAGAGTTATCTTTTCCCACGATGCTTAAGAGACATTCCAAAGTCTCCCAAAAATTAGGAAACTCGATGATTGTCATAACTTGAAATTTTTAGGAAGTTCCATTTTAGCTTCTCAAGAGCATGGAGAATAAAGCAGTTCATGTACTTGTTCTCATATAGATTTACCCTCAACCATTTGAAACTTCAAGAACTTGGACACATAATATTTTTCAAGACCGAGGTCTTCAATATATTTTCTCGCCCGGCCATCCCATAATGCCTTTGGTGTTTGAAGAAGAACAATAGACATCGAAGAGCACGTTGGACATTGCCAACAAAATGCAACCTCGCTATTTGATCCTTTCATCGCGGCAATTTTATCCGTACTATTAGGATCTTTTTCATCCGTTTTGGGCATTTAGTTAAAATTATTGCCAACACCTTTAGTCGTTAACCAAATCTTCATACGTTGTTGCCAACGCTTGAAGAATTGGCACCAACTTATCCGCATTCCGCATATGTCCATTTTGAGGCATATGCACTAGCACCAAGTCCAAAAACGATGACATAACTTTATATAATGATAGTTTCTTCAAGATCGTTGGGAAATAAAAGTATAAAACAGATCCAAACAAATAGATCAAACCACACGTGGAATGTAAAGAGAAAGTTAGAATAACCATTTTATCTACTTCAAGTAAAAATACGCTACGTATGCTTAATCACCGTATTGCCGATTCACTCTCTAAGAGGACCGGCTGAAGAAACTATGCCCTACCTACTGAAGGCCCGGTTCCGGTTCTTCCGAGGATGAGATGGCTGCACCGAGAAGCTTCTCTTCCGTTGGACACCCGACCACTACTTCACGTTCAGGAACTCCGTAATGAACAAATTTATAGAGTTGTGAGAGAAAAAGATGAGAGGGATTTCGCTTTTTCGGTATCTTCAAATGAAGAGTAGACCCTTTATAGGTCCAATGGAGATAAAGGTTTAAATTCTACTTATTACACTGTTGTAATGTTTCATTCAAACATTGTAACAACCCATCGACGCTGCTATATACCAACACAAGTGTATAATACTAACACCTTATATCAAATATAACACGTGTTAATCTTAAACCAATTAAAATGCATTCAAGTAGTCAATGTGGGACTAAAACTCACATACTACTTATTAAACACATTTTAATACATCTATGGAATCCAATCAATAAATAATATATTTCCATAAATACCATTTAATATTCATTTATTTCAACACTTATTTATATGCTTTTAGTTGTTGATGGGAACAATTAACAAAAATGAGAATAACGTGTAACAAATCACAGCCTCAACTGAGCTATAATAAAAACCGCAAAAATTAGCTGCCAATAACGAACTAATTTATCTTATGCCTAAAAAATTAAATCAAAACTATTTTAATGCATCAGCAACAGAAATATCTCATAGCACCATGAGCTTCAATCATGCCGGGTCCCACATGTAACTTGACCCCTCTAAGGACATGCCACGTGTGAAGATAAGGTCGGATCAAAAGTGCTTTATCGAAAGGACACGCGTCAGTCGACAGCTGTATCCCTCCCATACGATAGGTTGATGGCAATGATGGGCACCTGGCAGTGCGTGTCGGTGGCCGTTAGCTGAAAAACTCGTGACTCACGGAAACATGTTCCATAGAACGAAAATCCCTAATTAAAAAGAACTTTATGCTATCCACACACCCAAAAAAAAAAAAATAGAAGAAGAAGAAGAACTTTATAATAACTTGGTAATATATCTAGGTAAACCAAGTATATTGAAAAAAATTTAAGTAAATAATATAACAATATTTGAAATTAATATTAGCCTAATGAAACTCACGTTTCATTATAAAAAAATTCAACTTAAAAAATGAATTGTACAGGTATTAAATTATTTAGATTTAAACATAAATTTTATGAAACTCATAAGATTATTAAGTATTTTGATCATCCAGCCACAAGTATTATTTATTGGATACTATTTCGAATGCTATTTGTTCAAGTACATAATGAATGTAAGAAGTAAATAAGGTTCACCATATACGAGTTCCTATTTCATTTAGCAAAAATAAACTATGAAGAGATAAAGATTATAGTGTGCACTCACAGATGAAGCTACATAGTATTCAGAGATTCACATGACATCACTGGATTTCTTACTTTACAGTATTTTTATTTGTATTACTGCTTAGGAAAACATTAAGGTAGGACACCACTAAGAAGAATAAAATTGTAACATTAATACAAATTTCTAAATACAATTTCGATAAGTTATATAGGGACATCACTAGAATAAAATTCTAGCTCCACCACTGCGAACACTTGTTTTGATATGATTAGAAGAATCGAGCTCAATTCAAGATTAGTCTGTCATTTGATAGGTCATTATGTTAAATATGCTGACATCTGGTATCAAAATTTTCCAAAATGTATGTGTACCTAAGTTAAATTCAGTAACATGATAATATAATGTATAACAGTTTTGAGTGTTATACATCAAAAGACTTGGCGCAACAACGAATGTTTTCATTCCCGAAATACCCATATCTTTTCATCGCCCTTTCCTTGAGTCATCTCCATGTCATACAGGCATAAAAGGCAAGTTACTTAAAAAGGATCCGCTCACCTGCTGGCGTTTTATGCAAAACAAACCCCACTTCCGTAATTTGCATCAATCATTTTTTTGGCATCTAACTATATATATAAGGGATAGAGAATCACGTTGAAATATTTATAAGCAGTGTTTTTTTTCCAAGTTATGCTTTTTCCTTCTCTTGATTTTGGTGTTGATGAGCCTTCTCTTTGATGATGCCACTTTTTATTATAGCGTATGTCCGATTTTTGTCCATAAAAGAACCTTCAACCCGTGGGGATTGTTAGACTATGTAATTATAATTAACCTTTAATTTTCATTGCAACTTCGAAATTTTAATGTAGGGGCAAAACATTAATGTAAAAATTTTCATAAGCTTTCCAGCAATGCAATTTGCTAGTATCAGTTCTGAAACTTTTTTTCTTAGATAGAATAGAAAATGCACAATTGTCTAGAGTTGTTGGAGGTTGAGATACTGCCTCCTTGATCATGTTCTTTGAAAATAGATATGCATGTTATATATTTTCTTTGTTCTTTTCTTTTGCCAGAAGCTATTATTTTTGAAGTAATGTTATAAGCTACTTCCACATGCCTCAAGCTTTATATGTCTCTTGACACCAAGGAAATCAGTTGGGTTGCAAGGAATTAGTATTTATCAATCTGATAAAAAAGAACGTATAGGTTAGAGGAGTATATAAAAGAGTTTTTTTTTCTATCTTAAATGATATCCAAATGGAAATCTATTTGTGACTTTTCTGTCCTTCTAATATAAATATAGTTTGTCATCATTTGAAAGAACTCGCGTGAATATTCAAATAAGTAGTTGGTGAGAGCTATATATGCGATTGCGAGGAAGGCGAACTCTTTTTTTCTTCTTTATTATTTTTTCAAGGCACATACATTCAAATCTGCAAACTATGTGATGAATACAGTAAAAGATAATTGCCCGTACACCATTGTATTATATGGGTTAGTCATTTATTATCCATAAATTTTTAATTACATCACGGGTGCATCAAATGTTGCAAAGAGATCTTTGTTTTTTTATAACTATTGAATGTGTACAGTTTATAATACTTGTAAATTAATGTAATAGAAAGATGTACCTCTGTCGAGGATCAGTGGGTCTAAGTACTCCCAAACCACCTTTAAGACATGGTTGTTATACGAACCATATTTGATTATCATTAATACATATCTTTAAAGGGCTTTATGGTGCAATCACTAACTTGACCCATTTTCTAGTCAATTTTTTGAAATCCCAAAAATACCCTTGAAAACTCATTAAAGACACTTAATCCATCGACATTGGTGGTTAGGATACTCATATATCTTCGACGTGAGTTTTGTAAGGATATTTTTGGTTTTCTAAGGATATTTTAGATCTCAGAAAGTTTAACTCAGAGGTGGGTCCAGATGGCTGATTGAACCACAAAGCTCCTTTAAAGAAGGTTTATTTATCCCATAAAAAATAAATGGTTTATGTATTAATCGACAATAAAAAATAATTTATGTATAATGACGCTATTTTAAAGGAGATTTCTGGAAAAATAATCATATAAATTAAAAGCAATAAGTGATTAACCTCCTACAAAATTATTACTAATAAAAATTTATCTATATACATGTAGCTGAATACACAAAAGAAGAGTCATACATATACATGTGTATAGAATACATACAGAGTGATTAACTCTACAAGAAGTTTGGAGCCACCCCTAATTAATTGCTCTCTCCCAAAGTCCTCAAGTCTCCCTTCATTTCTTCATATAAGAGCCCAGAAACAGAGCCAAAAGGAAACCACCATTACTCCAGAAACCATTTTAAGTTCCAATCAAAACCAGCATGGATCAACCTTTAAGCCATCAACTCCATCAAAACAAACCCAATTCTTCACTCAAATTCAGTACGCAGTAATTTCCATCCTACATCTAGGCATATATCGACGATGTTCAGTGGCTTTGCCAGGTCTCTGTATGGTGCAGGGAGGAGGAGGAAGGTTCTAGAAGATGATGGAGGGAGAGATGCAGCTCATAATTTATTGAAGGGGCTAAGAAGAAGGAGATGATATTGAAAAGTTCAGGATTTGTTAGAGGAGAAGAGCGTAATGTGTTTGTGTCAGTTTATTCACAGAGAGGTGAGAAGGGCGTGAATCAAGATTGCTCTATTGTGTGGCAGGTTCGTACTAGTTTCATTTTCTTTTGTTTGTTTTAACAGAATTTGTATATTGTCTAATAGAATTCAGGGCTACAGTGAATTTCAGAATTTTGTCATGAATATCACATAGATGACGGTAATACTCAGATGGGGATATGGGTTTGTTGAATGCCAGAGAAAATTCTGAATTATGTTAGCTTATGTATAGAATGAAGAGAAAGATTCCAGCTTTTGAGAAAGTGGGTTCACTTTGGTTTGGTCTATTTCATCTGTAGATGGTTGATTTTCTCACATCTTTGGGTATAACAGAGATTTGTTGAGTTAGAGTTAAATTTTGAATGATGTTAGCTCTCGTATAGAATGAAGAGAAAGATAGGTTTTGTTTTTATTTATTAGAATTTCCTCAAAAATATTTATTTATTAGTTTATTTTTATTAGAAGATGGGTTTTGTTTACATTTAGAATGTTTCATTTATAAATGGGTGATCTCCACATCTTTATGCAAGTAACAGAGATTTTTGTAATTCCTGCTATAAATGCAGTCAATTTTGACTTCCATCACTGGTTTCCACCTCAAAATTTGCCAAAGTATTAATCAAAAGTAGGAACAAATCTATTAGTATTGATAATAAGTATTAGATTGAGACCTAAAATGATGATGCATAAGAAACTTTCCTTGGTCTAAATTAGTGTCCTTTTCATGCTACTACTCTGATAGTTTCATATACCATCTTTTGTTTGAGCAATCAGGCAAATTGTCAAAGAAATTTATGAACTAGACGAAAAAGATGCAGAATATACATAAAAATATTAGGAGAAGGGAGAAGGATTCAGAACTAAAGGACTAAGAATATCTCCATCTCTGAGTTCATATACTATCTTTAAATTTGAGATTTTGTTTAGTTCTTCTTTCTCCATTTGAATTTTTAGCTTGAATTCTATTATTAGGAATTTGGATGCCAAGAAGACATGATCTTTTGTGGAATATTTGATGGACATGGTCCATGGGGTCACTACGTCGCTAAAATGGTCAGGGAGTCTCTTCCTCCATCCATACTATGCAATTGGCAAGAAGCCATTGCTCGGACTTCCATAGACGATAAAACATATCCCATTTTGATATCTGGAAACAATCGTACATTAGATCTTGTGCTTCAGTAGATGCAGAACTTGAGCACCATCGAAAGATGGATTCGTTCAATAGTGGCACCACTGCGCTCACACTCGTCAAACAGGTAACTTTCTTATGCTCTTTTTCTTGATTACTCAAGAAATTTAGCCTTCATGGATAATTTGACTGTTTGTCTCCATGGAATTCTCAAGACTTTGTCAGACCCAAAAGTCTTCTTGTGATGATTTTGCTTGTTTTGAGCAAAAATGCATTAGCGAAAGATTTTGGAATTTGTTGTCTCATCAGCAGAATCCCTTGTCAGAATCCTATCTTCTTGGAGGATTTTGAGGCATATGCACTAGCACCAAGTCCGAAACGATGACATAACTTTATATAATGATAGTTTCTTCAAGATCGTTGGGAAATAAAAGTATAAAACAGATCCAAACAAATAGATCAAACCACCACAGAATGTAAAGAAAAAAGCAAAGTTAGAATAACCATTTTATCTACTTCAAGTAAAAATACGCTACGTATAATCATCATCAGATTCGATTCACCCTCTTCTAAGAGAGCCTTGAAGAAACTATGCCCTACCTACGGCTGGCCCGCATCTGCTCTTCCGGGATGAGATGGCGCATCGAGAAGCGCTTCTTCCGTTGACACCGACCACTACTTCAGCTTAGGAAACTCCAAGAATGAAATGTTATAGAGTTGTGAGAGAAAAAGATGAGAGGATTTCGTTTTTCTGTATCTTCAAATGAACAGAGTAGACCCTTTTATAAGGTCCAAGAGATAAAGGTTTAAATTCTACTTATTACATCTGCTTGTAATTTTATTCAAACATCAGAACAACCCATCGTGACGCCGCTATATACCAACACAAGTGTATAATACTAACACCTTAGTTATATCAAATATAACACGTGTGTACTTAAACCAATTAAAATGCATTCAAGTAGTCAATGTGGGACTAAAACTCACATACTACTTATTAAACACATTTTAATACATCTATGGAATCCAATCAATAAATAATATATTTCCATAAATACCATTTAATATTCATTTATTTCAACACTTATTTATATGCTTTTAGTTGTTGATGGGAACAATTAACAAAAATGAGAATAACGTGTAACAAATCACAGCCTCAACTGAGCTATAATAAAACCGCAAAAATTAGCTGCCAATAACGAACTAATTTATCTTATGCCTAAAAATTAAATCAAAACTATTTTAATGCATCAGCAACAGAAATATCTCATAGCACCATGAGCTTCAATCATGCCGGGTCCCACATGTAACTTGACCCTCTAAGGACATGCCACGTGTGAAGATAAGGTCGGATCAAAAGTGCTTTATCGAAAGGACACGCGTCAGTCGACAGCTGTATCCCTCCCATACGATAGGTTGATGGCAATGATGGGCACCTGGCAGTGCGTGTCGGTGGCCGTTAGCTGAAAAACTCGTGACTCACGGAAACATGTTCCATAGAACGAAAATCCCTAATTAAAAAAACTTTATGCTATCCACACACCCAAAAAAAAAAAATAGAAGAAGAAGAAGAACTTTATAATAACTTGGTAATATATCTAGGTAAACCAAGTATATTGAAAAAAATTTAAGTAAATAATATAACAATATTTGAAATTAATATTAGCCTAATGAAACTCACGTTTCATTATAAAAAAAATTCAACTTAAAAAATGAATTGTACAGGTATTAAATTATTTAGATTTAAACATAAATTTTATGAAACTCATAAGATTATTAAGTATTTTGATCATCCAGCCACAAGTATTATTTATTGGATACTATTTCGAATGCTATTTGTTCAAGTACATAATGAATGTAAGAAGTAAATAAGGTTCACCATATACGAGTTCCTATTTCATTTAGCAAAAATAAACTATGAAGAGATAAAGATTATAGTGTGCACTCACAGATGAAGCTACATAGTATTCAGAGATTCACATGACATCACCTGATTTCTTACTTTTAAAGTATTTTTATTTGTATTTCTAGGAAAACATTAAGGTAGGACACCACTAAGAAGAATAAAATTGTAACATTAATACAAATTTCTAAATACAATTCGATAAGTTATATAGGGACATCACTAGAATAAAATTCTAGCTCCACCACTGCGAACACTTGTTTTGATATGATTAGAAGAATCGAGCTCAATTCAAGATTAGTCTGTCATTTGATAGGTCATTATGTTAAATATGCTGACATCTGGTATCAAAATTTTCCAAAATGTATGTGTACCTAAGTTAAATTCAGTAACATGATAATATAATGTATAACAGTTTTGAGTGTTATACATCAAAAGACTTGGCGCAACAACGAATGTTTTCATTCCCGAAATACCCATATCTTTTCATCGCCCTTTCCTTGAGTCATCTCCATGTCATACAGGCATAAAAGGCAAGTTACTTAAAAAAGGATCCGCTCACCTGCTGGCGTTTTATGCAAAACAAACCCCACTTCCGTAATTTGCATCAATCATTTTTTTTGGCATCTAACTATATATATAAGGGATAGAGAATCACGTTGAAATATTTATAAGCAGTGTTTTTTTTCCAAGTTATGCTTTTTCCTTCTCTTGATTTTGGTGTTGATGAGCCTTCTTTGATGATGCCTTTACTTTTATTATGTCCGCATTTTTGTCCATAAAAGAACCTTCAACCTGGGGATTGTTAGACTATGTAATTATAATTAACCTTTAATTTTCATTGCAACTTCGAAATTTTAATGTAGGGGCAAAACATTACATGTAAAATTTTCATAAGCTTTCCAGCAATGCAATTTGCTAGTATCAGTTCTGAAACTTTTTTTCTTAGATAGAATAGAAAATGCACAATTGTCTAGAGTTGTTGGAGGTTGAGATACTGCCTCCTTGATCATGTTCTTTGAAAATAGATATGCATGTTATATATTTTCTTTGTTCTTTTCTTTTGCCAGAAGCTATTATTTTTGAAGTAATGTTATAAGCTACTTCCACATGCCTCAAGCTTTATATGTCTCTTGACACCAAGGAAATCAGTTGGGTTGCAAGGAATTAGTATTTATCAATCTGATAAAAAGAACGTATAGGTTAGAGGAGTATATAAAAGATTTTTTTTTCTATCTTAAATGATATCCAAATGGAAATCTATTTGTGACTTTTCTGTCCTTCTAATATAAATATAGTTTGTCATCATTTGAAAGAACTCGCGTGAATATTCAAATAAGTAGTTGGTGAGAGCTATATATGCGATTGCGAGGAAGGCGAACTCTTTTTTTCTTCTTTATTATTTTTTTTTCAAGGCACATACATTCAAATCTGCAAACTATGTGATGAATACAGTAAAAGATAATTGCCCGTACACCATTGTATTATATGGGTTAGTCATTTATTATCCATAAATTTTTAATTACATCACGGGTGCATCAAATGTTGCAAAGAGATCTTTGTTTTTTTTATAACTATTGAATGTGTACAGTTTATAATACTTGTAAATTAATGTAATAGAAAGATGTACCTCTGTTCGGAGATCAGTGGGTCTAAGTACTCCCAGAAACCACCTTTAAGACATGGTTGTTATACAGAACCATATTTGATTATCAATTAATACATAAACCATCTTTGGGCTATGGTGCAATCAGCTAACTTGACCCATTTTCTAGTCAATTTTTCTGAAATCCCAAAAATACCCTTGAAAAACTCATTAAAGACACTTAATCCATCGACATTGGTGGTTAGGATACTCATATATCTTCGACGTGAGTTTTGTAAGGATATTTTTTTGGGTTTTCTAAGGATATTTTAGGATCTCAGAGAAAGTTTAACTCAGAGGTGGGTCCAGATGGCTGATTGAACCACAAAGCTCCTTTAAAGAAGGTTTATTTATCCCATAAAAAATAAATGGTTTATGTATTAATCGACAATAAAAATAATTTATGTATAATGACGCTATTTTAAAGGAGATTTCTGGAAAAATAATCATATAAATTAAAAGCAATAAGTGATTAACCTCCTACAAAATTATTACTAATAAAAATTTATCTATATACATGTAGCTGAATACACAAAAGAAGAGTCATACATATACATGTGTATAGAATACATACAGAGTGATTAACTCTACAAGAAGTTTGGAGCCACCCCTAATTAATTGCTCTCTCCCAAAGTCCTCAAGTCTCCCTTCATTTCTTCATATAAGAGCCCAGAAACAGACAAAAGGAAACAACCACCATTACTCCAGAAACCATTTTAAGTTCCAATCAAAACCAGCATGGATCAACCTTTAAGCCATCAACTCCATCAAAACAAACCCAATTCTTCACTCAAATTCAGTACGCAGTAATTTCCATCCTACATCTAGGCATATATCGACGATGTTCAGTGGCTTTGCCAGGTCTCTGTATGGTGCAGGGAGGAGGAGGAAGGTTCTAGAAGATGATGGAGGGAGAGATGCAGCTGATAATTTATTGAAGGGGCTAAGAAGAAGGAGATGATATTGAAAAGTTCAGGATTTGTTAGAGGAGAAGAGCGTAATGTGTTTGTGTCAGTTTATTCACAGAGAGGTGAGAAGGGCGTGAATCAAGATTGCTCTATTGTGTGGCAGGTTCGTACTAGTTTCATTTTCTTTTTGTTTGTTTTAACAGAATTTGTATATTGTCTAATAGAATTCAGGGCTACAGTGAATTTCAGAATTTTGTCATGAATATCACATAGATGACGGTAATACTCAGATGGGGATATGGGTTTGTTGAATGCCAGAGAAAATTCTGAATTATGTTAGCTTATGTATAGAATGAAGAGAAAGATTCCAGCTTTTTGAGAAAGTGGGTTCACTTTGGTTTGGTCTATTTCATCTGTAGATGGTTGATTTTCTCACATCTTTGGGTATAACAGAGATTTGTTGAGTTAGAGTTAAATTTTGAATGATGTTAGCTCGTATAGAATGAAGAGAAAGATAGGTTTTGTTTTTATTTATTAGAATTTCCTCAAAAATATTTATTTATTAGTTTATTTTTATTAGAAGATGGGTTTTGTTTACATTTAGAATGTTTCATTTATAAATGGGTGATCTCCACATCTTTATGCAAGTAACAGAGATTTTTGTAATTCCTGCTATAAATGCAGTCAATTTTGACTTCCATCACTGGTTTCCACCTCAAAATTTGCCAAAGTATTAATCAAAAGTAGGAACAAATCTATTAGTATTGATAATAAGTATTAGATTGAGACCTAAAATGATGATGCATAAGAAACTTTCCTTGGTCTAAATTAGTGTCCTTTTCATGCTACTACTCTGATAGTTTCATATACCATCTTTTGTTTGAGCAATCAGGCAAATTGTCAAAGAAATTTATGAACTAGACGAAAAAGATGCAGAATATACATAAAAATATTAGGAGAAGGGAGAAGGATTCAGAACTAAAGGACTAAGAATATCTCCATCTCTGAGTTCATATACTATCTTTAAATTTGAGATTTTGTTTAGTTCTTCTTTCTCCATTTGAATTTTTAGCTTGAATTCTATTATTAGGAATTTGGATGCCAAGAAGACATGATCTTTTGTGGAATATTTGATGGACATGGTCCATGGGGTCACTACGTCGCTAAAATGGTCAGGGAGTCTCTTCCTCCATCCATACTATGCAATTGGCAAGAAGCCATTGCTCGGACTTCCATAGACGATAAAAACATATCCCATTTTGATATCTGGAAACAATCGTACATTAGATCTTGTGCTTCAGTAGATGCAGAACTTGAGCACCATCGAAAGATGGATTCGTTCAATAGTGGCACCACTGCGCTCACACTCGTCAAACAGGTAACTTTCTTATGCTCTTTTTTCTTGATTACTCGAAGAAATTTAGCCTTCATGGATAATTTGACTGTTTGTCTCCATGGAATTCTCAAGACTTTGTCAGACCCAAAAGTCTTCTTGTGATGATTTTGCTTGTTTTGAGCAAAAATGCATTAGCGAAAGATTTTGGAATTTGTTGTCTCATCAGCAGAATCCCTTGTCAGAATCCTATCTTCTTGGAGGATTTTGAGGAGAAAGTGGAAATTGTGCCCCATTGAACTTTCCATCCAACCAATTAAATAAATAAATAAATAAATAAAAGGAAAAGTTTTTAATTGTAGAGAAAGTTGATTTGGTCAGATTTCCCAAGCTTAATTTACCCCCATCCAAACAGCGTCTATAGCTATAGTTACAGCATCATTGACCCGGTTTCATGAGAGACGAATTTATTTATCTTTTTTTTAATAGTTGATAGAGAATCTATAAAGACTGAATGGAAAGCCTCAGCTGACCCTCAAAATTCGGGATAACTTTTTTTTTAATCGAAAACTATGGCAGATAGAAAGAGACCAGATAATTTATTTTATCAAGCATAATCAACTGCCTTTATAGTTTATAATGCATTAGTTATACTGTTTTCTTAATCTAATTAGTATTGCAGGTATTGACTTTCTTTTCCTCAACATCTCGATGTATATTTGTGGATAGCGCTCAGACATCTGTGTTCTGTGACAAAGCTGGAGACTGACATTTTTGCATTGATAAGATTTCTTATGGGCTAAGCTGCAGCTTAGTTATTATAACAATATATGTATTAATCTATCACCAAGCCTGTTGAATTGACATAGATGACCATATCAAAAATTTATTAAACAAGCTGATTTTCTTATGTTGTATTATTACTGTAGCATCTCTGGCACTATAATCAGGCTTGATCAATTATATATATATATATATATATATATATATATATATATATATATATATATATATATATATATATATATATATATATATATATATATATATATATATAAAAGTTGCATGCATGCAGTGGCAAAGCTAGAATTTTTTATTTTTGATTTTTTGGGGATGTGTGTTTTTTTTTGGGGGAGGGGAGGGGCAAGAATACAAGATACATGAGCATAAATTCCCTCAAATATATTTAATAATAAAATCAACTTCAAGCCAAATCTATAGGCTTTTTCATTCAAAGATATATCATAAAATCTAAATGAAAAAAGTCATCCAAACATATAAAACAATATAAGAAAGAGAAGTGAAAAAGTACTTATTGGTAATGCAAATTCCAAACTTTTGAGTGGTTTATGGTTATTTTATCCAATCTAATACTTATTGGTAGTGTAAATTCTAAAAGTTCTTTTTTTTTTTTGGCCAAGGCACCCCAAACTTATGTGTGGTCCGCCACTGCATGTACGGAGCTCAAAGCATGATTCCCTTGTAAACTTACTTTTTCCCCTTATACAAATGTCATTGTTCTGAGCTATAATAAAACCGCAAAAATTAGCTGCCAATAACGAACTAATTTATCTTATGCCTAAAAAATTAAATCAAAACTATTTTAATGCATCAGCAACAGAAATATCTCATAGCACCATGAGCTTCAATCATGCCGGGTCCCACATGTAACTTGACCCCTCTAAGGACATGCCACGTGTGAAGATAAGGTCGGATCAAAAGTGCTTTATCGAAAGGACACGCGTCAGTCGACAGCTGTATCCCCTCCCATACGATAGGTTGATGGCAATGATGGGCACCTGGCAGTGCGTGTCGGTGGCCGTTAGCTGAAAAAACTCGTGACTCACGGAAACATGTTCCATAGAACGAAAATCCCTAATTAAAAAAAGAACTTTATGCTATCCACACACCCAAAAAAAAAAAAAATAGAAGAAGAAGAAGAACTTTATAATAACTTGGTAATATATCTAGGTAAACCAAGTATATTGAAAAAAATTTAAGTAAATAATATAACAATATTTGAAATTAATATTAGCCTAATGAAACTCACGTTTCATTATAAAAAAAATTCAACTTAAAAAATGAATTGTACAGGTATTAAATTATTTAGATTTAAACATAAATTTTATGAAACTCATAAGATTATTAAGTATTTTGATCATCCAGCCACAAGTATTATTTATTGGATACTATTTCGAATGCTATTTGTTCAAGTACATAATGAATGTAAGAAGTAAATAAGGTTCACCATATACGAGTTCCTATTTCATTTAGCAAAAATAAACTATGAAGAGATAAAGATTATAGTGTGCACTCACAGATGAAGCTACATAGTATTCAGAGATTCACATGACATCACCTGATTTCTTACTTTTAAAGTATTTTTATTTGTATTTCTAGGAAAACATTAAGGTAGGACACCACTAAGAAGAATAAAATTGTAACATTAATACAAATTTCTAAATACAATTCGATAAGTTATATAGGGACATCACTAGAATAAAATTCTAGCTCCACCACTGCGAACACTTGTTTTGATATGATTAGAAGAATCGAGCTCAATTCAAGATTAGTCTGTCATTTGATAGGTCATTATGTTAAATATGCTGACATCTGGTATCAAAATTTTCCAAAATGTATGTGTACCTAAGTTAAATTCAGTAACATGATAATATAATGTATAACAGTTTTGAGTGTTATACATCAAAAGACTTGGCGCAACAACGAATGTTTTCATTCCCGAAATACCCATATCTTTTCATCGCCCTTTCCTTGAGTCATCTCCATGTCATACAGGCATAAAAGGCAAGTTACTTAAAAAAGGATCCGCTCACCTGCTGGCGTTTTATGCAAAACAAACCCCCACTTCCGTAATTTGCATCAATCATTTTTTTTTTGGCATCTAACTATATATATAAGGGATAGAGAATCACGTTGAAATATTTATAAGCAGTGTTTTTTTTTTTCCAAGTTATGCTTTTTTTCCTTCTCTTGATTTTGGTGTTGATGAGCCTTCTCTTTGATGATGCCTTTACTTTTATTATGTCCGCATTTTTGTCCATAAAGAACCTTCAACCTGTGGGGATTGTTAGACTATGTAATTATAATTAACCTTTAATTTTCATTGCAACTTCGAAATTTTAATGTAGGGGCAAAACATTAAAGTAAAAATTTTCATAAGCTTTCCAGCAATGCAATTTGCTAGTATCAGTTCTGAAACTTTTTTTCTTAGATAGAATAGAAAATGCACAATTGTCTAGAGTTGTTGGAGGTTGAGATACTGCCTCCTTGATCATGTTCTTTGAAAATAGATATGCATGTTATATATTTTCTTTGTTCTTTTCTTTTGCCAGAAGCTATTATTTTTGAAGTAATGTTATAAGCTACTTCCACATGCCTCAAGCTTTATATGTCTCTTGACACCAAGGAAATCAGTTGGGTTGCAAGGAATTAGTATTTATCAATCTGATAAAAAGAACGTATAGGTTAGAGGAGTATATAAAAGAGTTTTTTTTTCTATCTTAAATGATATCCAAATGGAAATCTATTTGTGACTTTTCTGTCCTTCTAATATAAATATAGTTTGTCATCATTTGAAAGAACTCGCGTGAATATTCAAATAAGTAGTTGGTGAGAGCTATATATGCGATTGCGAGGAAGGCGAACTCTTTTTTCTTCTTTATTATTTTTTTTCAAGGCACATACATTCAAATCTGCAAACTATGTGATGAATACAGTAAAGATAATTGCCCGTACACCATTGTATTATATGGGTTAGTCATTTATTATCCATAAATTTTTAATTACATCACGGGTGCATCAAATGTTGCAAAGAGATCTTTGTTTTTTATAACTATTGAATGTGTACAGTTTATAATACTTGTAAATTAATGTAATAGAAAGATGTACCTCTGTTCGGAGATCAGTGGGTCTAAGTATTCCCAGAAACCACCTTTAAGACATGGTTGTTATATTGAACCATATTTGATTATCAATTAATCATAAACCATCTTTGGGCTATGGTGCAATCAGCTAACTTGACCCATTTTCTAGTCAATTTTTCTGAAATCCCAAAATACCCTTGAAAAACTCATTAAAGACACTTAATCCATCGACATTGGTGGTTAGGATACTCATATATCTTCGACGTGAGTTTTGTAAGGATATTTTTTGGTTTTCTAAGGATATTTTAGGATCTCAGAGAAAGTTTAACTCAGAGGTGGGTCCAGATGGCTGATTGAACCACAAAGCTCCTTTAAAGAAGGTTTATTTATCCCATAAAAAATAAATGGTTTATGTATTAATCGACAATAAAAATAATTTATGTATAATGACGCTATTTTAAAGGAGATTTCTGGAAAAATAATCATATAAATTAAAAGCAATAAGTGATTAACCTCCTACAAAATTATTACTAATAAAAATTTATCTATATACATGTAGCTGAATACACAAAGAAGAGTCATACATATACATGTGTATAGAATACATACAGAGTGATTAACTCTACAAGAAGTTTGGAGCCACCCCCTAATTAATTGCTCTCTCCCAAAGTCCTCAAGTCTCCCTTCATTTCTTCATATAAGAGCCCAGAAACAGAGCCAAAAGGAAACAACCACCATTACTCCAGAAACCATTTTAAGTTCCAATCAAAACCAGCATGGATCAACCTTTAAGCCATCAACTCCATCAAAACAAACCCAATTCTTCACTCAAATTCAGTACGCAGTAATTTCCATCCTACATCTAGGCATATATCGACGATGTTCAGTGGCTTTGCCAGGTCTCTGTATGGTGCAGGGAGGAGGAGGAAGGTTCTAGAAGATGATGGAGGGAGAGATGCAGCTCATAATTTATTGAAGGGGCTAAGAAGAAGGAGATGATATTGAAAAGTTCAGGATTTGTTAGAGGAGAAGAGCGTAATGTGTTTGTGTCAGTTTATTCACAGAGAGGTGAGAAGGGCGTGAATCAAGATTGCTCTATTGTGTGGCAGGTTCGTACTAGTTTCATTTTCTTTTGTTTGTTTTAACAGAATTTGTATATTGTCTAATAGAATTCAGGGCTACAGTGAATTTCAGAATTTTGTCATGAATATCACATAGATGACGGTAATACTCAGATGGGGATATGGGTTTGTTGAATGCCAGAGAAAATTCTGAATTATGTTAGCTTATGTATAGAATGAAGAGAAAGATTCCAGCTTTTTGAGAAAGTGGGTTCACTTTGGTTTGGTCTATTTCATCTGTAGATGGTTGATTTTCTCACATCTTTGGGTATAACAGAGATTTGTTGAGTTAGAGTTAAATTTTGAATGATGTTAGCTCTCGTATAGAATGAAGAGAAAGATAGGTTTTGTTTTTATTTATTAGAATTTCCTCAAAAATATTTATTTATTAGTTTATTTTTATTAGAAGATGGGTTTTGTTTACATTTAGAATGTTTCATTTATAAATGGGTGATCTCCACATCTTTATGCAAGTAACAGAGATTTTTGTAATTCCTGCTATAAATGCAGTCAATTTTGACTTCCATCACTGGTTTCCACCTCAAAATTTGCCAAAGTATTAATCAAAAGTAGGAACAAATCTATTAGTATTGATAATAAGTATTAGATTGAGACCTAAAATGATGATGCATAAGAAACTTTCCTTGGTCTAAATTAGTGTCCTTTTCATGCTACTACTCTGATAGTTTCATATACCATCTTTTGTTTGAGCAATCAGGCAAATTGTCAAAGAAATTTATGAACTAGACGAAAAAGATGCAGAATATACATAAAAAATATTAGGAGAAGGAGAAGGATTCAGAACTAAAGGACTAAGAATATCTCCATCTCTGAGTTCATATACTATCTTTAAATTTGAGATTTTGTTTAGTTCTTCTTTCTCCATTTGAATTTTTAGCTTGAATTCTATTATTAGGAATTTGGATGCCAAGAAGACATGATCTTTTGTGGAATATTTGATGGACATGGTCCATGGGGTCACTACGTCGCTAAAATGGTCAGGGAGTCTCTTCCTCCATCCATACTATGCAATTGGCAAGAAGCCATTGCTCGGACTTCCATAGACGATAAAACATATCCCATTTTGATATCTGGAAACAATCGTACATTAGATCTTGTGCTTCAGTAGATGCAGAACTTGAGCACCATCGAAAGATGGATTCGTTCAATAGTGGCACCACTGCGCTCACACTCGTCAAACAGGTAACTTTCTTATGCTCTTTTTCTTGATTACTCGAAGAAATTTAGCCTTCATGGATAATTTGACTGTTTGTCTCCATGGAATTCTCAAGACTTTGTCAGACCCAAAAGTCTTCTTGTGATGATTTTGCTTGTTTTGAGCAAAATGCATTAGCGAAAGATTTTGGAATTTGTTGTCTCATCAGCAGAATCCCTTGTCAGAATCCTATCTTCTTGGAGGATTTTGAGGAGAAAGTGGAAATTGTGCCCCATTGAACTTTCCATCCAACCAATTAAATAAATAAATAAATAAATAAAAGGAAAAGTTTTAATTGTAGAAAGTTGATTTGGTCAGATTTCCCAAGCTTAATTTACCCCCATCCAAACAGCGTCTATAGCTATAGTTACAGCATCATTGACCCGGTTTCATGAGAGACGAATTTATTTATCTTTTTTAATAGTTGATAGAGAATCTATAAAGACTGAATGGAAAGCCTCAGCTGACCCTCAAAATTCAGGATAACTTTTTTTAATCGAAAACTATGGCAGATAGAAAGAGACCAGATAATTTATTTTATCAAGCATAATCAACTGCCTTTATAGTTTATAATGCATTAGTTATACTGTTTTCTTAATCTAATTAGTATTGCAGGTATTGACTTTCTTTTCCTCAACATCTCGATGTATATTTGTGGATAGCGCTCAGACATCTGTGTTCTGTGACAAAGCTGGAGACTGACATTTTTGCATTGATAAGATTTCTTATGGGCTAAGCTGCAGCTTAGTTATTATAACAATATATGTATTAATCTATCACCAAGCCTGTTGAATTGACATAGATGACCATATCAAAAATTTATTAAACAAGCTGATTTTCTTATGTTGTATTATTACTGTAGCATCTCTGGCACTATAATCAGGCTTGATCAATTATATATATATATATATATATATATATATATATATATATATATATATATATATATATATATATATATATATATATATATATATATATATATATATAAAAGTTGCATGCATGCAGTGGCAAAGCTAAATTTTTATTTTTGATTTTTTGGGGATGTGTGTTTTTTTTGGGGGAGGGGAGGGGCAAGAATACAAGATACATGAGCATAAATTCCTCAAATATATTTAATAATAAAATCAACTTCAAGCCAAATCTATAGGCTTTTTCATTCAAAGATATATCATAAAATCTAAATGAAAAAGTCATCCAAACATATAAAACAATATAAGAAAGAGAAGTGAAAAAGTACTTATTGGTAATGCAAATTCCAAACTTTTGAGTGGTTTATGGTTATTTTATCCAATCTAATACTTATTGGTAGTGTAAATTCTAAAAGTTCTTTTTTTTTTGGGGCCAAGGCACCCCAAACTTATGTGTGGCTCCGCCACTGCATGTACGGAGCTCAAAGCATGATTCCCTTGTAAACTTACTTTTTCCCCCCTTATACAAATGTCATTGTTCTGAAATTTCTCGCTCATGGTCTTATTTGTTAGGGTGAGCTCCTGGTATTAGCAAATGTGGGAGATTCTCGTGCTGTACTGGCAACAATGTCTGATGATGGCTGCTTGGTTCCAATCCAGCTTACCATTGATTTTAAACCAAATTTAGCTCGTAGGCTTCCATATGCATCTCTTCATGAATCAAGAAAACAACTATTTGCATAAAAACTTACCATTGTATTTTATTAATAAATATCCTTCTATTGTTTGTAATTTATAGAGGAGGCAGAGCGTATAAATCAATGCCAGGGCCGGGTTTTCTGTTTGAGAGACGAACCCGGAGTTCACAGGGTTTGGCTACCGAATGGTGAAACTCCTGGATTAGCAATGTCAAGAGCTTTTGGAGATTATTGCATCAAGGATTTCGGTCTCATATCAGTACCTGAAGTAACGAAAAGGATGGTTACTGACAGAGATCAGTTCATAATTCTGGCAACTGATGGGGTATGTGAATTCAAAATTTATTTCAAGTTGCGACGATTTTCATATTTAGCAACATTTTTTGTTAGGTGTAATATTAATCCATTAGTAATGGTTTTAGGAATGGTCTTTACCTACTTTCAGGTTTCTTATACCACTGAAGTATAAACGAAATTTTTGTGTTGGTTTCAGGAATGGTCTTTTCCTACTTTCAGGTTTCTTATTAGACAGAAGTTACGTGTAGAAGTTGGACATGAATAATTCTATACCTAAGTTTACAGTACTTTCGTTATGTTCATATGTTTGGGACATAACAAAATTCCATGTTGTTTCTCATGATTGGCATAACTTGGATTAAGAAGAATTTAGTGAATATAGATATGGCAGAGAAAAGTTTGATCAATTCGAAAACAAAATTCACCTTCATAATAGCAAACGCAAACCTCTAATTATATGCATTCTTTTTGTTTCAGGTTTGGGATGTGATCTCGAACCAAGAAGCAATTGAAATAGTTTCTTCAGCCACCGATAAAGGAAAATCGGCGAAAAAACTTGTCGAATGTGCTGTTCGTGCTTGGAAACGTAAGAGGAGAGGAATAGCAGTCGACGACTGCACAGCTATTTGTCTCTTTTTCACACATTCTGCTGATCACTTGTTAACTTCCGGTGCAAAGCATTGGCAGTAACATACGTAGTTCATAAATTGCATAATAAAATTTTCAGCTCTACTGTTTTTTTTCCAGTATGTTTTTTTTTGGGTATGTAATTAAGAAAGCAAGTATTTTTAGTAGTAGGGGATCAAGGGTTCAAAATCATAGAGCAGCAATACAAAAAATAGGCACCCAATTCGGGGAGACTATTTCGAAAATTTTAATATTCTTTTATCAATCTTTAGATGTTCTTTTATTTTCCAACAGCTAAGTATCAGAAAACTCCCCTTTAACTCTGGACGATTACCCGATAACCCCCCATAACTTTTAAAATATCACGAAACCCTTATTGGGATTATCAGAAAAACCCCTTTAGCTTTAAGGGTTGTTAGAAAACCCGCCTAAAAGGATGAACCTCAATTTTCACGAACAAAAATATCGCCCTGCGTGATTTAACCGTCCATGTGAAAATTGAGATTAACTCTGTCCAGGGGGTTCCTTGATAAAACGTGTCATTTCTTGTCGACTGAACTGCATATAACTTTAGCTTCACTGTGAACCATCTAGAATCAAAATCAAACTATCTGAAGTTTTGAAGTGATCCAAACTCGGGAGGATATCAGTTCAATTTAGATGATGGTATGCTCATAATATTATAGTTTAGATAGTGACACAACTAGAAATATATACTAATATATAAAGAACTAACTAGGGGTAGAAATAAAATGGTTGAGTGGTGGACAAACCATCATTTCCAATTGTTTTAAAATGATAAGATTGTAATTTTACAAGAAAAGATTTTTCTCTTTTCTATTTTATTTATTTCTAGAACATTCTATGTAATTTTACAAGGAATGGTTTGTTTATCTTTTCTATTTCCTTTCTTTCTAGAACATTCTATGCCATTCAAATATCATAGAAAAAGATGGAGCCTACATAATTGAATATCTTTTAATATTTTATATTATAAAAGATACAAAGAGAATAAATATTTGTAAATAAAAGACAAGGTTCTAAGCATATATCCATGCTACAATTTATTTACACTAATATACAAAATAATGAGGATAAGATAATTAGAAGAGGATTTCAAGTTTAAATAATGAAGGTAAAATCTCTTCAAAAGTCAAGTGTCGCTTGCTATCTCCTCTTACTATTAAATGTACATTCTAAATAAAATATCAATTATTTCATATTCTTTCCAAATACAAACATGCGAAAATAATATGTTTTATATCACGCATTTGCATGTCTCGATTTCTAGTTGTTAATGAAGAACAAAATAATTTCCCTTTTGTTTATAAATGGTTATGCCTTAGCCTAATTTTATTAGAATAGAATATAATAAAATCCTAAGAATAGCATAGGAGATCAGCAGAGATGTGGGTTGCTACAGGAGAGCTTATAACTCAGAGTAAGCGTATAAAATAAGATACTGTCTATATGATTTGCATGAGTGCTAAAATGCAGCATGTAGAGCTTATTTCATAGATAATATTTGTTGCTCACAAACACATTCTATTCTTATTCTTAGTGCGGCGGTTAAGAAAAGTAATAATATTATAGTTAATGGGACAGAGGGATATAAAGGTAGACCTAAAAGACTTGGTTAGAAGCAATTAAAAATGATATGATAGTGGTTAACTTAAAAGAGGAGATTGTCCATAATAGAACAAAACAGAAGAATATAATTCACGTAGCTGACCCCAAATATTTGTGATAAAAGCTTTGTTATTGTTATTGTTATTGTTGTTGTTGTACAAACACGCACTACATCAAAAGTTATAAATTATGATATATTTTTCTCTCTACGCGACACATTTTTGTATCGCACAAATGGAGCGCAACACACATCAAAAGTGTGGGTAGAGCATGTATGGAGGACGTCTTTCTACACATGTGAGAATGTGTCGCAAAACTTGTGATACATATATGTGTTATAAAACTCACGACACATATATGTGTCGAGAGTGGTGGCACGTACATTTGTCACAAAACTCGTGGCACATACATGTGTCAAAAGTGGTGGTACATAGTTGTATCTAGACCATTAAAGTATAAAGAGTATCACCATTCAACACTATTACTTCCTAGAAAGTTACCCATCCTAGGATTACTCTCACCAAAGCACACTTAACCATAGAGTTGTTTGGCTTATACGCTATCATATATGTGTGGTCATCAGCATACTTAAAATCTAAGACTTATTATTTAAGCTCATCAATAGATCCTCACACAACTAATGTGTAACTATTAGCCTTTTTCAAATTTATTTTATTTTATATCTAATGACACAAATATGTGGCATGATTTGCCATACTTTTTATTTGTGTTCATTTTATTCTTTATAAATAAAATAATACTTTTATATATATCATAAAATATCATGCCACACTTTTTATTTGTGTTCATTTTATTCTTTATAAATAAAATAATACTTTTATATATATCATAAAATAAGTGTGGACATGTGCGATTTTTGTTGTAGTGACGTTTTGTTCAAAAAATTACATTGAGTTCGTTTTTCAAAGCAACCAAAGGATGGCAGTGGATGCACAGTCTCATCTTCTTTAATTGTTGGTTGAGTGGAATGTTTGAAGTGTGGGAGTCATGTCAGTGATCCAATATTGAAGTAGAAAACGAGATTGTTTGAATTTGATGTCACTCGGTTGACGTGCCTCTAACTCCAGGAAAATATGTTCAAAAGACTATATCATTGTCACAATATAGTCAAGATTGAGGAACAATTACTTTTCCTTATACATATAAATGATACAAGTAGAATTAGCCAAACATGAAGGAAATATATGAGAAGAATTGGAGATGACCAAACGATGATGGTAGGGTATGAATTTGATTGACAATTTTCAAGAGTAGTCTGTAGCAAAGGGACTAAAGAAGAAGGCTCGTAGTGAATTTCCAAACTCTTTTAGCTAGATTGACATTAGTCTTTTAAAAAAACACGTATTTATTATCAAGTAGAGAAACAAAAGCAAAATTTCAGATGAAGTCTCTCATGTATTGCTCAAATATCAGCAGAGTTCTTTACGTTTCGAAGTTATTAATATAGGTGTCTTGCATTATCTTTAATAAATTTCTGTTAAATCATGCTAATGTGGCTGAACAAATTTGTAATTTTATTGTTTTTTAATGAATGGATGTCTTCTACATTACGAACATGTCAATAAAATTTAATGGAAGTTTATAAAAAGAATATAAGTTTGTAAAAGGAATATAAGCTGATGATAGAGAAAAGATGACTTAGAAACAAAAAATCCTTGCATGATATTTTGCCAATGCGTGAGGGATCTCTATTGAAGGTTTGCAGGAAACAAAAAGAGTAACGGAAGCGGGTGGGCAAAATTAAGATTCGGCCTTAAAAGCAAACCACTTGAAGTAAAAGACCCGGGAAGGATAACGTTACCCGCGGGTAACCAGACCCGATTCTATTTCAGCATTTCGTAGAATTTCAATGTTGAATTCGTCGATTTGACCCTCCTCAGTCCCTTCACTCATGCTCACCTGCGGTAACCCGACTCCCCTCAAACTCCCGACACCCACCGTCCGATCAAAATCCAACGGTCATCCAACCCCTCTCTCCCTCTCCCTCCTCCGGTCGTTACACCCCCGTCCCTCCGTTTCTGCTCCTCTCCGTTATTCTCACCGTCATCTCCGATCTCCTAAAATGTCTCTCAGCACCGGTAACCTTACCGAACTAAACGACGAATCCGACTTCAACGCCCTCTCGTCCCCCGACGGTTACCTCTCCATCTGCGGCTTCGGTTCTCTTCTCTCCGGTAACCTTACCGCTCTTCAAAACCCTAGAATTTCTCTTCTTTTATTTTCTTCATCGTTTATTTCAAAAACTGCAGAGAGGAGCGCGAGGAGCACGTTTCCTGACCTCAAGAATTTTAGGGTTGGAGTTCTTCGAGGGTTTCGGCGAGTCTTTGCTCATGTCGCCCCCATCTTCTTCGAGCGTGGGATTGCTAATCGAGAAACTGGGGTTAGGGTTTTAATGTTCTTTGGTAGTTGTGCTCAGTTGTAGTTGGGATTTTTGCTTAATTTGGTAATGTGGGGAGGTTTCAGGAGGTTTCAAGCTTGAGTGTGGAACCATGCGATGGGGAAACGCTGATAGTAACCGTGTTTGAGATCGAAAAATCAGAGGTAAAATGAAAAAGATTAAATCTTTTGGGGTGAATCGTTGTAAAAATTTGATCTTTGAGATTGATCTTGCAGGTGCCTGCTTTTATCGAAAGGGAGATTGAATTCAGATTTTTAGCTGTAAGTGAGTGTGAGGCTTTGACCTTGGATTGCAATGAGGTTAAATTAACTCATCTTTATATCTCATTTTTGTTGTTAGGTGATTCCTGAAAGTTTGGATGGAACACCTTATAGTGCTCCAGCTGTGAGTTATCTTGGAAGACACATAACTTTTGGCTATTGATGTTTCTAATAAATCTGATGAAGATTGAATGAAGTCGAAATTCGTCTAAGTATTCCTCATTTATTTCTTTGTTGCAGGTGGTTTGTGCTCGTTATAGTGATGAGGAGTATTTACGTATCAGATGCAAAGGTGCTCGCTTGTCATCTTATTGTGTATATTATACGTGATGTGCATGTACCTTGTTCATTATTTTTTCTGCTTCCTAGCTTCTAAGAATTGGGAAATGTCTATCACATAACAACATCAAAGCCTTAAATCCTAAATTGGGCTCGGCTGCATGAATCCTATTATTTCATTTAATTCTATTCTCGATCATCTCCTCTTTTGAGTTAACTATTATCTAATCCTTCTTAATTGCTCCAAACCATGTTTTTAGGTCTATCCATCTTTTAGATCTCTTTGCGTCAATAGCTATTATCTTATCATTTCTCCTAACTGGTGCGTCTAGTGGTTTCCATTTTGCATGACTAAATCATCTCCATCGATTCTCTCTCACTTTATTCTTAATGAGAGCTAACTTGGCTCCTGTAAGTGCACTCATATTAGAAATGTGTATAAGATAGAAGTAAATTATTAACTCATTGTTATTAGAAGTTCTATCTAACTGTTGTTGCATAAGTTTGACTCATTCAGTATATTTGTCTATATAAAATATGCATTTGTCTGAGAAAAATGAGATAGACTCTGATTGACAATATGAGAAAAATCAGAATGATAAATGACTGAATCCATGGGAATCAGAAGCATCAATAGAACAGAGACGAACGGATATTGTGGGTTAGGAGTCAGAACAGGGGTATACAAAAATGATCCTGGATTCTTGCTTTATAGGAGCACACTCTTTGATATGAATGGAGAAAAAAGTTCCATGTTGGTAGACTGAAGGATTAGGATAGTGCATTTTGCTGTCATTGTATTGATTAATAACACGATAACAGGTGGTTAAGTGAAGGTTTGTATGGTAAACTATGATATATTGGAGACACATCCCTCATTGAAACATTGGTGTTGGACATGACACATATCCATCTGGGGGTTTAGTGGAAGAAATTAGGGGACTTTAGTGGGAAAAACAAATTTATAGGGGGTTCATGGGAAACGGCCAGAAGTTTTCGGGCGTTTATCCATAAATAGTTATGCATTTTTTCACCTGTCAATAGACACCGAAGTTTTGTTTAGTATTTGGCTATTTGGAGGAAAACATCTAAGGTAAAATTTGAACTTTTGTTTCATATAAATCAATTCATGTGGGATATTTCATAAATGAAATCAATGGGAGTTATATATTCTCCTTCATTACTGTTTTTACTTGCTCCATTAAAATGGTAATGTCTATGGAGAGCAGAAGGTTCCGTATATATATTTGAGGAAGTTTTTGCAACCATTTTTGACCTGATGTAAACCTCTTTGCAATGGTCAAATTCCTAGCTTACAAAACCTTAGAGAAGGATGTTGACACACACTCTATAAGGCTAGTTGGCTTGTAGGAAATCTTTACACATTAATGCACTCTTCGCTTGTGCTTCCAAGGAGCAATCCTTGAAAATTTCTTTGACTAAATAGAATTTACAAGTAGTGGGAAATAATAAAACTACTGGACTCGTAAATCAGTGAACAAGACACAAATTCTATTTCCCATATAATATGTTTCACTTGTGATTATGAAATATATTTCTATGCTAGAAGGATTTTAGTGATTTATCTTTACTTATACTTTAACCCCTTCCACTGGTAACAATCTTTTGGATTTTAAATATTTCTTATTTCAGGTAGCAAGGAGATTTTCTTTCAGAAATATGGACGATATAGCATTACATAAGATATGGCGGGATGATATCTTACCTTGTCGTGTTTATCTTAGACATTGGTAAATACTGCAAAACTCATTTTGTACTCCATATTTGTATCTGAAGCGACCCAGAATTGAAGGTTGTGACTGGAAATTGGGTTACTACTAGTAGATTGTTATCCATAGTCCCGTTGCTCATGATGCTTATATATACTAGTTGCTTTCAGTAGCAAGTCTCTTTTTGACACATTTGCATGATATGATGTTTTCTACTTCATTTTCGACATGTATGAATTATTTATAGAATGTTTAAACCATGCAATTCATACTTCTATGCAGTGTGTTAGCGGCGAAAACCCTTGGTGAAGCTGCTTATGATAATTTCTTGGATCATACTTTCCTTGCTGACCGAAAAACAACTATCCGCGATTATCTGGCTTCGACTGGTTCAGGCATCATGGAAGAAGAACCTCCTGAAGCACTTAAGAGCCGCTACGGCGGATGATTCTGAGGATTTTTCATGTGGAATCATATTCTGTAGATCAATAGTGTATTTATTCTAGTTTTATGGCTTTTGGTGCTCCGTGGCATGCGAACTTAATGCGTATTACACTTGAACATAAGTTGAAATAATTGTCAATGGAGTATCAAGAGTTTCAAGATTGGAATTATTTTTATAATCAGTGGAAAAGGTAATAAACATTTTACTTTCATATTGTAAAATTTTGAACATTCGTTATGGAAACTTTTGAACTCAGAAGCTTCTGCAGAAAGATCAAAAGTGAATCATTTAATTTTGAGAGGCCTAAAAAGAGATGGAAAATACAATAGAATTTCTGTAAACTGTGAGGGCTTGAAAAAACTTGTTGTAAATAGATGAACAAGAACTTCACAACAAATTGTTCTACCAAATTACATGCCCAAACATGTCAACAAGAGTTTTGACATAAATAAGACTTCAACTGATGCAAACAGATGCCATTACAAGAGTCTAATTCTTGTGAACATTTTAGTCACGAGGACTTAAAATATATAAGATAGCAAAGAATGTTCAAGCTTCAAAACAATCTAATAGAAGTACAAGTTTAAATAAATAGTTGGCCAATCCTTGATATGTACCAGATGAAAGCTTTAATAGTACATCCATAAACTGTATCTGAAATTGGAATACTACAATTTTCTAGTTATAGCAAAACTCCGAGTTGACAATCAAAGTAGAGGCCCAAACAAAATTGTTTCCGCAGAAGAGGTAAAATGACAATTACAAATGCTTTATATTAACCACCTTTAAGTCTCCATGCAGCATTCTGCAGAAACAAAAGTATTTCAAAATATCAAACAAACAAACAAACATTATAAAAAAAAAAGAATAGCATTTGTATCTCAATCAATTAAGAACACAACTCACTAAATATTGGCAAAATTTTAGACCATACTGGAGGAAATGGTCACAACAGAACTACCCTTGTTGCATGGTATTGATGTGAGATAAGGACAGAGAAAAGAACAATAGACACAATGAGTAGACACTGGAAGTTTTAGGGATATAGGAAGAACCACTTTTAGTGGTCTTTGTTTTCCATAGCAACCGTCGAACAGTCAGGCACGATCTCAAGATCTTATACTACCATCATAAAGAATTTCGACAAGTAGCTGCACGTTAAATTTACAAGAAACTAAGAATAAAATTCAAATCATATGGATGGTTGACTTCCTATTCATGTAGGATCTGACGCATACATATGTAAAATGTCAATATGACATGTTCTTTACAACTTCGAATATTTAATTCTCATCTTAAAAGAGCTGCTAAACAGATAAAATTATTTACTTCATCTCTTGACAGACAATATTTTTGTAAAGAATCAGTTCAAAACATTATCTGTATTAGATAGTTCATACAAATTAAATCAAGTTTGACTAGGATCCTATTGATAGGATTTGAGCTTAGATCTTTGAGTTTAGATGCTATTGCTCCAAAAGGACAAAACTTTAACCATTTATTTTGTGCGTGTGCTGATCCATTGGTAAGAAATACTCAAATCAAATGGTTTTATTTTTATGCTATAGATTCTGTCTACATGTTTTGATCTTTAACTTTGAATCTCTAACATGTCATTTCAATTGATAGGATCCAAGCTCAAATCTTTCTCAGTAGGATCCTAGTCAAACTGAATCTAATACACGCATGCATGAATGACCACATTATAAATCAACAATTTATAAATGTCATCAGATATATATTTTTGGTATAGAAAAAAGTTCCTGCTAGTCCTGTGCATACTCAACAACTATATTAACGCGGGCAATATGGGAAAAGAACTAGCTTTCAAGTTGATTATACCCTACCTTTTCTGTTGCAGGTTTTTGCAGGCTTCAGTCCAGACAATTTTTCCATCTTTAACCTTTATCTGGGGTTGATTCCATTCAGCTATGTCAGTGGTAGGATAGGTAGCCTTTCAGCCACCAGTCTTTTCAGGAAGTATATAAATGTATGTAATACTGAAGGAAAAATAATAATTAGATTTCTATTATTTAGACTCCCAAGTCTTTTGATAATTCTATATGAGACCCCCATGTCCATATTCCTAAATTAAAACCCCAAATCTAATAGGTTGTTTTAAATAAGACCTCCAAATCTACTAAGTTGTTTTAACTAAGACCCTCAAATCTATTCAGTTGATTAAATAGGCTAACTATCAGGAAAAAACCCTGAATTTTGGACGATTGTCGGATAACCCCCATAACTTTCAAAAAATCAGAAAACCAGCCTAAAGTATAGCAGTTATAAAAAAACCCCTTTAACTTAAGATTTTATAGAGGGAAAAAAAATCCCCTGACAGCGTCTACTGCAAATTTTCACATGAGTGGATAACATCACGCCGGGGATATTTTATAACTTCCAAACTGGGGCTAATATTTAGCCATTTAAATAAGACCCCTATTTTCAACAAATATGAAGATTTGGGGGTCTAATTTAGAAATGTAAATATTTGGGGGCCTAATATTGAAATGTGAATATATGGGGGTCTAATTTAGAAATGTGAATATTTGAGGGTCTAATGTAGCATTAACGAAGATTTGGAGGCCTAATCTTATACTATTATAAAAGTGTGTTGGATGTTAAAACATTTTCTTCCGAAAATACCCTTCAAAATACATACATGCACCCATTAAACACATACATCCATACATAAAACACATATACATACATGCATAGATAAACCATACCCCTTCATCCTTCCTATAACTCCCAATTAAATTAAATCAAATATAACAAGTATCCTCCAAATTGCATCCACTACCATTAGAAAATTAATTCAATTAAACTATTTATCCCTCTAATTTCTCACTATTATAACCCCCATCTCTACTATTATTTGTTATTATTAAGAGACTTGATTACTAAAACTGTAAAACATGTAACTCCCAAAATTATTTGCAATGGACAATATTTCTTTAACCGCTCTCTTGGTTCTCGCAACATGGAAGAAATTCTCACACGTAAAAGCAATGCTATCTTAGTTCTCGCTTCCAATTTCTCTGTAGTGTTATTGCTATTATGTTGTTCATGTTAAGCTTATGTTATCTTCGGCAAAATCATCTGATCATTGCTATCAAGTAATATTTTATTAAAATCTTGGCCTTCCATAGTTTATTTAGCTATTTGTATTAGCAAAGTTTGGTCTTTTATAATATCAATTGATGATTTTGATTACCATTTGGAGAGGTGTCTCATTTTGCCTGTGCTCCTTCGCTTTATAACCGAGCAATGATTTTCCTCTTTGACGTGTTTCATGATTATTATGCTGAAATTAACAAACCAAATAATTGGATTTCTTTTGTCACTTCAACAGGTGTTTATGAAAGAAGCTACATGTCTATTGCTTAACCCTCTCCCTACAGAAATGAGAGATGTTTCAAGACTAAGCTCCACTATTGTGGCACTACTTGGGAATCATGGTAACACTCCTATAGGTATGTTTTGTAATCACATTTAATTTTGTTACATGAAGACCACATTAGATAAAATTGTATTGTTGAGGAAGCTATTTGAAATTATACTTTACAGCTTTTATGATATCCTTAACTTTAGCTTATGTTTTATCAGTTTAGTTTACTTGATAGATGCAAACAAGACATGTCTTCAAGAATCGAAAGAGAAAAGGGGTTGCTTGATTCATTTGAAATGAATCATTTGTATACTTGCTTTAGAGGTTTAAAATTAATTTTTAGAATTTAGATTATATTTTATGCAGTATCTTTTCAAAATTTTCGTATTGAGAAGATATATTGTTTGCTCAAATGGTGGCGTTGTTGTAGATTTTTAAAATGATCTTATTTTTACATGTCTTTACTTTTAATACTTTGATATTCTAAATATACCTTTTAGGAAGAGATATTGTTGCTCAAAATCTTTTGCACATAACCCCTAAAACAATTTAATCTCGCTTAACAACCTTGAACTTTAGGGTATCTCATAAAACTCACTTGAACTTTGAACTTTTCTCAACAGAACCCCAAGCCATATTGCAACATACGCTCCTCCCCTTGATTTAGGGTCTTTTTTCATCTCAAGAAAATTTTTAGTTCTTTGCAAAGTATAGTAGGGAGTTACGTGAGAGAAAAATTTAAGTCCAAGGCAGGTTTGAAAGCCAACCTAAAGTTCAGAAGGTTATGTGAGATAAAATAATCTGCAGGGTTATGTGCAAAACCCTAATGTTCAGAGGGTTTTGAATAATAAACACTTTTCTTTTTAGAATCTTGCATTTAAAAGATTCTCTACGTCAGGTTATATGAATTGGTGATTAGTTTTAATTTTCTATAACATACTTAAACTATTATGTTAATTGAATCTCTAAATATTTTTGAAATTTTTTATTTACTTGCATATTTTTATTTTTATTTTAATGAGACTTAATGAATTTAGTAATTCCAATGAAAATGATTCTATGTTAATAGGCTATGGGTTTAAATTATCTGCAACCTAGTTAACCTAATATGTAAGTAGACCTCTAAATATTTTTGAAGAAAAAGCTGTTTACTTGCAAATTTTGTCTTTGTTATTTTAAGGGGTTTTCCTAGAAACCACCTTAATAATAGGGTAATTATCTGAAACCACCTTTCATTTTCAATTTATACATAAACCACCTTTAAAGTTGGTTTTGTTGCAATCAACTACCTCCTAGTCAAATTTTCACTAAAACCAAAGATAAGCTTAAAAATTCAAGTTCAAGGTACATGAGTTATATCCTAATAAGATCCAAATACTAAAAAATGAGTCATGTACATTGAATGTGAGTTTTAAAGAGTAATTTTGGGTTTTAAGTGAAGAATTTGACTGGAGGTAGTTGATTGCAACAAAACCAACTTTAAAGGTGATTTATGTATAAATTGAAAATAAAAGTTTTCATATAATATTAAGGTGGTTTCTAGGAAAAAAACTTATTTTAATATTACTTAATAAATTTAATAATTCCAATTAAAATTATTCGACAGAGACGCTATAAAATAACGTATGAAGAGACTGTTTTAGGAATTATAAGAGCACGATAGGAAAGATTTTTCATGAATATAGAAAGAAACAAGGTTGTTAAATGGTAGAAACTTGGAAGGTGTTGTTAAAGTCTTCAAGTGAAAATTTAATTATGATGGTGTATGTAAACCTTTGGATATAACCTATATCTGCCAAGGAAAGAAGGATAGCTCAAAGAAAAGGACACAATGAAATTTGACTAAGTGCAACTTCACCCATCCCCATTTCTATCATTACTAAGGGAACTATTTCTTAGCATGCAAATATCGTGAAAATAATTTCCTACTTCTGTTTGGTGGGATTTTAAAATTATTATATTCCTATTTCTAGCTAATCATGGAGAACCTCGAAATGCATGACATGTCAAAGAGGTAGCTTCCACTAAAGGTATTACATTGGAGAAAATAAACGAGTGCAATATAGATAGACTAAAATACATAGTGGAAAGAGAACACAACTGTGAAGATGATAACTAACATATACCAATATAGATATATTCTTTTCTTAGAGAAAAAGATATTTAGTCATCTAATTTTATTGGTTTCATATTGGTTAACAAATCACCCCATGTATCTCGATAAACTTGTGCTGATATTTTATGATAATTACCCAAATAAACAAGATGATCAATAATTAACAGATTGTTTGGACATAAAAATAAATATGCATACATGCAACGCATGCACCATACTAGTATGACAAAAGCTAATAAAGTATATAAGAATGATCGAGAAGCATGATGAAAATTGTGAATCGTCCTCACCTTCAGTGCCATCCCTCGTTTATGGCCTTCTTTAACAGCTGCAGACTTACCGTACACAATTTTCTGTTTCAACAAGTGATGGGTCATAAATAACATGATCGAATTTAATCACTGTAAATTCAAATAGATTTAAATAATGACCAAACCACAAGCTTAGAGGGTTCAACAATGTAACAAGCATCAAAGAGTGCAGTACATATTAAAGAAAACAAACAAGTTCACATTTGTGTTATCTTATACAAAAGGACATGGAATAATGTAGAAAAGGGTGTATTAAAACGTACCTCATGGAGCAATTTAGATACCCTTACATGGTAAAGTTGAACTCCTCTCCCATAGCTCTTTTCAAAGGAAAGGGATGCATCCCAAGTAATCACAAAAACTGACAAAACAGTAAATAAAAATCAATTGGGATATTTTCAATACAAGAGACAATTGCAGTCAAAGCAAATCAATGAATAAGAAGAAATAAAGAACAAGATTCAATGTGCTCATTTTAAAAGCACTATGTAACTAGTAATTGCATCATATCTTATACACGAAGAAGGCCGCCATCAATCACTGGCTTGAAACATTATGAGTTCAAAACGGCCTTTGATCCACCAAAAGTGAAGTAACATGATTGCTCATCACCTGCAATATACATAGCCGCTTCCAGAATTAGAAGAAGAAAGTTCATTAAGTATTCTAAATAAGGCCCCTCTAAACAGTAAAAATATGTAATCAGTAGTAACACCGTTACGAAAAGACAAAAGGCACCAAGAAGCATGAACAAATTTGACGAGCTTATAATTCGATTAAAGATGCTCCACAATATAATATGATCCCAAAATATCACTATAACCAACAAAAATGGGCAATGACTCATTACCTCATTGTTTGGTGCTGCAGATAGGCAACAGTGACTGCTTGGAAAACAAACCTGCACCGCTACAAACCTCATGAACCAAAAATATTGCATGATAAAAACACTGAGAATTTAATGCAAGTTAGTATGTCTTAACTGACAATGCAGCAGACTGAAGTAATATACCAGAAAAAATTGCATATATATATATATATATATATATATATATATATATATATATATATATATATATATATATATATATATATATATATATATATATATATATATATAGAGAGAAAGTTCTATGAACTTAAGTTCATAATGAATAGTTGTGCACCAACTTTTCTAACCACTCATCTTGCTTTGGGATCCGTGAAAGATATAAAGCCCACTTTGAGATTTGTGCATCACAAATCTCAAGACAAGATGAGTGGATAAAAAGTTGGTGCATTACTATTCATTATGAACTTAAGTTCATAGGAGCCTTCTCTATATATATATATATATATATATATATATATATATATATATATATATATATATATATATATATATATATATATATATATATATATATATATATATATATATATATAGAGAGAGCTCCTATGAACTTAAGTTCATAATGAATAGTTGTGCACCAACTTTTCTAACCACTCATCTTGCTTTGGGATCCGTGAAAGATATAAAGCCCACTTTGAGATTTGTGCATCACAAATCTCAAGACAAGATGAGTGGATAAAAAGTTGGTGCATTACTATTCATTATGAACTTAAGTTCATAGGAGCCTTGCTCTCTCTCTCTCTCTCTATATATATATATATATATATATATATATATATATATATATATATATATATATATATATATATATATATATATAGTTCTATGAACTTAAGTTCATAATGAATAGTTGTGCACCAACTTTTCTAACCACTCATCTTGCTTTGGGATCCGTGAAAGATATAAAGTTTCACTTTGAGATTTGTGCATCACAAATCTCAAGACAAGATGAGTGGATAAAAAGTTGGTGCATTACTATTCATTATGAACTTAAGTTCATAGGAGCCTTGCTCTCTCTCTCTCTCTATATATATATATATATATATATATATATATATATATATATATATATATATATATATATATATATACAGTAACTGTGATCAGATTGTATTTAAACTATTATAGCAAGAGAAGGGGCTTGATAGGAGTCCCAGATGGCATTTAGATCAAAGTCAAGAGAGCTAAATTTCAACTCCCCACCGACCCAAAAATAAAAGCTACAGTTCATCTTTTCTGAGCTATGCAGAAGGATTACAACAAATAAAATCGACATAGAAATTGATTAATGTTGATTATTAGGTGATATAACAGTTTAAATAGTAACATTTTTCTTACTTGACCTTCTTTCCTCCACTTTTTCATTCTTTCTGTTTTCTCCCTCATCTCCCTCATCTGTCCAATGCTTTAAATAGTAACATTTTTCTTACTTGACCTTCTTTCCTCCACTTTTTTCATTCTTTCTGTTTTCTCGCTCATCTCCCTCATCTGTCCAATGCTCTCTTTCACCTCTCCAATATTTTCTCCTTCACTTTGTCGATTCCAACCTTGAAAGCAAGCCTAGTCTAGAAGGTATCCCATTAATATATGGATGCAGAGATGCCATAATATGTGCGCACAGGCAGGGAAAACCAAGAAGGTTTTCCTTTTCCCATATGCCTATAAGGCAGGTTTTTTATTGGTCATTGAAATATTGTCAATTTGGAAATTGAGCTTTGCACCCATAGTTGACTGCACCTTAATGTGAAAACAGCACAATAATGTTGTCACATTACAACATATAGAACTTAAACATCAAGCCTTGCCAATACTAGCAGGACAAAGGACACCTCATGAACCTTTCCCATAACTTTTAAGGGAAATCTCCTGTATGAATTCTCAAAATACACACCGATACCAGTGCTGCAGTGCATATATAAGCTTATTAAGTTAAGAGATTTATTTGAAAAGAAAATATTATTGCAACTGAGGGCATCACATAAGAAATAGTGGTGGAGAGGTTCCATTAAAAGTTCCAATTTCAGATAGATATATCACTCAAATCAACTCCATGAAGTAGAGGAAACATGAATGGGAGCTTTTATAACAACAAAGCAGAATACTAATAAGAATTAGAATAATACGCTCAAATATGACAATGATCCATTGGGTGAGATGTGCATCAAATGGAGAGGCCAACCAAATATAATTAAGTAGTAGCAAGATACAAATCAAAAGCCATTAACACAATACCTACCCTTTCTTTGAGTTCAGTCCTGTTCCAACTGCAGTGCCACCTTGGGCTAGCTGCTCAATACAACAATTCAAATAAGAAATGCTTTGTTAATCAAAGATCAATTTCGCATTGCTATTACATTAAGGTTTACCTGATACATGCGAGGTAACGTATCAGTCACCCGAGCTATCCCATATTTTACCTACAATATAACATTGTAACCAATGACATGCATCAAAGATCATGATCATAGCGTACATATTCAGCTACATAAATAAAACCCTAGTCTACTAGAGTCTAAGCAGCATGTGCTACCTGTGTGGTATACCCACTAAATTCTTGTCCAAGGGTTAATGGAGTTGCATCCTGAGTATGTGTTCGCCCAATTTTAATAATGTCTTTGAACTCTACAGACTGAAAGCAAAAATAAACCAAAAGATCAGATATGTTGAAGAAAATAGGCCATGACAATAACTGCAAAACATATCAGGCATCTGTAGCAGCTTATTACAGCCTTAAAATATAATAAATAGTAATCTCTATGTGCTCTTGTGACATGGCTGTCTACTCAAGATTAACACGGTATCTGAACCATGTTGTTTCACATGAACAAAAATATATAATTTAAGAAAAGATTAGCAAAAGATTCAGGTAGATAATTTGGAAACACGCCTCCTGCGAAGCATGCGGCTTGATTATATGACTGATGAAAATTCCCAAGACAAGGACCAGATCTTAGCATGTACATAATGATGCAGACTAAGGGACAGAGGCACACAGGTTACCAAGAACAGAATATTTCAGTGAAGCTTTGGTGAAAGAGTGAGGATAGTGCTCACTGCTCAATTAGGATACATGCAAACCCCATTTTTTGAAATTATGATGACGAACAGCTGTGATGTAATCTGCATATGGCACAAATTGTTAAAACATCTTGCGAAAGCATGGCCAATCTACAAAACTTCCTTCATCTAGACGTGCATATGTTGCTTGATCCTTCGGTAGATTGCATCTCCATCCATGTACCTATTTCAGCAAGCTTGGTTGCCTAAAAAGCAACAACAGTAGATGTACCCTCCAACACCTGAAAATTTTGTGCTCCCAAGTACCTCTAAGATTAAAAAATTTCAATGCTATACTCAAAGATGAAAATAAGCATCACTCTATAAAGCTTGCTTACAAAAATCTTATGTTTTACTCTGTTTCTATCTAGAGGATCCCTAAGAAAACAATCAACCAAACTCAAGGAAAACATAAATGAAGTCATCTCTGCATTTCTTTTTAAGTTGCATTCTGTGAAAGCTCCATAGTTTCTTCTATCATTTTGACTTCTTATTTTCTTTCTTTGCCCTTCTCCGGAAAAGTTCTTGCCCTTCATGAACAACTTCATGATGCATTTGTTCCCATAGCTCCTCAAACTGACCATGAAATCTTTCTTGAAACCAATTCTTGATCTCCGAATATAAATGTCGAGGATTCTCCTTCCAAGCATCTCTCAACCGTGCACGACTATCGATTCTTCTTGATCCAATCCTTAATCCATTCAGCAGGTCTCCAACCCTTCTCTGGCCTAATGCCTCTGGCTTCAATAAATTTGAAGGCGACATAGCCAACAACTTCTGTGCCGTTCTCATGCATGGCAGCACAGAACCTTCTAGCAATCCACAAGCAAAAACTGACACTCGAAGTCCATCATTCTTAATCGGCAAAGAATGCAAAGGGAGCTGCCAATTATGACGTCCAAAGACTGGGCTCACCCAACACAATACTTCATCGCTCAGAGGTTCGTAATAAGGCTTTGGATCAGTAAGTGGTGCAGAGAAACTGCATAGAGAACTAGCATATTTAACTAGCCACTCTGATTTCACGTTGGTTGCTCCATGCATATATGGTCTATTAGTCTGAAGGAGCTCAGTATATACTACAAACTCTGGAGCACACTGTGATACCGACGACCAACGATGAAGATAAATAGTATCATCTAAGGCAGATGACTGGTATCGAACAGCCCGTACTTTATCTGAAGATTCTGAAATCTTTCGAACACGCTTTGCAACTCTATCAGCCCAACCAGCACATATAGCTTGACCTAATAGCTCTTCCTCATTAATTAGTAATGGATGCTTACTGGAACTAACCCTCCATGTCATTTCTACCTCCTCAGCACTTCCATGATCCCATCCAAATTCCTCAGAGAACTTACTCTGGTAAAATATCAGCTGTAACAGTTGTTTCCTCAACTTGGACATATCTTCCATTGTCTTCACATGAAGAGAATGTTTCTGGCAGAACTCAAATTGGTTTTCTGCAAGCTCAAACAACTGTAAGGCATAAGCAAAAGTTAATGCATCGCTGCTGAGATTACGTAACCTGGCACGAGCTTCTTTTGCCAAAACTTTTTCCTTCTTCAACCTCTTCTTTGACTCTTGGTCCTGCAAAATTTCTTCTTGGTTTGAACCATCTGACTTGTCATGGTTTCCATCAAATTGCATTTTAAAAGGATTTGGAAAGCTTAAAGCTGATGCTGTGGCAATGGCATATCCTAGCACTAGATTTGCTCGGGCATAGGCTCGCTGATTCTTCATGATTTGGATTACTGTAAGAAGCATTCGGGAGTGACGAGGACTCAGTGGATACTGTGCCATTGCCCTTCCAATTGTTGTAAGCTTTCCATGCATATCAAGTGCTTGAAGAGCTTTTAAGCAATGTTCTGCTTCAACCAAGGCTATGGCGTCTGGAGGTCGGGAATGGAAAATTTGCAACCTAAAATATGTAACAAATCAGAATTATGTGATTTTAATCAAAAAAAAAAAAGAAAAAAATCCTTTCAGTAGGAAGCATATTGTAGTGTATGTTGTATGCTAACAATAGAAATCACTCTTTAGTCTACAATGCCAGGGCTTAGAATGTTGGTTGAAAAAGCTATTAAAAAATCAATCTCCAAAGATGGTAGCATCAACTTTTACCCCACTAGCATATCATTTTACACATTACATATTGTCAAAGGAGTATAATGAGAGTTTTAATCTTTATATATATATATATATATATATATATATATATATATATATATATATATATATATATATATATATATATATATAATAAATGTAGGAACTTGGTAGGGCACACATTTTGTGCTTGGTAGTGAGGTGTCTCATTCTATCCACTCTCCAATCCATGTGAATGTGATCCCCATTTGAATGAGTGGATGAAAATGAGCCACCTCACTACCAAGCACAAAAAAGTTGTCGTGGTACTAAGTTCTCTCTCTCTCTCTCTCTCTCTCTCTCTCTCTCTCTATATATATATATATATATATATATATATATATATATATATATATATATATATATATGTGAATGTGATCCCCATTTGAATGAGTGGATGAAAATGAGCCACCTCACTACCAAGCACAAAAAAGTTGTCGTGGTACTAAGTTCTCTCTCTCTCTCTCTCTCTCTCTCTATATATATATATATATATATATATATATATATATATATATATATATATATAGAGTGCCTTATGAACTTAAGTTCATAATAGAGGCACCAATCTTTTATCCACTCATTTGCCTTGAGATTTGTGATGCACAAATCTCAAAGTGGCCTTTATATCTTTCTAGGATCCAAAAGCAAGATGAGTATAGAAAGTTGGTGCACTACTATTCATTATGAACTTAAGTTCATAGAGTTTTGTTTATATATATATATATATATATATATATATATATATATATATATATATATATATATATATATATATATATATATATATATATATATATATATATATATACAGTAACTGTGATCAGATTGTATTTAAACTATTATAGCAAGAGAAGGGGCTTGATAGGAGTCCCAGATGGCATTTAGATCAAAGTCAAGAGCTAAATTTCAACTCCCCACCCGACCCAAAAATAAAAGCTACAGTTCATCTTTTCTGAGCTATGCAGAAGGATTACAACAAATAAAATCGACATAGAAATTGATTAATGTTGATTATTAGGTGATATAACAGTTTAAATAGTAACATTTTTCTTACTTGACCTTCTTTCCTCCACTTTTTCATTCTTTCTGTTTTCTCCTCATCTCCCTCATCTGTCCAATGCTTTAAATAGTAACATTTTTCTTACTTGACCTTCTTTCCTCCACTTTTTCATTCTTTCTGTTTTCTCGCTCATCTCCCTCATCTGTCCAATGCTCTTTTCACCTCTCCAATATTTTCTCCTTCACTTTGTCGATTCCAACCTTGAAAGCAAGCCTAGTCTAGAAGGTATCCCATTAATATATGGATGCAGAGATGCCATAATATGTGCGACAGGCAGGAAAACCAAGAAGGTTTTTCCCATATGCCTATAAGGCAGGTTTTTATTGGTCATTGAAATATTGTCAATTTGGAAATTGAGCTTTGCACCCATAGTTGACTGCACCTTAATGTGAAAACAGCACAATAATGTTGTCACATTACAACATATAGAACTTAAACATCAAGCCTTGCCAATACTAGCAGGACAAAGGACACCTCATGAACCTTTCCCATAACTTCTAAGGAAATCTCCTGTATGAATTCTCAAAATACACACGATACCAGTGCTGCAGTGCATATATAAGCTTATTAAGTTAAGAGATTTATTTGAAAAGAAAATATTATTGCAACTGAGGGCATCACATAAGAAAGAGTGGTGGAGAGGTTCCATTAAAAGTTCCAATTTCAGATAGATATATCACTCAAATCAACTCCATGAAGTAGAGGAAACATGAATGGGAGCTTTTATAACAACAAAGCAGAATACTAATAAGAATTAGAATAATACGCTCAAATATGACAATGATCCATTGGGTGAGATGTGCATCAAATGGAGAGGCCAACCAAATATAATTAAGTAGTAGCAAGATACAAATCAAAAGCCATTAACACAATACCTACCCTTTCTTTGAGTTCAGTCCTGTTCCAACTGCAGTGCCACCTTGGGCTAGCTGCTCAATACAACAATTCAAATAAGAAATGCTTTGTTAATCAAAGATCAATTTCAGCATTGCTATTACATTAAGGTTTACCTGATACATGCGAGGTAACGATCAGTCACCGAGCTATCCCATATTTTACCTACAATATAACATTGTAACCAATGACATGCATCAAAGATCATGATCATAGCGTACATATTCAGCTACATAAATAAAACCCTAGTCTACTAGAGTCTAAGCAGCATGTGCTACCTGTGTGGTATACCCACTAAATTCTTGTCCAAGGGTTAATGGAGTTGCATCCTGAGTATGTGTTCGCCCAATTTTAATAATGTCTTTGAACTCTACAGACTGAAAGCAAAAATAAACCAAAAGATCAGATATGTTGAAGAAAATAGGCCATGACAATAACTGCAAAACATATCAGGCATCTGTAGCAGCTTATTACAGCCTTAAAATATAATAAATAGTAATCTCTATGTGCTCTTGTGACATGGCTGTCTACTCAAGATTAACACGGTATCTGAACCATGTTGTTTCACATGAACAAAAATATATAATTTAAGAAAAGATTAGCAAAAGATTCAGGTAGATAATTTGGAAACACGCCTCCTGCGAAGCATGCGGCTTGATTATATGACTGATGAAAATTCCCAAGACAAGGACCAGATCTTAGCATGTACATAATGATGCAGACTAAGGGACAGAGGCACACAGGTTACCAAGAACAGAATATTTCAGTGAAGCTTTGGTGAAAGAGTGAGGATAGTGCTCACTGCTCAATTAGGATACATGCAAACCCCATTTTTTGAAATTATGATGACGAACAGCTGTGATGTAATCTGCATATGGCACAAATTGTTAAAAACATCTTGCCGAAAGCATGGCCAATCTACAAAACTTCCTTCATCTAGACGTGCATATGTTGCTTGATCCTTCGGTAGATTGCATCTCCATCCATGTACCTATTTCAGCAAGCTTGGTTGCCTAAAAAGCAACAACAGTAGATGTACCCTCCAACACCTGAAAATTTTGTGCTCCCAAGTACCTCTAAGATTAAAAAATTTCAATGCTTTACTCAAAGATGAAAATAAGCATCACTCTATAAAGCTTGCTTACAAAAATCTTATGTTTTACTCTGTTTCTATCTAGAGGATCCCTAAGAAAACAATCAACCAAACTCAAGGAAAACATAAATGAAGTCATCTCTGCATTTTTTAAGTTGCATTCTGTGAAAGCTCCATAGTTTCTTCTATCATTTTGACTTCTTATTTTCTTTCTTTGCCCTTCTCCGAAAAGTTCTTGCCCTTCATGAACAACTTCATGATGCATTTGTTCCATAGCTCCTCAAACTGACCATGAAATCTTTCTTGAAACCAATTCTTGATCTCCGAATATAAATGCCGAGATTCTCCTTCCAAGCATCTCTCAACCGTGCACTCGACTATCGATTCTTCTTGATCCAATCCTTAATCCATTCAGCAGGTCTCCAACCCTTCTCTGGCCTAATGCCTCCGGCTTCAATAAATTTGAAGGCGACATAGCCAACAACTTCTGTGCCGTTCTCATGCATGGCAGCACAGAACCTTCTAGCAATCCACAAGCAAAACTGACACTAAGTCCATCATTCTTAATCGCAAAGAATGCAAAGGAGCTGCCAATTATGACGCCCAAAGACTGGGCTCACCCAACACAATACTTCATCGCCAGAGGTTCGTAATAAGGCTTTGGATCAGTAAGTGGTGCAGAGAAACTGCATAGAGAACTAGCATATTTAACTAGCCACTCTGATTTCACGTTGGTTGCTCCATGCATATATGGTCTATTAGTCTGAAGGAGCTCAGTATATACTACAAACTCTGGAGCACACTGTGATACGGCGACCAACGATGAAGATAAATAGTATCATCTAAGGCAGATGACTGGTATCGAACAGCCCTACTTTATCTGAAGATTCTGAAATCTTTCGAACACGCTTTGCAACTCTATCAGCCCAACCAGCACATATAGCTTGACCTAATAGCTCTTCCTCATTAATTAGTAATGGATGCTTACTGGAACTAACCCTCCATGTCATTTCTACCTCCTCAGCACTTCCATGATCCCATCCAAATTCCTCAGAGAACTTACTCTGGTAAAATATCAGCTGTAACAGTTGTTTCCTCAACTTGGACATATCTTCCATTGTCTTCACATGAAGAGAATGTTTCTGGCAGAACTCAAATTGGTTTTCTGCAAGCTCAAACAACTGTAAGGCATAAGCAAAGTTAATGCATCGCTGCTGAGGTTACGTAACCTGGCACGAGCTTCTTTTGCCAAAACTTTTCCTTCTTCAACCTCTTCTTTGACTCTTGGTCCTGCAAAATTTCTTCTTGGTTTGAACCATCTGACTTGTCATGGTTTCCATCAAATTGCATTTTAAAAGGATTTGGAAAGCTTAAAGCTGATGCTGTGGCAATGGCATATCCTAGCACTAGATTTGCTCGGGCATAGGCTCGCTGATTCTTCATGATTTGGATTACTGTAAGAAGCATTCGAGTGACGAGGACTCAGTGGATACTGTGCCATTGCCCTTCCAATTGGTGTAAGCCCGTGCATATCGTGCTTGAAGAGCTTTTGCAATGTTCTGCTTCAACCAAGGCTATGCGCCTGGAGGAGTCGGGAATGGAAAATTTGCAACCTAAAATATGTAACAAATCAGAATTATGTGATTTTAATCAAAAAAAAGAAAGAAAAAAATCCTTTCAGTAGGAAGCATATTGTAGTGTATGTTGTATGCTAACAATAGAAATCACTCTTTAGTCTACAATGCCAGGGCTTAGAATGTTGGTTGAAAAAGCTATTAAAAAATCAATCTCCAAAGATGGTAGCATCAACTTTTACCCCACTAGCATATCATTTTACACATTACATATTGTCAAAGGAGTATAATGAAGTTTTAATCTTTATATATATATATATATATATATATATATATATATATATATATATATATATATATATATATATATAATATAGTAAACTTGGTACTGCCAAGTTAGGTGGTGTCTCATCTATCCACTGTTCAATCCATGTGAATGTGATCCCCATTTGAATGAGTGGATGAAAATGAGCCACTCACCACAAGCACAAAAAAAAAGTTAAAGGTACTAAGTTCCTCTCTCTCTCTCTCTCTCTCTATATATATATATATATATATATATATATATATATATATATATATATATATATATATATATATATATATATATATATGTGAATGTGATCCCCATTTGAATGAGTGGATGAAAATGAGCCACCTCACTACCAAGCACAAAAAGTTGTGCGTGGTACTAAGTTCTCTCTCTCTCTCTATATATATATATATATATATATATATATATATATATATATATATATATATATATATATATATATATATATATATCCATGTGAATGTGATCCCCATTTGAATGAGTGGATGAAAATGAGCCACTCACTACCAAGCACAAAAAGTTGTGCGTGGTACTAAGTTCCTCTCTCTCTCTCTCTCTCTCTATATATATATATATATATATATATATATATATATATATATATATATATATATAGTGTCAACGAGTATAATGAGAAGTCTTAATCGTTATATATATGTAGCGTGTGTGTGTGCATGTATCATTTTACACATTACATAATGTCAACAGAGTATAATGAGAAGTTTTATCTTTATATATATATGTAACGGAGTATAATAATGAGTTTTAACCTTTACATATGTAACGTCGCGTCGTTTACGTCTTGGCGTCTGATGCATGAGCAGAATTTTCTTTAGGAGGGGCAAAATATAACTATAATACTACATCACTCAAAAAGTGATGAAATATGACAATATATAATAAATTTTCATACATATGCAGTGCAAGTAGGTGAAAAAATAACCTGGGGTGGTAGTTTTACCAAAAAACATTTTCATGGATACTTGAATCATTTCAACATGAATCAATATGCTCCAATCTTCTGATTTTTTTTAATGTACTAATTGTAGTTGGTTTTCCTTAATCATAAACTGCAAATTCTAATGTTTTTAAGACCTGATAGATTGACAATACACTATAGATTATACAAGTTTACATATTATTTATTCATTTAAAACTTAATGAAATTGGATGAACCTCACTCACAATGCCACCACAAAATTTAAAACACATGAAAATATAGCCTCATTTCACAGTTCTGATATTAAATGCAAAAAACTGCATGAAAATATTAAATAGAAATTCATTACAGATTGCTACAACTTCAAATAAAGAGAAACATGGAACAAAAATAACTTACAAATGATAATCATGGGAATCCCAACATTTTTACCAAAATGCAAACCCACAACACCGAGAAATGAGTGCATTGGAGATTTCCTAAAAAGTATACTATGAGAAAAGGGAAAAGAAGGATTTTGTATTAATTGGGGATGACAAATATGATATTACTTATTTGTCAGTTGCACCACATAGTATTTTTCATACATAGACCCATAACTTAGCCACTAATTAGTCATTCTCTTCCACAGGCCTACAACTCTTTTTCTTTATATAATACACTACTCTCAACTTAAGAGTATTTCTTGTACAATAACTTTTAGTTATATAGTTTTTTCACTATTAGTCCATTAAATCTTTCATATTTTTAATAAGCCCCTCAAATCATTGAAATTAATACTAAGTTATTTTGAAATTAGTCCCTCCAATTAAGAAGAGTAGTTGTTGCTATTAAGGGATTAATTTGAAACTACTTAAGAGTTGAGGGATCAAATGGCAATTTTAGTGAGTAGAGGGGTAATATCAAAAGATGAAAGATGCGGACTAATATGCAACAACTTATATACTATTAGTAGCCAAAACCCAAGGGGTCATGGCCACCCTCTGACCTCCCTTGGCTCTATCAATGTGTGCATGTGTGTGTGTAAAACTGGGGAATTGAAGTAAGCTATTAAAAATCAATCTTCAAAGATGGTAATCATCAACTTTTACCCCACTACCACTAGAATATCATTTCATACATTACATAATGTCAACAGTATGATGAGAAGTTTTAATCTTTATATATATGTAACGTGTGTGTGTGTGTGTACACTGGGGAAATATACCCAAAGACAGTTTAAAATATATATTTGCAGAAGGGAAAAAAAAGAGAGAGAAAAGGAAACAAAGAAACTCAAGAAGCAAATTCATGTCGTTTACTACCTTATCAATGCCCATAGATTTCATTAGAAGGACAACACCATCAACAGGAATCTTAGAGATCTCAGGACATGAAAACTCTGGAAACAAATCATCTTTACTGAAGGCTGCCGATGAGTAGAGGCGATAACAGTGGCCAGGTCCAGTTCTTCCAGCTCTCCCTGCACGTTGGGCTGCTGAGGCTTTGCTTATCCACTGGACTTCAAATGTTTCCATCCCATTTGCAATGTTGTAATGCTTGACCTTCTCTTTTCCAGTGTCAACCACATATTTTATTCCTGGAATTGTCAGAGAAGTCTCAGCCACATTTGTAGCAACCACCACTAGCCTTTCTCCTTCAGGTACCTCTTCAAATACTCGAAGCTGAGAAGAAGCAGGTAGCATTGCATAAAGGGGTAACACATACAAAGGACCAACAGGAGTAGGTTCCACTTGTTCACCCATAGTGGAAGGGACATACTGAGTCTCTTCTTCTTTGGAACGCATTGGTGCAGTTGGTTCTTCTTTAGAATTTTGGTTGCATGAGTTTCCAGCTAAGGCTTCAAAGAAGCCTTCAATGACAAAAGACCTCTAGAATCTCCTAAAAGATCCAGAACTAAATCAGTCTTCTCTGAGGTTGTTTCAGTATCAGTATCATCTTCAAGATCACTGTCTGTGTCCGAGTTAGATGAATCAGAATCCACCTCCGGGAAGTTATCATCCTCTTCAAAAGAACTAAACCTGTCAGTCTGCTGGTCTGTAGTGCTCATCTCAAATGCTTCATGGATATCCTTCATTTCCATGTCCAGGTTTGGAGTCCCATCATTATCTGAGTTTCTTTTAGAATAGTTTGTATTTAATTGCTTTGATGCTTTCCTTAGCTTCTTACACAGGAACTCCACTTCCCGTTGCCCAGTGACAAACACCAGTATGCCTCCAGGTGGTAGCTTCTTGTGGATCAACATAACCTTCTTATAAGCTTGACCTAAATAATCCTCATGTGTCTTCTTTGAGAAATGAATTGTCACGGGAAATTGTCTTACTGGAACTTCTAGAATAGGTGGAGTCTCATGAAATAATTTTTTGCCAGAAATGAAGTCTTCAACTCTAAGTGTAGCACTCATAAGTATGAGCTTTAATTTAGTGATAATCTTGTCAGGGTCAATTTCTATGCCTGAAAGTATTTTCTCCCGCTGCTCCAAATATAACTTCTGCAACATGCAAATTGATTGTTAGCTAAGAGAATACTCTTCTGTTATGCTTAAAAAGATTAGGAAGCTTAAGTAGAGATATATATTGAAACCTCGCGAAGTTTTATAACTCGAGATAGCATTCCGACAAGTATATCTGTGTTCAAACTTCTCTCATGAGCCTCATCCAGAACAATTACAGAGTAACGCCTCAGTAAGAAGTCACTCTGCACCAAAGGGAAATGAAGAAATGAATTACAAGTGATCATGTGAAAAGAATCTTGTTGTGACACTAAATGACCTATTTTAAAGGCCAGTTTCATATCAAAAAACCAGATCAGGGTAAGTTGAAGTCTCATGCTCAAAAGGAGTCCTGTATCTCTCAGTTTGAATCAATCAATTAAAGGGTTATTTAGAAACAAAATGAGAAGAGACCATCTCATATCAGGAGAGAGAAACATCAAAATTCAGTAAACTAACCTGGACTTCTCGAAGTAAAATTCCGTCAGTCATGAACTTGATAGAGCAACTATCTCCTATCCTTTTATCATGCCTAACTTGAAAACCAACCTCCTTTCCAAGACAATAACCCAACTCAAAGGATACTCTCTTGGCAGTGGCAAGAACAGCTACACGTCGCGGTTGTGTAACACCAATGATTCCTCTCCGGTCATTACAATTTTTTGACCCAAAACCAGCTTCGTATAAGAACTACAGTACATTGAAACAGAAAGCAGAGATTAGGGAAAATAATTTTTAAGAAGTATAATGCCACTGTTTGGAATTTTAACTACATGAAAAAAAGAAAGAAAAAAATCCTTTCAGTAGGAAGCATATTGTAGTGTATGTTGTATGCTAACAATAGAAATCACTCTTTAGTCTACAATGCCAGGGCTTAGAATGTTGGTTGAAAAAGCTATTAAAAAAATCAATCTCCAAAGATGGTAGCATCAACTTTTACCCCACTAGCATATCATTTTACACATTACATATTGTCAAAGGAGTATAATGAGAAGTTTTAATCTTTATATATATATATATATATATATATATATATATATATATATATATATATATATATATATATATATATAAATGGAACTTGGTACTGCAAGACACATTGTGCTTAGAGTGGTGTCTCATTCCTATCCACTGTCCAATCCATGTGAATGTGATCCCCATTTGAATGAGTGGATGAAAATGAGCTACCTCACTACCAAGACAAAAAGTTGCGTGGTACTAAGTTCCTCTCTCTCTCTCTCTCTATATATATATATATATATATATATATATATATATATATATATATATATATATATATATATATATATATATATATCCATGTGAATGTGATCCCCATTTGAATGAGTGGATGAAAATGAGCCACCTCACTACCAAGCACAAAAAGTTGTGCGTGGTACTAAGTTCTCTCTCTCTCTCTCTCTCTCTATATATATATATATATATATATATATATATATATATATATATATATATATAGTGTCAACGGAGTATAATGAGAAGTCTTAATCTATATATATGTAACGTGTGTGTGTGCATGTATCATTTTACACATTACATAATGTCAACAGAGTATAATGAGAAGTTTTATCTTTATATATATATGTAACGAGTATAATGATGAGTTTTAACCTTTACATATGTGTAACGTGCGTGTGTAAGCGTATGTATGCTGCAGCAAGGGCGGAGCCAGAATTTTCGAGGGGCCAAAATATAACTATAATACTACATCACTCAAAAGTGATGAAATATGACAATATATAATAAATTTTCATACATATGCAGTGCAAGTAGGTGAAAAATAACCTGGGGTAGTTTTTACCAAAAAACATTTTCATGGATACTTGAATCATTTCAACATGAATCAATATGCTCCAATCTTCTGATTTTTTTAAATGTACTAATTGTAGTTGGTTTTTCCTTAATCATAAACTGCAAATTCTAATGTTTTTAAGACCTGATAGATTGACAATACACTATAGATTATACAAGTTTACATATTATTTATTCATTTAAAACTTAATGAAATTGGATGAACCTCACTCACAATGCCACCACAAAATTTAAAAACACATGAAAATATAGCCTCATTTCACAGTTCTGATATTAAATGCAAAAAAAACTGCATGAAAATATTAAATAGAAATTCATTACAGATTGCTACAACTTCAAATAAAGAGAAACATGGAACAAAAATAACTTACAAATGATAATCATGGGAATCCCAACATTTTTTACCAAAATGCAAACCCACAACACCGAGAAATGAGTGCATTGGAGATTTCCCTAAAAAGTATACTATGAGAAAAGGGAAAAGAAGGATTTTGTATTAATTGGGGATGACAAATATGATATTACTTATTTGTCAGTTGCACCACATAGTATTTTTCATACATAGACCCATAACTTAGCCACTAATTAGTCATTCTCTTCCACAGGCCTACAACTCTTTTTCTTTATATAATACACTACTCTCAACTTAAGAGTATTTCTTGTACAATAACTTTTAGTTATATAGTTTTTTTCACTATTAGTCCATTAAATCTTTCATATTTTAATAAGCCCCTCAAATCATTGAAATTAATACTAAGTTATTTTGAAATTAGTCCCTCCAATTAAGAAGAGTAGTTGTTGCTATTAAGGGATTAATTTGAAACTACTTAAGAGTTGAGGGATCAAATGGCAATTTTAGTGAGTAGAGGGGGTAATATCAAAAGATGAAAGATGCACGGACTAATATGCAACAACTTATATACTATTAGTAGCCAAAACCCAAGGGGGGTCATGGCCACCCTCTGACCTCCCCTTGGCTCTATCAATGTGTGCATGTGTGTGTGTAAAACTGGGGGAATTGAAGTAAGCTATTAAAAAATCAATCTTCAAAGATGGTAATCATCAACTTTTACCCCACTACCACTAGAATATCATTTCATACATTACATAATGTCAACGAAGTATGATGAGAAGTTTTAATCTTTATATATATGTAACGTGTGTGTGTGTGTGTGTGTGTGTGTGTGTGTGTGTGTGTACACTGGGGGGAAATATACCCAAAGACAGTTTAAAATATATATTTGCAGAAGGGAAAAAAAAGAGAGAAAAAAGGAAACAAAGAAACTCAAGAAGCAAATTCATGTCGTTTACTACCTTATCAATGCCCATAGATTTCATTAGAAGGACAACACCATCAACAGGAATCTTAGAGATCTCAGGACATGAAAACTCTGGAAACAAATCATCTTTACTGAAGGCTGCCGATGAGTAGAGGCGATAACAGTGGCCAGGTCCAGTTCTTCCAGCTCTCCTGCACGCTGGGCTGCTGAGGCTTTGCTTATCCACTGGACTTCAAATGTTTCCATCCCATTTGCAATGTTGTAATGCTTGACCTTCTCTTTCCAGTGTCAACCACATATTTTATTCCTGGAATTGTCAGAGAAGTCTCAGCCACATTTGTAACCACCACTAGCCTTTCTCCTTCAGGTACCTCTTCAAATACTCGAAGCTGAGAAGAAGCAGGTAGCATTGCATAAAGGGGTAACACATACAAAGGACCAACAGGAGTAGGTTCCACTTGTTCACCCATAGTGGAAGGGACAACTGAGTCTCTCTTCTTTGGAACGCATTGGTGCAGTTGGTTCTTCTTTAGAATTTTGGTTGCATGAGTTTCCAGCTAAGGCTTCAAAAGAAGCCTTCAATGACAAAAGACCTCTAGAATCTCCTAAAAGATCCAGAACTAAATCAGTCTTCTCTGAGGTTGTTTCAGTATCAGTATCATCTTCAAGATCACTGTCTGTGTCCGAGTTAGATGAATCAGAATCCACCTCCGGGAAGTTATCATCCTCTTCAAAAGAACTAAACCTGTCAGTCTGCTGGTCTGTAGTGCTCATCTCAAATGCTTCATGGATATCCTTCATTTCCATGTCCAGGTTTGGAGTCCCATCATTATCTGAGTTTCTTTTAGAATAGTTTGTATTTAATTGCTTTGATGCTTTCCTTAGCTTCTTACACAGGAACTCCACTTCCCGTTGCCCAGTGACAAACACCAGTATGCCTCCAGGTGGTAGCTTCTTGTGGATCAACATAACCTTCTTATAAGCTTGACCTAAATAATCCTCATGTGTCTTCTTTGAGAAATGAATTGTCACGGGAAATTGTCTTACTGGAACTTCTAGAATAGGTGGAGTCTCATGAAATAATTTTTTGCCAGAAATGAAGTCTTCAACTCTAAGTGTAGCACTCATAAGTATGAGCTTTAATTTAGTGATAATCTTGTCAGGGTCAATTTCTATGCCTGAAAGTATTTTCTCCCGCTGCTCCAAATATAACTTCTGCAACATGCAAATTGATTGTTAGCTAAGAGAATACTCTTCTGTTATGCTTAAAAAGATTAGGAAGCTTAAGTAGAGATATATATTGAAACCTCAAGTTTTATAACTCGAGATAGCATTCCGACAAGTATATCTGTGTTCAAACTTCTCTCATGAGCCTCATCCAGAACAATTACAGAGTAACGCCTCAGTAAGAAGTCACTCTGCACCAAAGGGAAATGAAGAAATGAATTACAAGTGATCATGTGAAAAGAATCTTGTTGTGACACTAAATGACCTATTTTAAAGGCCAGTTTCATATCAAAAAACCAGATCAGGGTAAGTTGAAGTCTCATGCTCAAAAGGAGTCCTGTATCTCTCAGTTTGAATCAATCAATTAAAGGGTTATTTAGAAACAAAATGAGAAGAGACCATCTCATATCAGGAGAGAGAAACATCAAAATTCAGTAAACTAACCTGGACTTCTCGAAGTAAAATTCCGTCAGTCATGAACTTGATAGAGCAACTATCTCCTATCCTTTTATCATGCCTAACTTGAAAACCAACCTCCTTTCCAAGACAATAACCCAACTCAAAGGATACTCTCTTGGCAGTGGCAAGAACAGCTACACGTCGCGGTTGTGTAACACCAATGATTCCTCTCCGGTCATTACAATTTTTTGACCCAAAACCAGCTTCGTATAAGAACTACAGTACATTGAAACAGAAAGCAGAGATTAGGGAAAATAATTTTTAAGAAGTATAATGCCACTGTTTGGAATTTTAACTACATGAAAAAGGTAAGCAACAGAAGCATACCTGAGGTACTTGAGTAGTTTTACCGCATCCTGTTTCTCCACATAAAATTACAATTGAATGCTCATTTACAGCTTCCATTATCTCCTGCTCCATCATAATTATTGGAAGATCTCTCCTCTTCAGTTCAACATCATTTGGCCTCAATACGTGCACCACAACAGGAGCAGACAGATGTTGAAATTTATTATCTGACGTGATTTCCATGTCCTTCACAATTGAATTACAAACATTCTGGTCCTGAAAAAGAAGCAAACAGATGAAAGTAGCACCTGTAAGTATCATGATGAACCCTGCCAAGAACATGCTACGTAAGGAAACTTCGCTTATATAAATATTTTTTGCTTGCAGTTCTTCCACACTGATCAGTCAGAACCAAAGAGGGAGAAAATATCAAAATTATACATACAAATAATTACAAAGTTTGTTTAACCATCACCGATAACATTGAGAGTCAATTGAGGTATATGTTCCAAGCAAAACAACATAGTGTCATGACAGCGTTGGCTGATGTTTAACCAGAACACCAACGCCCCAAAAAAGCCTCCGTCAATTAGTCTTCCACTGCCAACAACCTTCCTCTTCTCTTCATTGTTGGTACCGTCATAGACAACTAAGACAAGTAACTTTATATACGCACTAATTTTTGAATACTTATTGAAAATTAAAGGTTTTCATTTTGAATCTATTGATTAAAGCTAGTGTCAATATTTTTCATTTTTTACAGTTGCTTTAAATTAAAACAACAAAACATGTTACTTGCTTTATGTGTTACATTATATGTGCTTTAACATATCGATAGGCTGAGGATTACATTACACGATTTCGTTTTTCAACATTGCTAAGAGGTAAGACGGAGGAGGAAGTGTATGTCTTGGTATTGAATCTATCTGTTGGAAGCTATCCTTTACAGGCATGATGTTTTTGTAGTGATTATACTAGTATTATCAAATGTCGACTTCTAAAAGATTTAAGACAAATAAAAACATATGAACTACTAAGCAAAACCATAACTATAAATGTTGATTCTTCGAACTATTTGGGTTCAGACCTATGAAACCATTATTAGGTAAATTTAGTGTCATATTAAGCTTAGTTAAATGTTACTTTTAAGAAATATATGCACCTAATTGTCAGTTGCACCACATAGTATTTTTCATACATAGACCCATAACTTAGCCACTAATTAGTCATTCTCTTCCACAGGCCTACAACTCTTTTTCTTTATATAATACACTACTCTCAACTTAAGAGTATTTCTTGTACAATAACTTTTAGTTATATAGTTTTTTTCACTATTAGTCCATTAAATCTTTCATATTTTAATAAGCCCCTCAAATCATTGAAATTAATACTAAGTTATTTTGAAATTAGTCCCTCCAATTAAGAAGAGTAGTTGTTGCTATTAAGGGATTAATTTGAAACTACTTAAGAGTTGAGGGATCAAATGGCAATTTTAGTGAGTAGAGGGGTAATATCAAAAGATGAAAGATGCACGGACTAATATGCAACAACTTATATACTATTAGTAGCCAAACCCAAGGGGTCATGGCCACCCTCTGACCTCCCCTTGGCTCTATCAATGTGTGCATGTGTGTGTGTAAAACTGGGGAATTGAAGTAAGCTATTAAAAATCAATCTTCAAAGATGGTAATCATCAACTTTTACCCCACTACCACTAGAATATCATTTCATACATTACATAATGTCAACAGTATGATGAGAAGTTTTAATCTTTATATATATGTAAGTGTGTGTGTGTGTGTGTGTGTGTGTACACTGGGGAAATATACCCAAAGACAGTTTAAAATATATATTTGCAGAAGGGAAAAAAAGAGAGAGAAAAGGAAACAAAGAAACTCAAGAAGCAAATTCATGTCGCTTACTACCTTATCAATGCCCATAGATTTCATTAGAAGGACAACACCATCAACAGGAATCTTAGAGATCTCAGGACATGAAAACTCTGGAAACAAATCATCTTTACTGAAGGCTGCCGATGAGTAGAGGCGATAACAGTGGCCAGGTCCAGTTCTTCCAGCTCTCCTGCACGCTGGGCTGCTGAGGCTTTGCTTATCCACTGGACTTCAAATGTTTCCATCCCATTTGCAATGTTGTAATGCTTGACCTTCTCTTTCCAGTGTCAACCACATATTTTATTCCTGGAATTGTCAGAGAAGTCTCAGCCACATTTGTAACCACCACTAGCCTTTCTCCTTCAGGTACCTCTTCAAATACTCGAAGCTGAGAAGAAGCAGGTAGCATTGCATAAAGGGGTAACACATACAAAGGACCAACAGGAGTAGGTTCCACTTGTTCACCCATAGTGGAAGGGACAACTGAGTCTCTCTTCTTTGGAACGCATTGGTGCAGTTGGTTCTTCTTTAGAATTTTGGTTGCATGAGTTTCCAGCTAAGGCTTCAAAAGAAGCCTTCAATGACAAAAGACCTCTAGAATCTCCTAAAAGATCCAGAACTAAATCAGTCTTCTCTGAGGTTGTTTCAGTATCAGTATCATCTTCAAGATCACTGTCTGTGTCCGAGTTAGATGAATCAGAATCCACCTCCGGAAGTTATCATCCTCTTCAAAAGAACTAAACCTGTCAGTCTGCTGGTCTGTAGTGCTCATCTCAAATGCTTCATGGATATCCTTCATTTCCATGTCCAGGTTTGGAGTCCCATCATTATCTGAGTTTCTTTTAGAATAGTTTGTATTTAATTGCTTTGATGCTTTCCTTAGCTTCTTACACAGGAACTCCACTTCCGTTGCCCAGTGACAAACACCAGTATGCCTCCAGGTGGTAGCTTCTTGTGGATCAACATAACCTTCTTATAAGCTTGACCTAAATAATCCTCATGTGTCTTCTTTGAGAAATGAATTGTCACGGAAATTGTCTTACTGGAACTTCTAGAATAGGTGGAGTCTCATGAAATAATTTTTGCCAGAAATGAAGTCTTCAACTCTAAGTGTAGCACTCATAAGTATGAGCTTTAATTTAGTGATAATCTTGTCAGGGTCAATTTCTATGCCTGAAAGTATTTTCCCGCTGCTCCAAATATAACTTCTGCAACATGCAAATTGATTGTTAGCTAAGAGAATACTCTTCTGTTATGCTTAAAAGATTAGGAAGCTTAAGTAGAGATATATATTGAAACCTCAAGTTTTATAACTCGAGATAGCATTCCGACAAGTATATCTGTGTTCAAACTTCTCTCATGAGCCTCATCCAGAACAATTACAGAGTAACGCCTCAGTAAGAAGTCACTCTGCACCAAAGGGAAATGAAGAAATGAATTACAAGTGATCATGTGAAAAGAATCTTGTTGTGACACTAAATGACCTATTTTAAAGGCCAGTTTCATATCAAAAAACCAGATCAGGGTAAGTTGAAGTCTCATGCTCAAAAGGAGTCCTGTATCTCTCAGTTTGAATCAATCAATTAAAGGGTTATTTAGAAACAAAATGAGAAGAGACCATCTCATATCAGGAGAGAGAAACATCAAAATTCAGTAAACTAACCTGGACTTCTCAGTAAAATTCGTCAGTCATGAACTTGATAGAGCAACTATCTCCTATCCTTTTATCATGCCTAACTTGAAAACCAACCTCCTTTCCAAGACAATAACCCAACTCAAAGGATACTCTCTTGGCAGTGGCAAGAACAGCTACACGTCGCGGTTGTGTAACACCAATGATTCCTCTCCGGTCATTACAATTTTTTGACCCAAAACCAGCTTCGTATAAGAACTACAGTACATTGAAACAGAAAGCAGAGATTAGGGAAAATAATTTTTAAGAAGTATAATGCCACTGTTTGGAATTTTAACTACATGAAAAAGGTAAGCAACAGAAGCATACCTGAGGTACTTGAGTAGTTTTACCGCATCCTGTTTCTCCACATAAAATTACAATTGAATGCTCATTTACAGCTTCCATTATCTCCTGCTCCATCATAATTATTGGAAGATCTCTCCTCTTCAGTTCAACATCATTTGGCCTCAATACGTGCACCACAACAGGAGCAGACAGATGTTGAAATTTATTATCTGACGTGATTTCCATGTCCTTCACAATTGAATTACAAACATTCTGGTCCTGAAAAAGAAGCAAACAGATGAAAGTAGCACCTGTAAGTATCATGATGAACCCTGCCAAGAACATGCTACGTAAGGAAACTTCGCTTATATAAATATTTCTTTGCTTGCAGTTCTTCCACACTGATCAGTCAGAACCAAAGAGGGAGAAAATATCAAAATTATACATACAAATAATTACAAAGTTTGTTTAACCATCACCGATAACATTGAGAGTCAATTGAGGTATATGTTCCAAGCAAAACAACATAGTGTCATGACAGCGTTGGCTGATGTTTAACCAGAACACCAACGCCCCAAAAAAGCCTCCGTCGAATTCGTCTTCCACTGCCAACAACCTTCCTCTTCTCTTCATTGTTGGTACCGTCATAGACAACTAAGACAAGTAACTTTATATACGTACTAATTTTTTGAATACTTATTGAAAATTAAAGGTTTTCATTTTGAATCTATTGATTAAAGCTAGTGTCAATATTTTTCATTTTTTTACAGTTGCTTTAAATTAAAACAACAAAACATGTTACTTGCTTTATGTGTTACATTATATGTGCTTTAACATATCGATAGGCTGAGGATTACATTACACGATTTCGTTTTTTCAACATTGCTAAGAGGTAAGACGGAGGAGGAAGTGTATGTCTTGGTATTGAATCTATCTGTTGGAAGCTATCCTTTACAGGCATGATGTTTTTGTAGTGATTATACTAGTATTATCAAATGTCGTACTTCTAAAAGATTTAAGACAAATAAAAAACATATGAACTACTAAGCAAAAACCATAACTATAAATGTTGATTCTTGCCGAACTATTTGGGTTCAGACCTATGAAACCATTATTAGGTAAATTTAGTGTCATATTAAGCTTAGTTAAATGTTACTTTTTAAGAAATATATGCACCTAATTGGTACCCTCGACATGATTCAGAACCTGGACTTCCACATCCACTTCTACTCTCCCCGTAGGTCTCGATACACCTGTTTTGTTTAAATATCTTTTATGACTCCCGATCATGTTAGGTATTTAAGTACTGGTCACAGAAATTACAAGCTTATACTTTAAAAAATTCTATCAAGTACCTTAACAAAAAACATAAGAATAATATCCACAACCATATACGAAACTATACTAAAAAAACGGCTAGTCATTAGGAGTTTTAGATCAGTAGTCAGTTATACATAGCAAAACTTCAGAAATCTAGTGACCTCAAATGCACACTAATATACAACACTACCAGAAAATTACAAAATATTAAGGTCAGAAGACATTATTCAGGAAGAATCAAAAGAGGGGAAAATCTACAGATAATCTACAAGAAAACTAGATTTCCTAGCAGTCGAAGTTAATAGGAGGTTGCACAAAAGTGATATGTGATGTGCATCACTAAATTAAGTATATCATACTAAAACAGCGGGTCCAATTCTGCAAAGTATAAAATAAGTATTGAAGCACACCTGAGACTGGGTGTCATTTCCTTCCTTACAACTACCCAAAACAGATGGAGCATCATTCTGATCTTTACCAATGCATATGTCTGTATCATTATGTATAAATTCTGGGGGCGGTGTCACTGAATTTGATCTCCCATCTGAAACAGTTGAGATTTTACTAACTTCCTCTGAATGGGTTTCAGCCGCCTGGCTATGCTTGCGATCATCAACTTCCATACATTCCACAACCTTCACATCATTATCCATAGATGTATTGTGTGAATTCCTTTGACTGAAATCCTGGTTCAAAACAGCTTCCTCATCACAAGGAATGCTCTTCTTTCTCTTGTTTTTCAACCAAGAAAGATCCTCGGGCACTTCCAGTCCTGCTTTAGAGAGTTGCACTGCTCTTCTACGCTTCTCCTTCACGGTGTCGGCCTATTTCACAACCAATTCATACAAGTTAACTCCAACCGCATTCAGCAAAATCTACAATTAAGTATAGTACAAGGTACATACTTGACCAATTGCTCCCGAAGATTGTAAAAGTGAATATGCCCCATCCCACAACTTATGCTTCCTACATTACATAAGAACATAAAGAAGGATTTCATATAATTATCCAACATAAAAATAAATTTTGTATATTTCTCAATAAAAGAAGGATTTGAAAGGCAACATACTCCAAAATCTCAATGCTTTTGTTTTGCAACAGCTTCTTCTCTTTCTCCTCCTAAAATAGTAGAAAAAACGACTCAGTTAAGGCAAAATCTTTCTTTTTAAGTGGAAAAAAACAATTTTTATCAGCAAACTCAGCCCCATACCAGCAACTTTTTCATTTTCTTCAGTTTGCTTTTGCTAACTGGTGGTGCTTGCTTGTCTTTTCTCTTCTTCAAGCCCTAAAATTTGCAAACATCAGCCTTGTACCCAATTAAATTTAAACAAAAATCGATTAGTATCTTTAGTACCTTTCCCATTTCTTTAGTTTTGCTCTTTTTCTTCTCGGGTAAAATAAGTGCATTGCTTCCATCCATGCCTGAGCTGAAGAACCAATTCAAACAATCCACTTTTAAATAGCAATGCGAAAAAACTAAAATTTTCAAAGCTCAAATTGAACAAAACTTACTTCCAACCATCTCCAATCCCTTCTATTTGATCAGAATTAGGCATGGTAGTCTCCATCCTACAACCTAGTAAGAGAGAAGAAGGATAAGCTTAGGTATTTTGAGAGTTTTAATAGGTAGGCGAGGAGATCCAGTTTAAGCTAGTGCCATTTTTCGTCCCACCTAAGGCAAGTCAAGAGAGGGGGAGATTGACCAAGTTAATGCATAGGGAGGAGGGATACTGGTTGGGCCTTACTTGAGTCTATCCTGTCGAGGTGAAAGGCAACCCGCCAATGATCGACGAATGTGCACACATGCAACAAAAGTGAAACACATACTTTCTATATACGCAAGCGGGCAGTGCCTAATTTATGAAGGCTTGGGCATCAATTTTTTGAAGGACCCCTTGAAAATAGAAGACTTTTGAGGTTCGCATCCAAAAATGCAATTTTAACAACAAAGAACGTCTTAAAATTAGAATTCGATTTGTTTGGTTCAATTCGATATTCATAATTACCTCCCCTCTTGGCCTAAATAAACAAGCACAGTTTTCAAAACATCTCCTGAATACAACCGGACAAATGTGTAAATCAAACACAAAACCTGAAACTTTACACAAATTCCATGCAATCAACGTACTAATTGAACAGAAGGCATCCTAATCCCAAAAAATTTCCATTCAAATCCAACATTATGAAAAGAAAATTGAAGACATCAAAGAGAATTTCCAAAATACCCGCAATTATCCGGGAATAAAATCGCACCAAATCGCCGTCACTTCGTCATGAACCAGCGGTGGATCCAGAAAAATTTTCAGGGGGGCAGACGACGATATCTATTTACCTAACAATAAAATATAAATAATAAAGCTATAAATACAAGATGGGAATGCAATCAATACACATTATCAACTACAATGCATGTCTGCAATGTGATAGATAAACAAGCATGAGTATTTTTCACTAATTATTACCTCCACTAATGAAATCAAAAGATGCATGCTTGCTAGTTAAAATACTCTGCAAAATCCAATTCTTTATTGTGGAAATTGATGTTCGAGTGGTTGAAAAGGACCTTTTTGTAAATAATCTCTTTCTACAGTGAGGTGAGGGTCTGAGATGAAGGCGAAGTTGCGGTGGTGGAAGGGGAGGAGGACGCTGCTGCGCTGGCTGCGATGGAGGTGGGGGCAGCGATTGTAAGAAAGGGGAGGACTGGAGGAGGCGGCAGCGATTTTAAGGAGGAGGAGAACGGAGAGTTAGGATTTTTGTGGTGTTTTCGTGTGGTTTGGGTTCGGGTTCGGGTGTTTAGTAACCGGGTTTGGGTTTAAATTACATAACGGGTTGGGTTTTCTCTTTTCTGGGCCAAACTATTTTGGGCCCAATCTTTTATTTTATTTTAAAATGTGAGGCGGCCCGCTTAAGCGGGTTGCTTAAATGCTAGGCGCCCGTTTAGACGCTCTCAGAGCCTAGATGTGGCCGCTTAGCCAATTTTGAAGCGTCCTGGGCACCGCCTCCTCCTAAGCCGGCGTCTAGGCGGGCGCTCATGGTGTATTTTAAAACACTGCATATACTCATATCTCATTCGCATTCATAGATCATTCTTAATAATTTTCGTTGCCGAAAATGCTCTTTCAACTTTTGTCATTGCAATGGGAAAGATTAGTGCCAACTTCACCAACTTGTATATTAAAGGATATAAGTATCCATCTTCAACTCAACCAACTTCTTAGCAAGTTTACCAATACCTTCAATTTAACAAAAATCATGAATAAAATTTTTTTCTCCTCCTTCCTCATATTTTTTGGCATATAATCTTGACAATTAGAGTGAAAATTTTTATTTAATTTTGCATAGAAAGTGGATGTTTATAACTTTGTTGAGATTGACATTCATTCTTAAGTTTTATTAGGATTTCTAATTAATTATTAGGAACTACAAGGAAGTAATATCAACTAATTACACACAAAATCCTAAAATCTAAAAAAGTCAAAAGGGGAGAAAAAGTTAGAATTCTAAAACCCTAATCAAATATTAAAAAGTTAGAAAACTAAACAAATCTAGAAAGGCAAAAAATTAAAGAAATAGAGAAACAAACCCTAAAATCTAAACAAATCAATAAAATTATAAAAGGGGAAAATTTAGAAAACAAAGCATAAAGTGATTAAGTGGATGAATGCTAAAATGTGTGCCACCGGAGAAGGGCAGAAAAGGCCAGAGAAGTAAGGAGGGTGAACGAGACCAAAAGAGCATTCAGGATTATCAACGAGACTAAACGAGGGTGGACGAGGCTGGAGGAAGAGCTGAGTAGGGCAAAGGAAACTGTCAAAGGCCAAAGTTTCATAGTCATAGAGGAGGTGAGTCAACAAGCGACGTTCTTGCGATTAGCAAGAAAAAAATATAAGTTTGTTTTCTGTTTTGATTAAGAGTTACGGACTTTACATTTTTTTTATTTTAGCCCTATAATTAAAAAAATTGCTAACTATGCACGCTCCCTCTTTATTTATTCATTTCCGGGGGTGTTTTGTTTTTTTTGGGGGGGGGGGCATTGGGCCCCATGTGCCTTTGCTTCTGTCTTCTAATATCATCTTGTCATTTGGATGATACTCTAAAATACTCCGTTGAAGCCCCGGATTTGCCTAAAGATCTTTCAAGTGTACTCCTTTGCTTCTCTTTGTACTAGTTTGTGAATTCTCAAGTTTGTTTAATTTTGGAATAGTTAACAGTTACTCTTGCTCCATTGGGGACTTTCTCTTGAAATATTTATCTAAAACTAAAAAATTAAGCAAGATAATCAACATCAAACATCAAAGTTTTTCCAATGCACTCTTTCCAAATACATTAATGTGAACGTGGGGGGACATCCCACGTGGGTGGGGGCCACCCACGTGGGATGCATCAACTCCCGTTCTCTCCGGCTCTCTTTTGGTGGCGAGCGAGAAACAAAAGCGGAAAAAAATTTAGTCCCACATCTGAAACTTAAAGGAAATAGTTCTTTATTTTCCTATAAATAAAGAACTAAAACCTAGGTTATTAGTGTGGAGAAAAGAGAAAAAAGAGAACTTTGAGGGATTTTGAGAGAGAGGTCAATTTCTCTTGGGTAAAATCAAAGCTTTTCTTTAAGGCGAGCTTGTGGTTATGCAAGTAGTCGGTGTTCTTATAGTCAAATCTTCCCTCACCCCTCCAGTGGGCGTAGGCAATTTTTCTTAGAACCGTAAATCTCGTGTTTTACTATTTTCTTTGTGTTTTGCTATTGTTTGTAGGTTCCCTTGATTCAGTCCTAGTCTTGTTGAGAGGTTCTTTGGTTCGTGTCGGACTTTTTATTCGGTCCGGGACCACCGCAATTCGATCCAAGTGGAAACCCGGTTCGAACTACAGACGGAAGGGCTCGCTTCACCTAAGGAAACGACGCGACCGAGGGGATCACACTCACGGCGAGAGGATCGCCGATCGCGACTCACTTAAGGAGGATCACGAGCTGTGAGATCTACTAGGAGAAATCACTGGACCGAGTCAGACCCGAAAAGTTCGCTACTCGCGGCTTGTAGATCCGACGTGCTCACGGTTCTCGACTCGAAGGCCGACGCTCGCGGATCTCGCGAGGGCTCTCTCAAGAATATCGAAAATCCAATCTCCAAAAATCCACTCGAATTGAGCACCCCCACTATTTATAGGAAAACAAGAGGGAGAGGGGGTTTATTATCACGGACACCAAACGGTGTCTGGTTTCTACCAACCGCTATTTCTGGCTTGTTTGGTTTCTGACTTTTCCGCGGACGCCCATTCGATCTTGTCGTCGTCGTTCTAAGTCCGTGCTTGGTTCACTTGATTGGTTTCATCCCGCCAACGGTTTAAGTGACGATCGATCGGTGTTCAAATCCGATCTTGTTGACGCTCAATCCGACGATCTCGCGAAGCTTTGCTTGTTGGATTCATTCCATAACACGTAGCCTCGTTGATTAAATGCGCCTTGTTGACCCACTTCATGTGTTCAAGGACCCGCTTTTACGCTTTACATAGTCAATCACGGGTTTGCCTGATGGGTTGTTGGTTGTTAACCCACCTCACGAAGTTTCGCTCGTATTGATAAGCAATTTTTAATGCCTACAGATACCCCCTCCAAAGCGTCTCAGTCTCGATTCTTGATGAGTCTGGGATGCTTTGGACATGATGAGCCCTTCACCCTTCAATCGGTGTGATGGGATTTGTGAATGACCTTGGCGTTCGATCTCTCCACTCCTTTCAGTCTTTCCAGTGCTTTGTAGGATTACTGTAGCATTACTGCATCGCATTTTTGTCTGACCGTTGTCGAGATCTTGACCAGAAGTCGGTAGATAAATTTCTTTTGAGATTGGCTCCAGTATTTGATTCCTCCAATTCTCGGGTTCTCCGGTGCTTTGTAGGATACCTCCGTGTTGCGGTGTCAGTGATTTATTGCTTGACCGTTGTTGGAATTTCGAACTGTAGCTAATTGAGTTCATTTGTTGTTGACTCGTGTCGGTGGATTGTCGTCCAATTGACCATCGAGATTCCTCCGTTGATCGGGGAATTCTTCACTACGACGCGTTAATTGGCTTCAAACTATATGGGTTTTAGCCTTCAATCGGCTAACGCTGCTGATCGGCGTATATCTACGTGATCCAACCGCGATCGGTGAATCCTTCGTCGACGACGCGTCGGTTGGCGTCGCTATTGTATTACTCCTCGTTGGAGTGTATTCATCCACGGTGGGAGGTATTCTCAAAAACTTGTTGGGAAATAAATGATTACCTCCTTAGTTGCAAGTATACAACCCTTATCAAGTTATAGTATAAAGATTATCGATCCCACGAGGAACGGGAAAGTAGGAGGAGTTTTGCTCAAGTTTTGGTTCTCAAATTATGCGCGACAATTAGGAGTTTATGTACAAATAAAATGAAAGTAAGAAAATGGTGAGAGTGGATGTGGAGAGATAAAAGAGAATGGATTGTGGATTATGTGCAAAAGAGGAGAAAATGAAGAAGAAATTGTGTGTGGTTATATGCACATAATAACAAAACTAGGTTTGAGATTATATGCACATGAAGGGAATATGAGATTGAGAGAAAATAAGTGCAAAATAAAAGAAAGCAAGATTGAGAGAGAGAGGAGAGAGTAAAGGAAAATCAAAATCAAGAATAAAGGAAAATAACAAACAAATGAAAAATAAGGATAAGAGGAAAATTAAGAATGTAAAGTATGGAGGATTAATTAAAGATATGAGGAATCTAGAGTAGATCCACTTAGCTTATCTCAATCTCACGAGAGTGAGTTGGATTTGTTAGCTAGTTTCAAACAATCTCTAGGATCCCACAAATATTGGCTCCATACTTAGAAAAGGGTAATTCCCAAGAGGGTTCTAGCCTCAAGGTGAATTAAAGAAAAGAAAAATCTATTCTAGAAAGTAAATACAAGAATTAAATACATTGCATGAAAGTAAATTGCATGAAAGTAAATTGCATGAAATTAAATTGCATGAAAGTAAATCTAAGCTACAAAGCAATAAATGAACAAGAAAGAAAATGAAAAAGAAATAAAATAGAAACCAACAACTCACGATCTTAATCTAATCCTCCTTTTGGTCCTTGGATTAGAAGAAGAGAAAGGAAATTGAAGGGTGAAACATTTCATTTATTGTGTAACAAAAGTTATAATTTTGGAAGGTCTTCTCAATTAAGAGTGACCCTCCTCTCCAAATAGAGTTTTACAAAATATTTCACACTCAAAACACTCACCTTCACCCCTATTTATAGCCCAACGGAGTTGATGTGAACCATTGGATCAAACCTAGCCAAAAGGAAGAGAAATCCACCATTAATCGGAATCTGTTGGGAACCGTCGGTTGGCGTCGGTTATAACAGTTATAACCGGTTGGCCAACCGGTTAATAGGTTGGTCAACCGATTGGTTCCCAACCGAATTTGTCTTTTCTTGATTTTTCTTCAATTTCTCTTGGATCAATTTGGTATCTTGGGCCTTGGTTTGTCTTGATTTGGGCTTCCAATATTGGTAGAAATTCAGAGAATTTGAGTCATTTGGGCTTTTATTCATTATTTCTTTATTAGCACGCAAAATAAGATAAAAATGATTATTAGTAATATTGTTATTCATATAACATAGGTAATAAGGGTATAAAAATGTAATTAAAATGTGATAATCCAATTATTCTTCACGGGATTTGTTCGATCCTTAATTCTTTGCTTGGCGAGCCCTCGGTGACTGACGCCTTGAATGGCACCGATCTGTGGGGTTCTTTCAAGGTAGGCGTTGTTGGTAGCCCATATAAGTCTCGGCAGAATTCATTAACTTTTTCCACAGCGGGAGGAAATTGAAGATTATCGAGTTATCCTTAAGAACATGGTAATATTCTCCAGGAACCTCTCGTTAAATTGGGAAACGGTTTATACTCATAATCCTAGTTGGAGTAGGATTAGGCGACGCGTTGATTGGCGTCGATGCAATCCGTACGATCGAGTTATCCCTAAGAATATTTTTTTGTGAAAATATTCTTCCGGGAACTTCTCGATAAATTAGGAAACAGCTTTATACTGTAATCCTAGTTGGAGTAGGATTAGGCGGCGTTGATTGGCGTCGATGCAATCCGTACAATCGAGTTATCCACGAGAATATTTTTGTGAAAATATTCTTCCTGAACTTCTCGATAAATTAGGAAACAGCTTTATACTGTAATCCTAGTTGAGTCTGAGGGCGATTTATACTCATGTACCTATCGGTGTTTGCCATTCTTGTTTGGCCTATTTGAGTTATGGCGCGTCCAACAGGCTTGGATGTTATTCTTGAGTAATACAAGCCTTAGTGGGTGATGGAGCCTCCGTGAATGCGCCGCGATTACTTTGGATCAGTATTGCTAGCTTCCTCGATTCATGATAGGTGGCGGCTTGATTTTGTTGTTAGCGAGGAGATATTTGAAGATGGCTGAAACTTCATCATCATGAAAGAATACTCCTCCGGAATCTCAACTTAGAGTCCTTTGTTGCCCCAAGGTTGCTGTTGATGAATGTCATCAGTTCGCGGCGCTTTAGCCATCGGTTGGCCTCTTTCGGCCTTTTTCCTTTTAAGGAACCTTCGGCTTGCTCTCCACGAACTTTCAAGTCCTTCCCGTTCGAGATGGTGCGTCCCCATTGCTTCGAGCACGTCTATCGATAAATTGCGTGGCGGAGGGATGAATTCCTGTTATCGGATCCGGCGGTTCATTGCCTTGTTACGGATCATTTAACAAAGATATCCACAGTTTCTCCATTCTTACGCTTTAGGTAGAATGTCCCATGGACACCTCGGTATCGTCATCAAAGTTGGAGAGAAACAAGGACTCATATCGTCGGTATTTGATGCTCCCCTGTTTAAGGCGGGAGGTACCAATCGAAGGCGCTCCACGAAGGGTGCGGCGAATGAGCCGAACCATCGGGGAGCTCATTGCGAAATAACCCAGAGTGCGACTTGAAGTAAATCAAGTGTTGCGTCGGGGACCCTTAGTCAAGCGGTGTAAAGTTTATTAAGTTAAACTTTGAAGGGTATGGGATTGATTCTCACCCCCGGTATGGGCAAGGGATACCGTCTTCTTCACCTCTTGGTGAAATCAGCGAGTTAATTTTGCTCTCGAGGTCTTTAATCTTCGTTCTCATGAGCAGCAAGCGTCGGCGTGGTTGAGAGGGTTATCATCTTCACGGTGCTTCCTCACGATGCAGTGGTGTTATCTTGATCAACGTCGATGTGTTGACTTGATTCCCCTCGATGCTTTGTTAAAGCTTGGATTTGTTGGTCATGCATTTCTCTCATCGTCTGCATGGCCAACTCCATCTCTAATTTGAAGTTTTCCCGTTGCTTATTCAGCCGTCCGGCATCTTGGCCACGATTTATGCTGCGATCATAAAGCGCTTTTGGGGTTGTCGTCACTAGAAGTTTGTATTGTCGGATGCCATTGCCGACCCGTCGATACTTCATCCTCTGAAGGTAGCCCTCTCGAAGCTTGTTAAATGGATTGCCGTGAATAGTCGGACCTAAAGCGAGTTAACGTTGCGTCGCGGAGGAATAGCCCTTGCGATGGTTCTTTGCCGATCATATTATTAGTGACCTCGGCAATTCATCCTCTCGGGATGCCATCCTTCTGCGGAATCTCCTTGACCTAGGTTTTGCGTGTTGGTGCTAAGTCTCGAAAGACCGAGACTCTTTACGGTTCCTCGACAACAATTACACTCGAAATTGCTGTTTGATAAGCTTGGAGCATAAACAGGCGGGGCAGGGGAGCACCTTCGAGATTTCTTTGTGCTCGGTGCGGTAGTATAATTAAATGCGGCATGAGTCTTGGGAGCAATCTCCGCATGTCGACCCGATCTCGGGTATAACACCCTCATCGTCGGATGAAAGCGTCTCCGTCCAGGGGCGAATTGTTCGTAGAAGCTGGCGAAAGTAACCGTCTTGACTTTTGGTGAGGGTGAAGTTTTGGCGGACTCTGGGACCGACTTTCATCCGGTATGCAAAGCCGTAGGAATCTTCTTGTCTTTGTGGGTGCTACCCCACGTATTAGGAGTGACGTGATTCCTTTAGCGGACCAGGCGATCCTTGATGGTAAGCCTGGCTGGTCACGGCGGGGAGTTGGCTTCAGGGAGTTGAGTCTGCGGCAGGAGGTAACTTTGGCGTCACTTTCATTGAAGTGCTCACAACCTTTGATCGAGCGGGGCGGGGCAGCTGCTGGCGGGAGTTGGGCTTGGATGCCAAGTTCACCGAGGTGAAGCGTCGGCGGACTTGGGCTTCCAAACTAGCCGACTTGTTGGCGACTTCTTGGCGCCTCCTTCTTCAACTCATGGGCTTGTTGCACCAAAGCCCTTGCTTGTGCGGGTAGCGATGCTTCGGATCACGCTCACAGGCGTAGAGCGGTTCCGTTTGACTTCGGACCCATTCGTTTGTCGCCCGTACTGTGAGTCGGCTACAATCTCGAGACTTCAATCTACGAGTTAACTTGGATCTTAGATCCGCCTCATATGAACCCCATCCATTGATTCTTTTGCACGGCTTGTTTTGCGAGCGTTGGCGTCGCCTCGGCGGGCTCTCTTAAGAGAGTCACGGCGCTATCGGCGAGAACTACCTCTTTAGGAGATGGAGGTTCGATAATTTGGCCGTTTGCGTAAGGAACCACCATTATGCGTAGTCTTGGCGGCGGTGGTGGTGGATTTTCACCGCCTCGCATCCGAGGGATGGGTCTTCCTTGCAGCGAGACCATCTTGGACTTCTTGAAGGCTGGATCGGGCGAGGAAGAGAGTACTCCTCATCTTTCTTTTGGTCGAACTTCGAACTTCGACCTCCTCAATGGCCGGGATCAATCCGTGGTTGCGACAGCGGCTTCTTTGTTGGGCCGTTGGCTATTTAATGGTCGCCCGGCTTGTTGGCGGTAAAAGTGGTTTGTTATTCATTGCTTTCGTTTGAACTTCGTTAATGCAACCGTTGGCCTACAACAAAATTCAAACAAAAGAAAATGCCTTTTTATTCGGGCTTACAATGAAAGCGAAAATTACAACTTTCTTCCTTTTGTGAACAAACAAGAGGATCTCTATTTCTGGGATCACCAAGCTGCGTGGAGTTCTTTACTGTCTTGGGGACTTTTTATTCGTCCAGTGGACCACAGCGCAATTCGATCCATGTGGAAGCAGGGTTGGAACTACTGAGGCGTGAAGGGGCTCGTTTCACGAAGGAAGCAGGCACGAGGGATCACACTCCGCGAAGGAGAGGATCGCCGGGGATCGCGCGAAGGAGAGGATGGCGGGCGGGTGAGATCTACTAGGAGAAATCCATGGCTGATCTGTAGCCGACCGAGTTAGCTTACCTGCGGTTTGTAGATCACGGCGTGCTCGCAGTGCTTTCGGGTTTGTCGCGTCGGCGGCTCGTGGATCTGCGAGGCTCTCTCAAGAATATCGAGAAAATCCATCTCCAAAAATCCGCCCCACGGCGAGCACCCCCACTATTTATAGGAAAACAAGAGGAGAGGGGTTTATTGGCGGCCGGACGAATGGTGTCCGGCCTTGCCGAACACAAACGGTGTCGGGTTTGGCCGGCAGCCGTTTGGCTTCGGTTTGGTTTGGTTTCTGGACTTTTCGTGGCGTCCATTCGATCTTGTAAATCGTCGTTCTAAGTCCGTGCTTGGTTCACTTGATTGGTTTCATCCCGTCCAGCGGTTTAAGTGACGATGGGTCGGTGTTCAAATCCGATCTTGTTGGCGTTCGAATCCGATCGATCTCGTTGAAGCTTTGCTTGTTGGATTCATTCCATAACACGTAGCCTCGTTGATTCGTGCATTGTTGACCCACTTCATGTGTTCGCGACCGCTTTTACGCCGCTTATGCATAGTCAATCGCCGGTGTTTGTCGGATGGGTTGTTGGTTGTTAACCCACCGCCACGAAGTTTCGCTCGGTATTGATAAGCAATTTTTAATGCCTACAACCACATGTGTCCAAATAGGAAGTGGTTTACTACCTACAGAGGCATTGATGGTGGAACCGTATTGATGGGGAACAACCATGCTTATAAAGCGGTGGGGCTAGGTAATATCAAAATCAAGATGCATGATGGAGTGGTTCGAACCTTGGCGGATGTGAGGCATGTCCCGACTTACGGAAGAATCTTATCTCAGTTGGTGCATTGGACTCGGCGGTTGTAAAATTATTACGAGAACGGAGTGAAGAAGGTTGTTCTGGGTTCCCTTGTAGTGATGAAGGGTGTTCGCCACGGTAATTTATATTCTCTCGTGTACCTACTGACTCGAGATGTACTGTTGAACCGAAGGAAGTGGTGGAGACCCATGTGAGCACACACGGTTATGGCATAGGCGGCTTGGGCATATGTCGAGAAGGGTCTAGTTCGCTTGGTAAAGAGGGTCTCACAAGAATCAAGGAACCTAGCATGGATTTTTGCGAGGATTGTGTGTATGGAAAGTCACACGGTGGTTCGCCGAGAAGCAAGTCTAAGAGCGAGGGATACTAGATTATGTGCACACGGATATTTGGGGTCCCAGCCTGCACCACTCTCTAAGGGTTCTAGATATTATGTCTCGCTCATAGATGACTATTCGAGGTATGCTTGGATTTACTTTCTCAAGCATAAGAATGAGGTATTCAGACATTCAAGAAGTGGAGAGCAATGGTTGAGAAACGTGACGGAAAGAAATTGAAGACACTAAGATCTAATAATGGTACGAGTATACGTGATAAGCAAGGAAACTCGGATCGAGGGAATTGTTCGACACCGACAATAAAATCAACACCACAGCAGTAATGGGGTCGCAGAGACCGAACCTAACATTGTGGGAGAAAGCAATGAGTATGCGATCATACCGGATCGGGCAACGAATGGTGGGCGTGGCGATGGCTACAAAATTGTTACAGTGAACCGCTCACCACATTCGACATTGGATGGTGATACACCCATAGGGTGCGTCAGGGAGCATGCATATGATAGGCTTTAATTTTCGTGATAATGTACCTACTATCACGCCAACGAGGGAAAGCTTGACGAGGGCTAAGAAGGCAATATTCTTAGGATATGCGAGTATGAAAGGCTATCGCCTGGTGTACTAAGATTCAAGTTCGTGATCGCCAGGATGTTACCTTTGATGAGAAATCCATGATTGCTAGAGCCAAGGATGATGGTGTTAGGACCATGAGACTTCTAAGTCTCGTGTTATTGAAATAGAACCTAAAGACCAACCGTTTCTAGTCGTGGTTCAAGTGGGAAGTCGGTAGATGATGAGCTTGGCGGGGAGGAGGTTCAGCAGAAAATACACAGCACTACAACAACAAAGAACTCGAGGATAGTTTGGCTTCCACTAGGCCAAGGCGAAAGCATACAAGCAGTACGTAAGCCGGGGTCGATCAACCCCTCAAGCACTATGGGCGTGTTAATTTGGTTGAATCGCACTCGGTGGAGGAGGACGAGCCGGTTCCCAAGGAAGCTATTCGACAAGGATAGTGAGAGTTGGTTGGCTGCGATGGAGGAAGAGATGGAATCTCTTCGAAGAACCAAACATGGGAGGTGGTCCCATTGCGTAGGAAGAAAAGCTATTGGTTGTAAGTGGGTGTATAAAAGAAAGGAAGATCTTTGAGCTTCGGTGGTACAAGGTACAAGGCGAGGCTAGTGGCTAAGGGCTTTGCACAAAGAGAGGTGTGGATTACAATGAGATCTTTTCTCCTGGTGAAAACATCTATTCGTGCTATTGAGTATTGTTGCTCATGGTGATCTTGAGCCGAACAACTCGATGTTAAAACGGCCTTCTTGCACGGAGACTTGGATGAAGAGATCTACATGCATCAACACGAGGGCTACAAGGTTAAGGACAAGGAGGATCATGTGTGTCGTTTGAAGAAGTCAACTGTATGGATTGAAGAAATCTCCCGACTGATGGTACAAGCGATTTGACTCCTTCATCTTTGAAGCATGAGTTTTCAGCGACTATGATTGTTCGTTTATATTAGGAAGCCGTGGAGGTAATTATATCTATCTTCTTTTGTATGTGGATGACATGCTTATTGCTTCTAGGCGGGGTGGAGATAGATAGGCATAAATCTCAACTGGTGAAGAGTTGAGATGAAGGACATGGTATTTGCTAGGAAAATCTTGGGTATGGAGATTAGAAGAGCGAACCGACCATTATTCTTGAGTCGGAAGGGCTACATAGGCGGGTGTCCATGAGGTTCGAGGATGCAAAGTACTAAGTCGGTAGTGACTCCATTGGCTCCACTTTAGGCTTTACGGTAAACAATCTCCCCTCTGATTGGAAGAAGAAGCATATGGGCGTGTTCCCTATGCTAGATGCGGTTAGCGGCAATATACATAATGGTGTGGCGCCCGAGATATTTCCTGAGCGGTCGGTGTGGTCGTGGTGGATTCATGGCGAATCCAGGAAAGGCGCTGGGGAAGCGGTGTAGTGGATCTGAGGTACTTAAAGGGTACCGTTGATCAGTCTGTGTTTTTGGTGGAGAAACATGTCAGTTGATGGGTTTGTGGACTCACGATTATCAGGCGATCTAGATGAGGCGATCTACTCTGGTTATGTATTCGGGATACATTGGGCTCGGTTAGTTGGCGTCGATGTTGCAGAGCTCTGATGGCACTTTCTACTCTGGTAGAGTACATGGCCATGGCGGAGAGTGAAGGAAGCATTGTGGTTGTGGGGTCTTCTAGATGATTTGGGTATTGGCGGAGGCGTGAACTTGTGGTGCGGCGGTCGAGTCACGATTACTTGGCGAAGAATCAAGTTCATCATGCTCGTACCAAGCATATCGATGTCGGGTATCATTTAGATGCGGGATGTCATAGAGGAAAGCGATATTTCTCTCATGAAGGTACACACGAATGAGAATCCATGAACATGTTAACCAAGGTGGTCACGGTAGCAAGTTTAAGCATTGCTTGGACTTGCTTCATATCAACGTGTTGATCGCTTGAGGGCATGGCCCTTTAGGCGGTGATAGGGTGAGTGGAGACTATATGGAGAGAAATTCTGAACTCTGGTTAGCTTGATCCGGTGGAAGATGCGTGGCGGCCATGGATATAGTGGTATTTGGATTAGCTGGTTTGGTGATGGAGATCTCTCTAGTAATGTTAGCGGTGTTCTTAAGTGTTAGGTCCAAAATTTGAGGTTTATCAAATGATGTCGAGGTGGAGAATTGTGAGCGTGGGGGATCCATTGGGTGGGGAGCCACCCGTGGGATGCATCCTCCCAGTTCTCTCAGGCTCTCACAGGCGGCGAAACAAAAGCGGAAATTTTTTTTTTAGTCCCGCCGGAAAACTTAAAGGAAATAGTTCTTTATTTTCCTATAAATAAAGAACTAAAACCTAGGAGTTATTAGTGTGGAGAAAAGAGAGAAGCTTGGAGGTTTTACAAGAGAGGTCAATTTCTCTTGGGTAAAAATCAAAGCTTTTTTCTTTAAGGCGAGCTTGTGGATTGTACAAGTCGTTGGTGTTCTTTATAGTCAAATCTTCCCTCACCCCCTCAGGTGGGCGTAGGCAATTTTGCGAACCACGTAAATCTCGATGTCTTTACTATTTTCTTTGTGTTTTCTTTGTTTTGTAGGTTCCTTGATTGAGTCCTAGATGCTGGCGAGAGGAAGAGTAGATATCTCACTTTGTTGGGATATTTTACTTTCTATTCTTGTTTCCTTTGAAGCGGGAATATATCAGCCTTCTCTCGGGTGATATAAACTTCCCGGCGTCTTGGTGACCCGCATCAAAATAATTAATAATTTCTAGCTCAAAATGAAGACTAAATATAACATGAAGTGCATTTCTTCTGTTATGGAATATCAAATCATCATCATTCATCAACTCTTTTAAGCAATAAATTTTTTTATTCACTCGAGTTTTGGTGATTAGGGTAGTAATCGACGGGAGGAGAGAGAGACGTCAGGCGCGAGAGAGGGGGACAGGACAGAGAAGCCTAGGATTTAAGCTACTTAAATGTTATGGGATTGTGTAATAAGATATTAACAGGGATAAAGTTTATAATAATTTGGATTTATGAGGACTAAAATGAAAAACATAAACCAATGATTAGTAATTACACAATTCAAATATTTGATTTTCTATATATATATATATATATATATATATATATATATATATATATATATATATATATATATATATATATATAAACTCCTATGAAGTTCATAATGAATAGTGGTGCATTTTTTTATCACTCATCTTGTCTTGAGATTTGTGATGCACAAATCTCAAAGTAAACTTATATCTTTCACGGATCAAAGCAAGATGAGTGGTTAGAAAAGATTGCTATATTCATATGAGAAGTTCATAGAATATATATATATATATATATTTGATTGATATAGCGAATTATAACCATAATTAACACCATTGAGTTTTCAGCCATATTAAGTCAAAAACTAAAGAAGATGACTAACTTCGAGCGACGCTAACATTGCTCAAAGTTTATGTTTTACAAAATAAATACGAAGTTCATTAATTTTTGAAGCTAAATTTAAAAGATTTAAAGAGAGGTTTTGAGAATTTGGTCTCCCGAATTTCATCTATTTTGAAATATATCGTCCAAATATCCATGTTTTGAATATTTCCTCCAAAACCTTTAACTTGTTTGAAATCAATCTCTATGGCTACGTTTTGCTTGATTAACACATACTCTTCAAGGGTAAACAATCTGACTCTCTTTTAAACCCATTTAAAATCTAACCCTAGCTTGCTAAAATCTTTATATTTCAACCTATATTCTAATATCCTTACTTCTTGCCTTTTACATATATTAGATTTGAGTTTTTATTGGTTTTGTAGTGACATGAATTTTTATTTTTCTTTATTGGTTGAAGACAAGGGCAAAAAAGAAAAAACAATCATTAGTTTTATTTGGGGTTAATTAATAGAAATTAAACCAATGGCCAGATTTCAAAAACTAAAAGTTTTATAGAATTTAGTAGAAGTTAGGAAGAAGGAAACTTTTCCTTCTTTCTAACGTTTAATCATAAACACAATTTATTTTCATATTTGAATATTTCCCCCAACAGTTCGTTAACACAAAAAATTCACAGGTCCACACACGTCAACAGTAATTCCCATGCCAATGACAGTTTGATTGGTGCAAAAAGAAATTACAGGATCCTAACTCCTTCAAACTTTATAGAGATAAATAATTAAAATCGTTGATGGTGAAGAACATTCGAGATAACGAAACAGTCTACAAAGCAAAAGAGCATATCAAGGAGCAGATAACAGTTGATTAAGGGAAAAAGAGATTTTTCAGAGAAACTGGAACAGGCATAAGCAAGAAAACATGAGAGAAAAATTCGAGCATCACACACTCAATGGAATAATAAAACTTTCTAGTCAAAATAAAACTCACTGTTGCAATGCCAACTTGCCTCTTATAGAACAGCGTCAATACAAAGTAGCCTCTACAGGGCCCAAAAATTGTTTAGAGAAATGATTAAATGATAATTACAAATCAAAACAAAATGGAGGCTTTATTATTATTAGCACGCCTCTTGCTCAGCCCGGACCTTGAATTAGGCTATGAGTTCAAAGTGCAAGCTAGCCGTCCTTTTTTCCCCAACAATAATTTCCATGTATTTGCCAATTGAGTTATTAGTCAGATGGACCAATCATTTTCTCTGGTACCACAAGCTCCTCAAATTCTTCGGCAGTAAGGACTCCAAGCTCCAATGCAGCCTCCTGCAGAAAAAAGTTTTCCAAGCATCAACACAAGAATGGAAAAGCTTTATATATCAGGTAATTAAGAACACACCTTTTTCTAAGTCTTGGCAGAATTCAATAGCATATATAAGGAAATTTGCACAACAAAAACTACCCTCATTGCACGCTATTGATGTCAGTGAAGGACACAAGCTCCATATCACACGTTATAAAGGCTAAATTACCAAATTGGCACTTTTAATGACACTGATTACAATATGAATTTTTCTTTCACCGGCGATATTATGGTATGAATATCGAAATTAATACCAAAACTGGTTATGTTTTGTACATAAAAAGCCAATGTGGTTATTTTCCTACATAAAACAATACAAATTTGACGTGAAATGTGATATTAATACCATAAATATTGGTGAGAAGAAAAGGCTAAATATCATAAAACCCCCTTAACTATAGACGACTATCAGAAAACCCCTTTACTTTCAAAATAACAGATAACCAACCCCTTAAGTTTAGGGTTATCGAGAAAACCCTATTTAACTTTGAGATTTTATCGAGAAAACCCCTAATTACAAAATCTGAAAGTTAAAGGGGTTTTGATAAAATCTGAAAATTAAAGGGGGATTTTGTGATAATCCTATAATTAAGAGGGTTTTCTGATATTTTGAAAGTTAAGTGGGCTTTCGCTAATCATCAAAGTTTTTTGTGTGTGTGTTGGGGTGGAAGTCATATTGTAAACATGGCCTACAATAAAATACACATGGCAGGGGCTTTCCTTCAATCATATTGTAAACATGGTCCTACAAAGAAATACATCTTGACATCTACTCCGCAAAACATGGTAGAGGGCTTTCCTTCAATCCGCAGTGTAGCAAAATGGCCTACCAACGCAAATCAAAGACTTAAGAGTCTAAACCATTGAAGGATATCCTCAGACATTCCAAGAAACTGCTTAGCTAAATGCATTTTTGTCAATAATGCCCTTGTTTCAAAATTTGGATTTGGACAGACCATGCAAATACAGCAAGTACCAATTCCATGAGTCAAACATGCTACTCATGTCACTTTTTATAAGTTTCTGCAAATAAAACTTATTGATATAAATAAATAACTGTTTGAAGTAAAGTTACCAATTAAAACCTATAGTCAGCTGTTACTTTGATAAATTTTCTAAAATATTTATGAATCATTTACTGTAGAACATGCACAAAAACATGCACAAGACAGTTTTCAGGTTCAGTAGTCGACTACTAGGCATTGTAATGGACTACTTCTGCTGTGACAACAAGTTTTGGTGGGAGCAGTAGTCGACTAATATGAGTTGTAGTCGACTACTTTATAAGCAACAGAAAAGTGTATTTAGCGTTGGAGTGCAGTAGTCGACTAATCGTATTGTAGTCGACTAATCTGATTCATTAGTCGACTAATATGAGTTGTAGTCGACTAATGCGGCAATTCAGCGGGTCTAATTAGGAATTGGTTTTAAACCCAATTAGTTTAGAGGCTATTAATAACCCTAACACGATTGTTAGGGTAAGTTTCAAACGTTTTGGAGGCGACCTTTGAGAGAGTTTGGTGCATCTTTGGAGAGGAGATCTTTTGAGAGATTGAGAGGTTTGTTTTAGGGTTTCTTTGTGAAACTTGTAATCTAATTTGTATTCTCTCTTTCTATTAGTAAATCCCCTCCTTACCCGTGGGCGTAGGCAAATTGCGAACCCGTAAATCTACGTCTTTACTCTTTTATGTGTTTTGCTATCGTTTGTGGTGGTTTCTCGCCGGTTCAGCGTCCGCCTTGACAATTAGTATCGAGCTATTGTTGGTTGGAAGTGGTGTAATTTCTAATTTGAGAGGGTGTTGGTGATTCACGAGCGGATTCCACGAACAAGCGAGGATAAGCGTCAACGATAAATCGATCAAAGTGGGAAAATTGAGATTGAAAAGTTCAATGGGAAGAACGACTTTTCTTATTGGAGGATCAGGATGAAAAACTTTCTAATTTATAAAAATTACACAAGGCTTTGGATGGAAAGGAGAAGAAGAACAAGGATATGTCGATGAGGTTGGGAGGAGTTGGATCGGAAACAGTCGATTATCCTATGCCTTGAGAGGGATGCTTTCTTGGTAGATGGAGAGAAAGCTTTTGCTTGGTGTGGAAAAGTTAGAGGTACCTTCATGGCGAAGTCTAACGGATCTACTTAAAATCCAAATTATACTTGCAAGATGGAGGAGGGCTCATCAATCAGGAACACATCAACAAGTTTGATAGGATCATATCAGATTTGAAAGACATAGATGTTAAAGTAGGAGGCGAGGATCAGGCGCTTCTACTATACAGTCTCTAGAAGTCTTATGAGAACACAGTGCAAACAAGGGCTTGTGGGAGAAAGGGTGAAGATGGATGAGACTAGAGCGGCACTTCTAGCGGACGATCTTGGGAAGATGCAACTAGTGACATAATGCCAAAGCGATAACAAAGTTTCATATGAGGATTGTTTGCAAGAGGAAGAACAATGAAGCGAGAAAAGGCAAGGGAGAAAGTCTAGATCTAAATCAAGACCTCTTAAAAGGATGTTTCAAGTGCGGTGAAATAGGCATTTCAAAGTCGGTATCAAATAAGAGAGTAGGTGGAAGAACAACAACAAGAGGAGGAGGGCAGGAAAAGGAGCTTCGTTTGGAGGAAGGGCGATAAGGAATGCTATGTCGTCCGCGGTGGCGAGTGTAGGCATAAAATTGCTTATCGGTGCGAACAAGACTCGTAAGCGGTGGGTCGACAGCAGGCGATCCATCCGCGGTAGCGACTCGAGCAGCCGTCGGCGTGATTATGCTCGCGCCTAAGCGAGTCGGCGAACTCATGAAGTGGGTCGGCGAGCAGTAGCGGCGTGTCGTGGAAAACGGCAATAAGCTCAGCGGCGGGTTGGCTAAACTAGCGTTGACAAGAGCGGAATCAACCGTGCTTAGTCCGTCGATGCAAGCGAGCAGATTCGAGCTCACGAATTGATCGGACCGCGGACTCGGGCACAACAGCGACATCCGAACAAAACCGCCCGGGAAGACCGAAGAATCGTGAAGAATCGGCGGAATACGACTCGAACCGGCGTATCACGGGACCACCAAATGGGGATTGACGGCTGCATGGCCCAGCTACCTCGGCAAATTAGCAGTACCTCGGCAAGTGGCGAGGTGGCTCGCCTGTCAGCGGCCCCTCAACTATGCCGGAGTTAACTCGATAGCACATGGTAGAGCCTCACCGGCCAGGCAGGTGGCTCGGTGCTGTAAAGCCTCCTACGGCAGTGGCCGGTGACTTCGACGATTAGCGAAACCACCCCTTTTGAGATGTATAAATAAGGGGTCTTGAGAATGGTGAAGAGTTTTGGAGACTTTGAGGTCGGATTTTTGGGATTTTCTTGGATTTTGGGCGGACGAGCGGCCTCCTTCAAGGAAGCTATTCTGACAAGGATAGTGAGAGTTGGTTGGTCATGATGGAGGAAGAGATGGAATCTCTTCTGAAGAACCAAACATGGGAGGTGGTCCCATTGCCCGTGAGGAAGAAAAGCTATTGGTTGTAAGTGGGTGTATAAAAGAAAGGAAGATCTTTCAGAGCTCTGGGTGGTACAAGGTACAAGGCGAGGCTAGTGGCTAAGGGCTTTGCACAAAGAGAGGGTGTGGATTACAATGAGATCTTTTCTCCTGGTGAAAACATCTATTCGGGTGCTATTGAGTATTGTTGCTCATGGTGATCTTGAGCCGAACAACTCGATGTTAAAACGGCCTTCTTGCACGGAGACTTGGATGAAGAGATCTACATGCATCAACCCGAGGGCTACAAGGTTAAGGACAAGGAGGATCATGTGTGTCGCTTGAAGAAGTCATCGTGATGGATTGAAGAAATCTCCGACAGGGTACAAGCGATTTGACTCCTTCATCGTCGGCATGAGTTTTCCCGGTTTAACTATGATTGTTGCGCTTATATTCTAAGCTTCTGGAGGTAATAATTATATCTATCTCTTTGTATGTGGATGACATGCTTATTGCTTCTAAGAGCATGGAGATAGATAGGCATAAATCTCAACTTGGTGAAGAGTTCGAGATGAAGGACATGGGCGCGCAGGAAAATACCGGTATGGAGATTAGAAGAGAGGGCGAACCGACCATTATTCTTGAGTCGGGGCTACATAGAGCTCGCGAGGTTCGTGATGCAAAGTACTAAGTCAGAGTGACTCCATCGGGCTCCACACTTTAGGCTTCTCGTAAACAATCTCCCACTACAAGGAAGAGAAGGCGATATGGAGCGCGGTTCCTATGCTAGTGCAAATGGCGCCTTAATGTAATGCGAATGGTGTGTACACCGATATTTCACAGCGGTCAATGGTCGGTGATTCATGGCTAACCGAAAGGCGACCGGGAAGCAAAGTAGTGGATCCCGAGGTACTTAAAGGGTACCGCTGATACTGGCCTCGGTTTTGGTGGAGAAACATGTCGATTGATGGGTTTGTGGACTCGATTATGCGGGCGATCTAGATAGACGGCGATCTACCACCGGGTTATGTATTCGGATACATCGGGTCTCTAGTATGGCGATCGATGTTGCAGCTACGCTGGCACTTTCTACTACGAGGCCGAAAGTACATGGCCATGGCGGAGAGAGTGAAGGAAGCATTGTGGTTGTGGGTCTTCTAGATGATTTGGGTATTGAGCAGAGAACGTGAACTTGTGGTGCGAAATGAGTGCGATTTATCGCGAAGAATCAAGTTCATCATGCTCGCATTCGCATATCGATGTCGTATCATTTCGTATGATGTCATAGAGGAAGGCGATATTTCTCTCATGGGTACACACTAATGAGAATCCCGCATACATGTTAACCAAGGTGGTCACGTAGCAAGTTTAAGCATTGCTTGACTTGCTTCATATCAACCCAGTGTTGATCCGCCTAAGAGGGCATGGCCCTCGGGGTGGATGGGGTGAGGTGGAGACTATATGGAGAGAAATTACGTAACTACGCTAGCTTGATCCCTGCGGGAGGGTATGCAGCACCGCATGATAGTGGCGCACCGGATTGGCCCGTTTGGTGATGGAGATCTCTAGTAATGTTCGCTGTGTTCTTTCGTGTTCGCCCAAAATTTGAGGTTTATCAAATGATGCACGGTGGGAGAATTGTGAACGCGGGACATCCCACGCGGGGGCCACCCACGGGATGCATCCCAACCGCTCTCCCTGCTCTCCCGGGCGCGATCACAGAAACAAAACGAAAATTTTTTTAGTCCCACATCGGAAACTTAAAGGAAATAGTTCTTTATTTTCCTATAAATAAAGAACTAAAACCTAGGGTTATTAGTGTGGAGAAAAGAGAAAAAGAGAGAGCTTGAGGGATTTTACAAGAGAGAGGTCAATTTCTCTTGGGTAAAAATCAAAGCTTTTTTCTTTAAGACGAGCTTGTGGATTGTACAAGTCGCTCTGTTTTTATAGTCAAATCTTCCTCACCCCTCCCGCGGGACGTAGGGCAATTTTGTCGAACCACGAAATCTCGTGGTCTTTACTATTTTGTCAGTGGTTTTGCTATTGTTTGTAGGTTCCTTGATTCAAATTCCCAAGATCACCGAGAAGAGTAGATATCTCACTTTGTTGGGATATTTTACTTTCTATTCTTGTTTCCTTCATGAAACGGAATATATCAAAGCCTTCTCTGTGATATCGCTTCTCGGCGTATGGCGCTTGACCCGCGATCCCAACAATTAATAATTTCTAGCTCAAAATGAAGACTAAATATAACATGAAGTGCATTTCTTCTGTTATGGAATATCAAATCATCATCATTCATCAACTCTTTTAAGCAATAAATTTTTTTTTATTCACTCGAGTTTTGGTGATTAGGGTAGTAATCGACGGGAGGAGAGAGAGACGTCGGAGCGCGCGAGAGAGGGGACAGGACAGAGAAGCCTAGGATTTAAGCTACTTAAATGTTATGGGATTGTGTAATAAGATATTAACAGGGATAAAGTTTATAATAATTTGGATTTATGAGGACTAAAATGAAAAACATAAACCAATGATTAGTAATTACACAATTCAAATATTTGATTTTCTATATATATATATATATATATATATATATATATATATATATATATATATATATATATATATATATATATATATAAGCACTTCAACTTTTTTTGCCCACTTTACATTTTGTCTCGGAGATTTGTGATGCACAAATCTCAAAAGAGCTTTATATCTTTCACTGATCCCAAAGCAAGATGAGTGGTTAGAAAGTTGTGCACTACTATTCATTTTAACTTAAGTTCATAGGGTTCTCGCTTCTATATATATATATATATTTGATTGATATAACGAATTATAACCATAATTAACACCATTGAGTTTTCAGCCATATTAAGTCAAAACTAAAGAAGATGACTAACTTTCCCAAGAACGACGCTAACATTGCTCAAAGTTTATGTTTTTAAATAAATACGGTTCATTAATTTTTGAAGCTAAATTTAAAAAGATTTAAAAGAGAGGGTTTTGAGAATTTGGTCTCCTCGAATTTCATCTATTTTGAAATATATCGCCCAAATATCCATGTTTTGAATATTTCCTCCAAAACCTTTAACTTGTTTGAAATCAATCTCTATGGCTACGTTTTGCTTGATTAACACATACTCTTCAAGGGTAAACAATCTGACTCTCTTTTAAACCCATTTAAAATCTAACCCTAGCTTGCTAAAAATCTTTATATTTCCAACCTATATTCTAATATCCTTACTTCTTGCCTTTTACATATATTAGATTTGAGTTTTTATTGGTTTTGTAGTGACATGAATTTTTATTTTTCTTTATTGGTTGAAGACAAGGGCAAAACCAGAAAAACAGCAATCATTAGTTTTATTTGGGGTTAATTAATAGAAATTAAACCAATGGCCAGATTTCAAAAACTAAAAAGTTTTATAGAATTTAGTAGAGAAGTTAGGAAGAAGGGAAACTTTTCCTTCTTTCTAACGTTTAATCGCCAAACACAATTTATTTTCATATTTGAATATTTCCCCAACAGTTCGTTAACACAAAAATTCACAGGTCCACACACGTCAACAGTAATTCCCATGCCAATGACAGTTTGATTGGTGCAAAAGAAATTACAGGATCCTAACTCCTTCAAACTTTATAGAGATAAATAATTAAAATCGTTGATGGTGAAGAACATTCGAGATAACGAAACAGTCTACAGCATAAAAAGAGCATAATTATGAGAGAAAAATTCGAGCATCACACACTCAATGGAATAATAAAACTTTCTAGTCAAAATAAAACTCACTGTTGCAATGCCAACTTGCCTCTTATAGAACAGCGTCAATACAAAGTAGCCTCTACAGGGCCCAAAAATTGTTTAGAGAAATGATTAAATGATAATTACAAATCAAAACAAAATGGAGGCTTTATTATTATTAGCACGCCTCTTGCTCAGCCCGGACCTTGAATTAGGCTATGAGTTCAAAGTGCAAGCTAGCCGTCCTTTTTTCCCCAACAATAATTTCCATGTATTTGCCAATTGAGTTATTAGTCAGATGGACCAATCATTTTCTCTGGTACCACAAGCTCCTCAAATTCTTCGGCAGTAAGGACTCCAAGCTCCAATGCAGCCTCCTGCAGAAACAAAAGTTTTTCCAAGCATCAACACAAGAATGGAAAAGCTTTATATATCAGGTAATTAAGAACACACCTTTTTCTAAGTCTTGGCAGAATTCAATAGCATATATAAGGAAATTTGCACAACAAAAACTACCCTCATTGCACGCTATTGATGTCAGTGAAGGACACAAGCTCCATATCACACGTTATAAAGGCTAAATTACCAAATTGGCACTTTTAATGACACTGATTACAATATGAATTTTTTCTTTCACCGGCGATATTATGGTATGAATATCGAAATTAATACCAAAACTGGTTATGTTTTGTACATAAAAAAGCCAATGTGGTTATTTTTCCTACATAAAACAATACAAATTTGACGTGAAATGTGATATTAATACCATAAATATTGCAAGTGAAAGAAAAAAAAGGCTAAATATCATAAAACCCCCTTAACTATAGACGACTATCAGAAACCCCCTTTACTTTCAAAATATCAGATAACCAACCCCTTAAGTTTAGGGGTCGAAAACCCTATTTATCCTTTGAGATTTTATCGTAAAACCCCTAATTACAAAATCTGAAAGTTAAAGGGGGTTTTTTTGATAAAATCTGAAAATTAAAGGGGGATTTTGTGATAATCCCTATAATTAAGAGGGGTTTTTCTGATATTTTGAAAGTTAAGTGGGCTTTCTGCTAATCATCCAAAGTTTTTTTTGTGTGTGTGTTGGGGTGGGGAGTCATATTGTAAACATGGCCCTACAATAAAAATACACATGGCAGGGGGCTTTCCTTCAATCATATTGTAAACATGGTCCTACAAGAAATACACATCTTGACATCTACTCCGCAAAACATGGTAGAGGGCTTTCCTTCAATCCGCAGTGTAGCAAAATGGCCTACCAACGCAAATCAAAGACTTAAGAGTCTAAACCATTGAAGGATATCCTCAGACATTCCAAGAAACTGCTTAGCTAAATGCATTTTTGTCAATAATGCCCTTGTTTCAAAATTTGGATTTGGACAGACCATGCAAATACAGCAAGTACCAATTCCATGAGTCAAACATGCTACTCATGTCACTTTTTATAAGTTTCTGCAAATAAAACTTATTGATATAAATAAATAACTGTTTGAAGTAAAGTTACCAATTAAAACCTATAGTCAGCTGTTACTTTGATAAATTTTCTAAAATATTTATGAATCATTTACTGTAGAACATGCACAAAAACATGCACAAGCATGCCAGTTCAAGAGTGAATTACTAGGCATTGTAATTACTAATCGTGAGCGCATGTAAAGCAAGTTTTCGGTCAGGAACGAGTAGTCGACTAATATGAGTTGTAGTCGACTACATCAGAAACGCACGTAAAAGTGTATTTCTCAAGAGTCCGAAAGTAGTCGACTAACTGATTGTAGTCGACTAATCTACAGCTCATTAGTCGACTAATATGAGTTGTAGTCGACTAATCCCAGATTAAAACGGGTCTAATTAGGAATTGGTTTTAAACCCAATTGCTTAGAGGCTATTAATAACCCCTAACCCGATTGTTAGGTAAGTTTCAAGCACGCTTTGGAGCGCCTTTGAGAGAGTTTGGTGCATCTTTGGAGAGGAGATCTTTGAGAGATTGAGAGGTTTGTTTTAGGGTTTCTTTGTGAGAACTTGTAATCCTAATTTGTATTCTTCTTTCTATTAGTGGAAATCCCTCCTTACCCCGTGGACGTAGGCAAATCTGTCGAACCACGAAATCTCGGTTCTTTACTCTTTATTGTGTTTTGCTATCGCTTGTGGTGGTTTCTCTCGCCGTTCGCGGTCCGCTACCAACAATTGGTATCGAGCTATTATTGCTCGAAGGGGTAATTTCTAATTTGAGAGGGTGTTCGATTCCCGAGAGAAGCGGATTCACGAAGACAAACAGAGGATGGCGCCAACCAAGAATCACCAAAGTGGGAAAATTCGAGATTGAAAAGTTCAATGGGAAGAACGACTTTTCTTATTGGAGGATGCGATGAAAACTTTCTAATTTCAAAAATTACACAAGGCGGATGGAAAGGAGAAGAAGAACAAGGATATGTCCGATGAGGATGGGAGGAGTTGATCTGGAAACACGCGCCGACATCCTATGCCTTGAGAGGGATGTAGCTTTCTTGGTAGATGGAGAGGAAACCAACGCTGCAGGAAGAAGTTAGAGGGTACCTTCATGACTAAGAGTCTAACTAACCGGATCTACTTAAAATCCAAATTATATACTTGCAAGATGGAGGAGGGCTCATCAATCTGGGAACACATCAACAAGTTTGATAGGATCATATCAGATTTGAAAGACATAGATGTTAAAGTAGGAGACGAGGATCAGCGCTTCTACTACTGCTCTCTCGCCAAGTCTTATGAGAACCCGTGCAAACACCGAGGCTTGTGGGAGAAAATTTGAAGATGGATGAGACTAGAACGGCACTTCTAGCTGACGATCTTCTAAGATTGCAACTAGTGACATGGCCACTCGGGTAACAAGGAACAAGCGCAGGATTGTTTGCAAGAGGAAGGAGCAATGAGCTTAGGAAAAGGCAAGGGAGGAAAGTCTAGATCTAAATCAAGACCTCTTTATGGAAAAGGATGTTTCGGCGCGTGAAGCTGGGCATTTCAAAGTCGACCGTCCAAATAAGAGAAGTGGAAAGAAGAACAACAACAAGACCTGAGGAGAGAGGGCAAGGAAGAAGCGAAGCTACGCTTCGCAGGAAGGGAGCATAAGGAATGCTATGTCGCCACGGGTGGCGAAGTGTAGGCATAAAAATTGCTTATCAAGCATCTCAACAAGACTCGTGAACGGTGGGTCGACAACCGACGATCCATCCACGCGACTAACGCCGCCGACGCGATTACGCGAACGCATAAAGCGAAGTCGATTTAACTCATGAAGTGGTCGGCGAGGCACAGCCAAATGGAAACGACGCTGCCGGGAGAAAACCCGACGCACGGCTCAACGAGGCGGGTTGGCTAAACTCAAGCCGCTGACAAGACTAATCAACCGCATTCTTAGTCCGGCCGATGCAAACGAACCGCTCGCTCGAAAGTTGATCGACACGGACTCAACACAACGGCGACATCACCGAGCAAAACTAAGCCCTAAGACCGAAGAATCGCAAGAATCGACGGAATAACGACCGAACCGACGATAATGGACCTCACCAAATGGTCGAGGTGGTGCCCAACACGTCGCTACCTCTACCAAATGTCGAGGTTCTACTGGTGAAATGCAGGGGCGTTTCGGCCACTATGGTCGAGCCACCTCGGCCAACCTCGCCGAGGTGGCTCTACCAAACATGGTCGAGCCTCCCTCGCCATACGAGGGTCGGCCAACATGGCCGAGCCTCCTACCAGTGGTCGAGGTGACTCCTGCCAATTGCCGAGCCACCCCCTTTGAGATGTATAAACAAGGGGGGGTCTGTGGTGAAGGGGCGGATTTGAGACTTTGAGGTCGGATTTTGGGATTTTCTTGGATTTTGGGCGACTTTCAAGAGCTCCTCGCGAGATCTACGACGCACGGTTCCGGAGCAACGGCGAGCTCAAGTCCAATGACGCCGATCTATAAGCAAAGGTAACCGACTGGTCGAACTACAGATACCCTCTAGATTAAGCTTCGCCTTAATCTCGTGGATAGCGCCAGATTTCTCCTAGTAGATCTCACCCCAGCGATCCTCTCCTTCGTGAGTGTGATCCCTCAGCGCTTCGCTTCTTCTCGTGAAACGAGCCCCTTTACATCTCAGAAGTTCCGTAACCCTGCTCTACCGATCGGATTGCGCTGGTCCACGGACACAATAAGTCCCCCGACAGTAAAGAACCCACGCAATGGTGATCCGATATAACAGATCCTCGCTTGTTCAAAAGGATAAAAAGTTGTAATTTTTGATTTTCATTGTAAGCCTTTAAAATAAAAGGCATTTCTTTTGAATTTTGTTGTAGGCCAAAGAAGCCGTAGCAAGTTCAAATCAATGACAATCATCCCAACTTTTACCGCCAACAAGCCGGGCGACCATTGGGAGCCACCGCCCAGATCGGAGGTCGCCGTACGCAAACCGGATCCCTATCCCTGGAAGAAGAGGTCGAAGTTCGAAGTTCGACCAGAGAAGTTCGAGGAGTACCTATCCTCACCCTCCTCCGATCCAGCCCCCGCCGCCCAAGAAGGTCTCCGCTGCAAGGAGAACCCGATGGGCCTCCTGTAGAGCCCCAGATCTGAAGTCCAACCCGCCGCAGTAGCGAGAAATCCCCTTCGCCAAGTCCGTGATGGTGCCCGATGAACGCCGACGATGCGCAAGACTCTCCAAGCGAAGCTCGCCAAAGGCGACGACAAAGCATGGCGCTAGCTTGCCAAGGCCATGCAATCCATGGATGGGGTCCGCTGCCGATCTAAGATCCGTGACTTACGCAGAGGTTTCGCGATCGACGGCCTATCCAAGCCGCCAACCGACGAAAGTGGGTCCAGGTCCGGAACCGCCTTACACTTCAGAGCGCATCCGAAGCGCCGCGCGACTCCTTATGCAAGCACGAAGCTTTGTGCAACAGCTCGTGAGTTAAAGAAGGAAGTGGCAAAGAAGCCACCAACGCATCGCCGTGTTTGAGGCCCAAGTCTAATGGTGCCCCAACCTCGCCGCCACACTCGCCTCCTCGGCGCTTAAGCCGAAGGATACAGGCGGTAAATCCAACGCCAAAGCCTAAGATCGACGACGCCAAAGACAAAGGCGCTCAGATTCAAACCGGGTGAAGCCAACCCCGCCACCACCACCAAACCGACTATCAAGGATCGCTCTGGTCCTCGAAGAGAATCACGTCACCTCCAGAGGTCGCACTGCTCCAACAAGGACAAGAAGATTCCTCGCACTCTCCTATCGGATTGAAAATCAAGTCCGAGACCGCCGAGACTTCGCTACCACATCGGGCGAAAGTCTAGGCGAAGTCACTTTCTGAAGTTTCGATGGATTGACCCGCCCTGAAGGAGACGCCATCCGACGATGAGGACGTTATACCCGAAAGATCACGCCAACATACGGCAGGTTGCTCCCGCATTACCACGATGAGCCGTACTACCGCAGTAAGAGGTACGAAAATCTCAAGGATTCCCCAAATTGGCGCAGCCATGCTTGTGCTCCAAGCTCATTAAGACGATGCTCTGAGTGCAATTGCCATCAAGAAGCTCCGAAAGGGTGTCGTTCGAGAGACTCACCACGAGATGCCGACCTAGGACAAGGCGATTCAAGAAAGGATGATCTCCGAGGGTGAGCTGCCGTGAGGTCACTAATAATATGACCAAAGAAGAATCATCGCCACGCTATTCCTCCGCGATCGCAACGCTAACTCGCTGCGGTCCCGACTATCCGACGGTCCGTGATAATGATAAGCTTCAAGGGTTACCCGCTGAGGATGATGCGCCGATATTGGCTCCCGCAACGATCCGATCATACCGTATCTAGCCAGGGAGTCCCTAAGAAACACTTATGATCGCATGCATCAAGTGGCCAAAATGCGACTAAGCGCTGAATAAACAACGGAAAACTTCAAGTTAGAAATGGAGTTGGCCATGCATCGATGAGAGAAATGCACGCACCAACGCATCCAAGCCCCGACAAAACATCAAGGTGAATCAAGTCAGCCAACGCCGATGAAGATGATAGCGATTGGATCGAGGAAGCACGTAAGATGATAACCCCCGAACCACGCTGACGCTGCTCATGAGAGCCAGAAGATCAAAGACTTGGAGAGCAAAATCAATTCATTGATTTCCGCCAAGAAGTAAAGAAGACAGTATTCCTTGCCCATACCCGAGGGAGTGGGAATCAACTTTACCCGCCGGGTTTAACTTAATAAACTTCACACCATTTGACGGAAGGGTTCCCCGACGCAGACTTTGATTTATTTCAAGTCACACCTCGGAGTTATTTCGCAACGAACCCTTGATGGTTCGGCTATTCGCTGGCACCCTTCGGGTCGCCGAATGGTACCGCCTCAAGCCGGGAGCATTCATACCGGGACGACATGGAGTCTAGCTTCCTTACCACTTTTGATGACGATACCGGTATCGATCGACGCTGCTCGACGAGAAGCGTAAAGACGGAGAAACCGTGGACATCTTTGTTAAACGATTCTAACAAGGCAATGAACCGCCGGATCCAATAACGAGGAGTTCATCCTCCAAACCCGCCACAACTTATCAATAGATGTGCTTGAAGCAATGGGTACAAAGACCATCGATAACGCGGAAGGACTTGAAGGTTCGTGGAGAGCAAGCCGAGATTCCTCAAAAGGAAAAAGGCAGAGGGGCACCGACAACGGAAGCCCGCCGCAACTTTGTCCCACGCCGCAAAGGGAAAGAGCAAGCCAAGACGGGTTATAACCAAACGCTCCAACTCCAACCCCAGCAAAGAAGAAGAAGCAAAGAACAGCCGGCCGCAACGTGCACGTACCAACGGCAACCCGGCCACAAAAACAAGGCCTTAGAGCAGATTCCCAAGTCCTATTCCTTAGGGACTAACGAGATTCCCTGCTCTTCAAATATCTTGTGGAAAATAACAAGATCAAGCTCCCTCCCATTCAATCAAGAGGAGGCGATGAACACGTAATGACCCAAGATACCGTGGCATACCAGGGCGCTTCATCACCCCACTAAATCCTCGCTTCACCTTTAAGGACAAAATCCGTGCTTTAATTGATGTAGGGTCATTACTATGAAGCCGCCCAAAGAGAAGAAAGGTCGAGCTAATGCGTATCCATAAGTTTCGGTCGGTGCCATTGACATGGTTTGAACCCGAACCGCTGGTCAAAGTTGCAATGAAGACGGTGAATGACGACTCACAAGCAACGCCGTAAAGGACTTGTATCGTGATACGTACTCGAATGGCTAAGTCTTGTGGGTCCACCCGCACTTACCGGAAGATGAGCAATGGGTAGCCTCTTCTTCAAGAAAAGCCGGCGTAGGGAAAGGCATGCCATGCTACTCCGCACTCGAGGGAGACGATGAACAGTGGTAACATTCCACCGTCCGGCGGGGAACCCGAAGCCCACGCCACCGAGTGGACACGAGTACAAGCAAGTACCCGAAGTCCCCGACCCTAATGCCAAGACGCCTCGAGCTGGGGTACCAACAAATCCCTCACCGCATCGCAGAAAGCGCAACAGCCAGTAGTCGCCAAAGAAGCTACAAAGAAAGCGTACCGCGATGAAGTTCAACTCCCGGCGCCTCGATTCGCCTGATTGAAGAGATAAACCGAACTTCAACCTCCATACCGCTTCATGTCATGGCCCATTAGCCAATATCCCCGCAAGGATCACTTCTATGAGTTGCCGCTTTATCAAAAGAGACGAGAGAAGCTCTTCAAGAAGCCCTCATTCGTAAGTCTTCCTCACCCGTGATTAGGCCGAGTCCGTAAGAGTCGGCCCAAAGAATGCAACCTTGACTAAACACTTCCCATCACCTTTACAAAGGAGGATATGCACGAGGAATTCCAAGCACGATAGGCCGCTATACTTCACCGTATATGGCTCTAGTGAAGTTAACCTGATCCAAGTCGATCCGGTTCCGCCAGGAGCATCATGCCCCTCAACCATGTATCATCTCGAATTCCTCAAGAAGTTAGCATCAACCAATACGATCTACGGATTTAACACTGGGTCCCGCCCCACTTGGTAAAATCCGGATTAAGTGCCAAATGGGGACTTAAAGTCCAAGTCACCGCTATGTGATTGACGCAGACTTCCTATAACTTATTGTTGGGTCGACCTTGGATCCACAATAACGTTATAGTCCCGCCTACTCTTCATCGTGTCTCAAATATGTAGACACTAATAATGAGGTCAAGACGGTGGTCGCGACAAACAACCGCTTAAGGGATGGAGAATTATTTCACCGATTCTCTCCTCTACGAATGAGTCCCAAATCAATCATCTACCAAGGTACCTGACAGCGGTGAAGAAGCCGACACCAAACCGGCTTGGTTATAGTGGAGGTTTTGTTTTAAATGACATTGTACCCCTTGTAATCAATCTTGACGATGAAGAATCGCCGATGAACATTGTAATTGGCAAATTGCCGATGAATCAATAAATGACGCATTTAGAGTATCCTTATCTTTGAATGATGTGATAACAGATTATACAATGATCCGTGAGTTGCACCGCCAACTCGATCATCTTGCTTCACACAAAAGCAGCTCCGGACTCCTTTGGGACAACACTTGTCATCCCACCTAAGATCAAGTAGTGAAAGAGACTCGTTTACTAAAAGGAGATGCGCCCAACCTAATCATTTCTTTGAAGAAGGTGAAGATGATAATGGGCCTATCCTCCACACATTCAGACATAGTCCAAACACCGGGTATCATGAAAAGATGGGGGTATGACTTGACACGAGGGAAGGTCTATGTTTCTGACGAGGCCCTCGAACCCTCCTAAAGCCGCGATATGTCCCAAGAGGAAAGCTCTGATAACTACTATGCATTTAGAAGGGGATTAGGATACTTAATCCTCCCGAAGATGAATGCTCATGGTCGATTGATAATAATCCACCCTGAGGGAGACTCGACATTCGCCAACTCTTCTATTGGGATTCGACACCAAACTGAGAAGCTTTCAAGGCTTTGATGTCAATATGGCCACGATCGATCCTCGCTACTATTGAGGGTGATGAAGATATGCCAACATGGGAAGACCCATGGATCCATCAACTCGAGAGCAAATTGGGATAGGTTCAACAAAGAGAACCCCCACCAAGGATGAGGTAGTCCAGTTAATACGGGTGATGAAGAGCATCCCAAACTCATAAACATCAAGAATACCTCCTTCTAAGAAAAGGAAGAGTTGATTGCCCTAATCAGGAGTATATCGATGTATTCACCGAGTTACGAGGACATGCCAGACTCGAATCTTAATGCAACACATCGCCAACATCAAGGCGATGTCAAACCCGCCAAGCAACAAGAAGACGTTCGGCCCACAAATATTGAGGCAATTGTTGACTAAGTGAAGAAACCATGAATCTGGATTCATCAAGGAAATTCAACATCCGATCGGTGGCTAATATAGTCCCTGGCCATGAAGAAAAATGGGTCGATTAGGACTGTGGTCCACTACAGAGACCTCAACGGGCTTGCCCGAAGATGACTTTCTTCCAATCATCGATGTCATAGTTGACAACACGCAGTGGATTTGAAAGAATGTCCTTATGGATGGCTTTTCGGTATAATCAAATCAAGATGTACCCCGATGACGCCAAACACATACGCTCAACGCTTCCATCTAAGATATATTGCTACACTGGTCATGCCGCTCGGCTCAAAATGCCGGGCAACATACCGTAGAGCAATGACTCGAGATTTTCCAGATCATCTTCTCGAAAACCACGAATGCTACGCCGACGATTTGGTCGCGGAAAGCCGGACAAAGGAGATCACATCAAAAATCTTAGAACGGTATTCAACTCATGCTAACTCATCGCCTAAAGATGAATCCCGCCAAGTCCTTCCTCGATGTCCAGGGTAAGTTCCTTTGGCTTCATTGCCACCAACAAAGGAATCCACGATCCCCGACAAAGTGAATAATTCAAGAGTTGCAACCTCCGAAACTTGAGAACTCGGGGTTACAAGGACGACATGACATCCGACGTTCATATCGAACCTATCCTGAAGTGCCACCGCTTCCAAGTTGAACAAGAAGGGCGGTCATATATTGGACGACGCCGCCGTAAGGCATTCAAGAGATCAAGTCGTGATCTCGCTAAACCTCCCGCTCTTGTTAACCGCTGGCCGGAAAACCATTTTGATCTACGCCAAGGCAACGGATCACTCGTTGCTTTACCGCTGCGAAGACGACGGCGTCACGGTCACGCAAAAGTACCGGTATTCGTAACATTAGCCTGCGCCGAAGTCCTCGATCCAATGGTCGGTAGCGCGTCTTGCATTAGTGTTCGCACTTAAAATGCGGCACTATTTAGCCTGACGACGATTTATGTTATCTCTAATGTAACCGTCCAATATTTATGACCCAACCTACCATGAGTCAAGGCCATAATGGGCCTTGCTCTTTGTCCCAATATGACTTACACTTCAAACAACAAGTCACCAAAGGACAGCGATTTATGATCTCTTGGTCGCCAAACAACCGACGCAAATTGAGCTATATGATGATCTTCCTGATGAAGTTCAAGAAGTCAACACTACATCGCGACCAACAAATATGGCGATTATATTTTGACTCGAGCTCTCGAAGCTACCAATGTGGCAAGTGCCCCTGATGTTCTAAGATTTCACGGAGTCTGGTTGTCTTAGTTTCCCGGAATCATGTCATGCCCCGCGGCTTATTCACTCACCAACCTTGCTCTAATAATGTAGTCAATACAATGCGCTACTTATTGGACTTAGTTTCGCCAAGGAGCCGGGGTCGCAATATCTCGCCGCATGGCACTCCGAATTGATAGTTAAGCAGTTCGGTGACTACTGTCGAACCCCGACCGTCCCCTATCATCGATAGCCGCGAAATGGCGACTCGCTCAAAGAATTCTTCATCGAATATATCCCGCTTCCGAACGCTTCATGCAGACGCAAGATCTAAGCGAATGTGGTCTAGCACAACCCTCCAAGACCGGCAATTAGTTAGCCGACTCATCGCCTTTTGTACCAAGGTATGATGAGGCACAAGGAGATAAGGGGTAGCTACCAAAGAAGTACATGCGACCCAAACCAAGTGGAGCCCCGAGATCGGGCTTTCCTATCATCGACTATGTCTTACATGGCATTCTCGCCGAAGACGGAGGGAGAGAGAGTCAATCCCGGCCAAGAGCTCCAAGATTCTTTTATGACACGTAAACCCGATGTTATATCGCCGAGGGTACGATGGTCTTTACTCCGATGCCTTCAACAAGGAGACGTAAGAGGTCCTTCGAAGCACACGCAGTGAATGTGGTGCGCACTCGGCCAGTCCCAAGCTCTAATGATCAATTAGGAGAATGGGCTACTCGCCAACAATGATTAATGACGCCGCCGAAGCACGCCGGAATGCCACGCTGTCAAATTCACGCCAATTATATGCATCACTCGAAAGCAGTTGCATCCTTCGGCCACATCCTGGCCATTCGAGACATGGGGAATGGACATTGTAGGTCCCATTTTTCCTCCGCTACCAAAGGCGATCGGTTTATTCTAGCAATTACCACTACTTCTCCAAGTGGGCTAAGCAATCCCGCTTAAAGGAAGTAAAGGCGAAGTATTGTCGCCAATTTATCAAACACCATGTCATCTATCGACATGGTGTCCCAAGACGGATCGTGCATGACAACGGTCCCCAGTCATCGCAATTCCTTCATCGTTTTATGAAATTCAAGATACAAGACGCCTCGCCGACTTATAATCCACCGCAAATGGATTAGCCAGGCATTCAACAAGACGATTATCAAAATTATGTCGAAGCTTTAGAAAAGCCAGACTGGATGATAAACTCTAGAAGCACTCGGGCATCGCACAACCAGACGACGCCAACGGAGCAACCCCATCTCGGTCTACTGCGTAGCGCTCCCATTGAAATTCAGATCCTGCCACTTCAGACGCTTTCAACAGAGATGACGAATCAAGAACAACATCAAAAACGCCTCAAGAGCTTGAGATGTTAGATGAGAAGCTCGAGGCTCAACAATGCATTGAGTTCTACCAAGCTAGGATGTCAAGGCTTTCAACAAGAAAGTTCGACAGAGAACCTTTAGAGAAGGAGATTTGGTCCCGCCGCCATCTAACCGATAATCCTCACTTCCAAAAAGAAAGGTAAATTCAACCTAAATGGGAGGGCCCGCTTATAATAGAAACGGTTCATCTAAATGCTGTGACGCTTATTACCTAAATGGCTAACCGCAATTAATGCCGATAAACGGAAGTTCCCCAAGAAATACTACCCATAGTATCTTCGATAACCCGCTCGACGGAAGTTCCTCGATATTTCACCCACTTTTCATGAGGATAACCCTAGATTTGTCCTCCATCATAATTTCCCACCGATCAAATTCCTTGACGGTGGTCTACAAATTTGTCGGTACATTACCAAAATCCCTCTTGATTTTCTATGAACAAGAGGCTCACTCAAAATTCTTTTCACGCCGAGAGAATATAAAACCTTCCTCTCCAAGCGTGAAATCCTTTTCGTCAAACGGAAGGGTTTCATCTTTATTTAGGTAGCCGATCAAGGTATGCGCCGGATTTTCGCATCGTGTTGTCCATCAAGGTCACCGAAGTCTCTTTTCGCCTTCTGAGGAGATCCCACTCTTAGTTCCACCCTTTCCAAGTGGCACCGAATCAAGGTAAGCACTGAACTTTCATCTGTGTAGCCACCGAAGGTATGCGCCGGATTTTCGCACTGTGTTGTCCGACCGAAGGTCACATGAGTCTTTTTCGGCTCTCGAGTGGAGATCCCACTCTTAGTTCCATCTTCATCTTAGGTAGCTAACCGGGTATGCGCCGATTTTAATCGTGTTGTCCGGAACAAGGTCACCGAGTCTTTTCGTTCTCTGAGTGGAGATCCCACTCTTAGTTCCATCTTCATCTTAGGTAGCGCCGATCAAGGCGCCGATTTTCGCACTCAGTTGTCCGGATCAAGGTCTTCCAGTCTTTCTTCTCTGAGTGGAGATCCCACTCTTAGTTCCATCTTCATCTCGTAGCCGATCGGGTTGCATATACGGATTTTCGCACCGTGTTGTCCTAATCAAGGTCACCGAAGTCTTTTCGCCTCGGAGTAGAGATCCCACTCTTAGTTCCTCTTATCTTAGGTAGCCAATCGGGTATAGCCAGATTTTCGTGATCGTAGTCCGATCAAGGTCACCTCGAGTCTTTTCCGATTCCTACAACAAGGAATCTCGGCTAGTAGCCTCATCCCTGAAATAGAACACATTCTCCTTTCCCACCTCAATCAATCTTCACCCGTTCGGCCATTCTCCTGGCCAAAAGAGGACACTGGTGTCGCCTTTGGGGTATTTTATCCCGGCCCAAGAAGGATAAAGCCAACGCCACACGCTGCTGCCGGTTTAGTCTTTTTCCGATTGAAGAAGACACCGTGAGTTCGACTGGGGCATTTTATCCCGGCCTAAGAAGGATAAAGCTAACGCTTCACACGCTGTCGGTTTAGTCTTTCTCCCATTGAAGAAGACACCGAGTTCGATCTGGGGTATTTTATCCCGGCCTAAGAAGGGATAAAGCCAACGCCACACGCTGCGGGTTTAGTCTTTCTCCGATTGAAGAAGACACCGAGTTCGACTCGGGGTATTTTATCCCGGCCTAAGAAGGATAAAGCCGACGCCACACGCGCTTGCCGCTTAGTCTTTCTCCATTAAAGAAGACACCGTGAGTTCGACTCGGTATTTTATCCCAAGCCTAAGAAGGATAAAGCCAACGCCACACAAGCGTCGGGTTTAGTCTTTCTCCATTGAAGAAGACACCGAGTTCGATCTCGGGCATTTTATCCCGAAGCCTAAGAAGGGATAAAGCCAACGCCTACCACGCGTTGCCGGGTTAGTCTTCCAAAAAGACGAAGCCTACGTATTCAACATCGTAGCATTAAGTCTAAGAGAGTTTCATTCTTTTAGCACAACGTTGTGTGTAGAACGGATTTAGATAATCTACATGCTAGCCCAACTCAAACGGTAGTTGGTAAAGGCTCATCAAACCCGTTGAGGGCTGGGGGTTGGCCAATAACCCTAAAGCCAACGCCTCACACGCCTGTCGCTTAGTCTTTCTCCATTGAAGAAGACACCGTGGTTCGATTCGGGGTATTTTATCCCAAGCCTAAGAAGGGATAAAGCCAACTTCACACGCTGCTGTCGGGTTTAGTCTTTCTCCGATTGAAGAAGACACCGAGTTCGACTGGGTATTTTATCCCGGCCTAAGAAGGATAAAGCCAACGCCACAGTTTGCTTAGTCTTTCTCCCATTGAAGAAGACACCGTAGTTCGACTCGCATTTTATCCCAAAGCCTAAGAAGGGATAAAGCCAACGCCACCACGCTACAGGGTTCCAAGTCTTCCCGAAAAGACGGGCCCACGATTCAACATCGTGAGCATTAAGTCTAAGAGAGTTTCATTCTTTTAGCACAACGTTGTGTGTAGAACGGATTTAGATAATCTACATGCTAGCCCAACTCAAACGGTGTGGTAAAGGCTCATCAAACCCGCTGAGGGTCAGTCAATAACCTCTAAAGCCAACGCCACACGCTACGGGTTTAGTCTTTCTCCGATTGAAGAAGACACTGTGGTTCGATTCGGGGTATTTTATCCCTAAGCCTAAGAAGGGATAAAGCCAACGCTCACACGCTGTCGGGCTTAGTCTTTCTCCCATTGAAGAAGACACCCGTTCGACTCGGGTATTTTATCCCGCTTAAGAAGGGATAAAGCCAACGCCTACCACGCTGCTTCGGGTTAGTCTTCCCGTGAAAAGACGGCCACGTATTCAACATCGTAGCATTAAGTCTAAGAGAGTTTCATTCTTTTAGCACAACGTTGTGTGTAGAACGGATTTAGATAATCTACATGCTAGCCCAACTCAAACGGTAGTTGGTAAAGGCTCATCAAACCCGCTGAGGGCTACTTGCCTAATAACCCTAAAGCCAACGCTCACACGCTGCTGCTCGGCTTAGTCTTTCTCCGATTGAAGAAGACACCGTGGTTCGATTCTCGGGTATTTTATCCCGCCTAAGAAGGGATAAAGCCAACTTCACACGCTGCTTCCGCTTAGTCTTTCTCCATTGAAGAAGACACCGAGTTCGACTGGGTATTTTATCCCGCTTCCAAGGGATAAAGCCAACGCCTACCACGCTGCCTGTTAGTCTTCCCTGAAAAGACGGTCAAGCGATTCAACATCGTAGCATTAAGTCTAAGAGAGTTTCATTCTTTAGCACAACGCTGTGTGTAGAACGGATTTAGATAATCACATGCTAGCCCAACTCAAACGAGTTGGTAAAGGCTCATCAAACCCGCTGAGGGCTACGGGTTGGCCAATAACCCTAAAGCCAACGCTCACACGCTGCTCGCTTTAGTCTTTTCTCCGATTGAAGAAGACACTGTGGTTCGATTCGGGCATTTTATCCCCGGCCTAAGAAGGGATAAAGCCAACTTCACACGCGTCGGCTTAGTTCTCCTCGATTGAAGAAGACACCGTGAGTTCGATCGGGGTATTTTATCCCTAAGCCTAAGAAGGGATAAAGCCAACGCCACACGCTGGTTTCGCTTAGTCTTTCTCCCATTGAAGAAGACACCGAAGTTCGACTTCGTATTTTATCCCAAGCCTAAGAAGGGATAAAGCCACCACGCTGTTAGTCTTCCCGTGAAAAAAGACGGCTTCACGTATTCAACATCGTAGCATTAAGTCTAAGAGAGTTTCATTCTTTTAGCACAACGCTGTGTGTAGAACGGATTTAGATAATCTACATGCTAGCCCAACTCAAACGGTAGTTGGTAAAGGCTCATCAAACCCGCTGAGGGCGGGGTGGCCAATAACCCTAAAGCCAACGCCACACGCCGCGTTTCCGCTTAGTCTTTTCCGATTGAAGGAGACACCGAGTTCGACTGGGGTATTTTATTCCGCCTAAGAAGGGATAAAGCCAACGCCACACGCCTGCTTCTGGGTAATCTTTTCCGATTGAAGAAGACACCGTAGTTGATTCGGGGTATTTCATCCCGGCCTAAGAAGGATGAGTCTACGTAACACGCTGCTTCGCGTCTCTTGCCCGTAAAAGAGTGCGAAGCCTATGTATTCAATATCATAGCAACAAGTCTAGAAGAGTTTCATTCTTCTAGCACAACGCCACGTATGAACGGATCCGATAATCCGCGACGCCAGCCCAACTCAAACCGTAGTTGGTAAAGGCTAATCAAACCCGCTGATGGTCGAGGGTTTGCCAAAATCCTATAAGTATTATGGTTAATTATTTTATCAAAAAGAATCATAATAAGCAATGAAAGGAATAGATCTTATTCATTTGAAGCAAATATAAAGGAGCTACAATTGTCGACAATTGATTCAAGCAAAGTTATGATAATACATCTAAATAAAAATCGTAACGACTGGCCGAACAAAGAAGTCTCGCGAAGACATCGACTTCATCGCTAATCCAAGAATGTGAAGGAAGCAAGGTCACCTTGATCGGCGGGTTAGTTCTTCCGCTTCGCTTCGAACCCGAAGCTTTTCTCTCGTTCCTCTTCAGAGTTCGCAGAATAGCAACCATGTTCCCGGACGATCGCCGAGGACTCGCTTCTCACGCTCGCGACATTCGACTCGTGCACTCACGGTGGAAATTCTTCAACGTTTCTCCCTTGAATAGCCCCGATTCCTCAGACGCTCGACATGGGTGTGGTAAGTTTATTCGACGCCGCAGCCTACACTGCCGCCATATGAGTTCAAAAAATGATCTCTTGTTCTCATTTTCCCTCGAAAAGCTGCCTCACGAAGCCTTGATCCGAGCTTCGCTGATGAGTCGATCACTCATCGCATGATTCAAAAGAAGCTAAATTCTCCACACTGCACGCAAGAGTTAGCTGCCTAGTGAGCTTTTGCTCACAACGATTAGCTAGTCGGAGGGCCACCAACACGCCAACTTCCTCAATATGAATGGGCGGTCCATAGTGTCATCTAACCCCGGATAATAGAGATCGCTTATTTCAAACCATTCTCCAACAAACAAGGAGACCCATCATGGAACCGAGTCGAACGGCATTTTTGGCCCGGCAATCCTACAGGTTGAATTCGTGGAAGTGGTCCAAGATTAACCCGGCCTCCACCACGCCTATACTAAGGGCTCGGGAAATCGGTTTCTGCCAAGGTCGTAAGGAAGGCGGATCGGATGATGGAAGCGATCCTCAAACTCGCCATCCAAATTATGATAGTAGGCTCAAAGCCATGTTTCTTCCTCAAGTGTTCACAAGTGTTCGCTTCTGGAAAGAGATCTTCTCCTGGATGACCTTAAGAATCGAGACTGACATTTGGAGCCTTCAAATGACCTAATAGTCATCTGAGCATCCGCCTACCACAAGAGTAAAACTAACAATGATCATTTAGGAGGAATATCTTGAAAAGGAAACAACATAAAGCGTAGAACTCTTCTAAAACCCCCGAGATTGAGTCACTTAATTTATGATTTGCACGACGCATTTCATCCAGACGGATGCCCTGAGAACGATAAATATACGATAAACCAAGCTGCAATATATTCCGCTCTACGTAGAGTACGGTGAAATCGCCCTGCTAAAAATATCGAGACGGTGATCTTTGAAGCCTCAACTCACGAAGGAGAATCTCGCTCTTCCCAATCGCCACAAAGGAGAACGTAAGGGTCATAACGAACGGCACAATCCGCCGGCCCCACAAAGGAGGATTTACTCTTCCCAATCGCCACAAAGGAGAACGTAAGGGATACAACACATATATGCACGAAGATAATAAGTCAGACCACCGAAAGAAGCGAGGCGCGGCATTCACGCAGTAAGGCGAAGTTGAGCGACTCTGGAGCGCTGCGGATCTTCCCGACGACATCGGCCGCAAAGCACGACGAAAAGTCGATACAAATAACCAAAATCAGCAAATAAAGTCGTGCTACATAACTCGACGCCAAACACTGACGAGCGACCCGCCGCCCGACGCTGACGCCGTCATGAAGGCCAGGCCTCTGGGCCACGCCATGGCCATTGGCGCCTACCGGCCAGCAAGGCTGGCGCCAGCCCGCAAGGGCCTGCCTTCGCCGGCCATGGGTGTGGCGTCAGCCGGCCAGGCCGGTGCTCGGATACCATGCAAGGCTGGCGCCCAGCTCGGGCTCACAGCGCCGGCTCAGTTGCCGGGCCGGCAGTGCCGCCGGGCCACACGCTGCCTCAACGCCGGCTAATCGAGCCCTTCCTCTTCCCCTCACACACGAAATAGCAAAACAAAAAGAGGGAGAAGAAAAGAAGAAGAAAAAGAGAAAGAAGAAAGAAAATTTTCGTGGCACGCACTCGCTGGATCGAAGACTCACGAGAGTAAGAAAAACACGACCACTCAGAAGGGGGCCGCCTAGGTCGAGAAAAGGAGGGTGGTGGGTATTTATAACAATCTCACATAGACCTAATCCTCTTTGAATAAGGAGTCCCATTTGGCAAGAAGTAGGAATTCTAATTGAGCCCAAATCAATTCTAATTAGGACTCTAATCAGCCCCTAATTAGGAGTCCTAATTGAACCTTATCCTGATGTCAAATTAGTGCCAAATCAGTCCGCTGATTGACTCCTACCCCTCCGCCAAGTTTGGAAAGATTCTCAAGATTTGTTCTACAGAATAACCTCTCAAGGTCACCACCGACGCATCAACGCCGCCTAATCCTACCCAACTAGGATTACGAGTATAAACTGCTTCCTAATTTATCGAGAAGTTCCTAAGAATATTTTCACAAAAATATTCCTAGGATAACTCGATCGCGAATTGCATCGACATCAACGCTCGCCTAATCCTACTCCAACTAGGATTACAGTATAAACCGCTTCCTAATTTATCGAGAAGTTCTAAGAATATTTTCACAAAAATATTCCTAGGATAACTTGATCATGCGAATTGCATCGACGCATCAACGTCACCAATCCTACTCCAACTAGGATTACGGTATAAACCGCTTCCTAATTTATCGAGAAGTCCCTAAGAATATTTTCACAAAAATATTCCTAGGATAACTTGATCATGCGAATTGCATCGACGCATCAACGCTACGCCTAATCCTACTCCAACTAGGATTACGAGTATAAACCGCTTCCTAATTTATCGAAGTTCCTAAGAATATTTTCACAAAAAATATTCCTAGGGATAACTTGATCATGATTGCATCGACGCCATCAATCGCCAATCCTACCCAACTAGGATTACGAGTATAAACCGCTTCCTAATTTATCGAGAAGTTCTAAGAATATTTTCACAAAAATATTCCTAGGGATAACTCGATCATGCGAATTGCATCGACGATCAACGCTACGCCTAACTTACCCAACTAGGATTACGAGTATAAACCGCTTCCTAATTTATCGAGAAGTTCCTAAGAATATTTTCACAAAAAATATTCCTAGGATAACTTGATCATGCGAATTGCATCGACATCAACGCTACGCCTAATCCTACTCCAACTAGGATTACGTAGTATAAACCGCTTCCTAATTTATCGAGAAGTTTCCAAGAATATTTTCACAAAAATATTCTTAGGATAACTTGATCATGCGAATTGCATCGACGATCAACGCGCACCAATCCTACTCCAACTAGGATTACGAGTATAAACCGCCTAATTTATCGAGAGTTTCCTAAGAATATTTTCACAAAAATATTCTTAGATAACTTGATCATGCGAATTGCATCGACGCATCAACGTCACTAATCCTACTCCAACTAGGATTACGAGTATAAACCGTTTCCTAATTTATCGAAGTTCTAAGAATATTTTCACAAAAATATTCCTAGGATAACTTGATCATAATTGCATCGACATCAACGCTACCAATCCTACTCCGACTAGGATTTCAGTATAAACTATTTCCAAAATTTCAACGAGGAGTTCCCGGAGAATAAATCCATATTCTTAAGGATAACTCGGTAACCCTTAATTTCCTCCCACCATAATCTCCAAGAGAGGATAATCGATGAGGAGTGAAAGTCATGTTGACATCGGATAATCATATCCTCCGCCAGAAGTTAAACCAACAACACACGGATGATGAAGGAATTAGCCAATAAGGGTTATGAAATTCCATGTACTTTATTAATACCAATGTGTCGCCAACAAAGGAGTTCACACATATGGAGAAGTCCAAAGTCCGATGGTTAGTCGACAACCACCAACCGACACGAAGTTACAAACAAAACTCACTCACCAGCCTCAATCAAGATTTCAACAAACGGTCGACAATAAATGCAAAGACCGTGATCTTATCGAATCCTACAAAGAACCGGATGATCCAAAGAATCAAGACTTGAAGCTATTTTTGGGACCTCACCATCAAGGTCGGAACCATCATGTCCAAAGCATCCTGCACTATCAAGAATCGACCGACGCTTTGAGGGGTATCTCAGAGGCATAAAAATTGCTTATCGCATTCAACAAGACTCGTGAACGTGGGTCGACAACCGACGATCCATCCGACGGCGCCGACTCGTAACGCCGCCGACGCGGATTACGCCGCGAAAACGCGATAAAGCGAGTCACGAACTCATGAAGTGGGTCGGCAGGCGCACGAGCTAAACGACGCGCTGCCGTGGAGAAACCCGACGAGGAAGCTCAACGAAGGGTTGGCTAAACTCAGCGCTGACAAGACGGAATCAACCGCATTTCTAGTCCGCCGATGCAAACGAACCGCTCGAAGCTGAAGTTGATCGGACACGACTCAACACAACGGCGACATCACCGAGCAAAACTAAGCCCGAAGACCGGAAGAATCGACGGAATAACGACTGAACCGACGATACGGACCTCAAATGGTCGAGGTGGCTCTACCAAATGGTTTGGTGGTTCACCAACATGGTGCCGAGCTACTCCTACCAACCGTCGAGGTGTCACTAAGGCCGAGGTGGCTCTCGCCAAACATGGCCGAAGCCTCCTCACAGGCAGGGTTTCAACGGTCGAGCCTCCCACCAGTGGTCGAGGTGACTCTACCATTGTCGAAGCCACCCCTTGAGATGTATAAATAAGGGGGTCTCGTGGTGAAGGGGCTGGATTTTGGAGACTTTGAGGTCGATTTTTGGGATTTTCTTGGATTTTGGGCGACTTCAAGAGCCCTCGCAGATCTACGACGCGACGGTCCGAAGCACCTACGAGCGCTCAAGTCCAACACGATCTATAAGCAAAGGTAACCGAATTCGGTCGAATCCACAGATACCCTCTAGATTAAGCTTCTTAATCTCGTGGATAGCGCCAGATTTCTCCTAGTAGATCTCACCCGCCAGCGCCCTCTCCTTCGTGAGTGGATCCCTCAGCGCCGCTTCCTTCGCGAGCCCCTTTACATCTGTAGTTCCGAACCCTGTCTCTACCGATCGGATTGCGCTGTGGTCCACGGACACAATAAGTCCCTAAGAGTGCAAAGAACCCACGCAGTTTGGGATCCGATATAACGAGATCCTCGCTTGTTCAAAAGGATAAAAGTTGTAATTTTTATTTTCATTAAATTTTAAAATAAAAGGCATTTCTTTGAATTTTGTTGTACAAAGAAGGCAGAAGCAAGTTCAAATCGATGACAATCATCCCAACTTTTACCACAATGGGAGATCTCCGAAGTGGATACTTGATTCTCGTTGCTCTTACCATATGTGTCCAAATAGGAAGTGGTTTACTACCTACAGAGGCATTGATGGGGAACTGATTGATGGGGAATAACCATGCAAAACAAAGGCTAGGTAATATCAAAATCAAGATGCATGATGGAGTGGTTCAACCTGACGGATGTGAGGCATGTTCCCAACTTGCGGAAGAATCTTATCTCGCTTGGTGCTTTGGACCTGGTTGCGGATTGTGACGGAAACGGAGTGAAGAAGGTTGTTCGTGGTTCCTTAGTAGTGATGAAGGGTGTTCGCCACGGAATCTATATACTCTCTCGTGCACGCATAGGACAGAGATGCAGCCGTTGGAACCGCGAAGTGGTGGAGACCCGTGAGCACACACGGCTATGGCATAGCGCTTGGGCATATGTCGAGAAGGGTCTAGTTCTCGCTGGTAAAGAGGGTCTCATGAAGAATCAAGGAACCCAAAGATGGATTTTTGCGAGGATTGTGTGTATGGAAAGTCACACGTGGTCGGGCCGAAGCAAGTCTAAGAGTAGAGGATACTAGATTATGTGCACCGGACGCTTAGTCCGGCCACAACTTCCAAGGGTGGTTCCGTGTATTATGTCTCATTTATAGATAATTATTCTAGGTATGCTTGGATTTACTTTCAAGCACAAGAATGAGGTGTTGAGACATTCAAGAAGTGGAGAACAATGGTTGAGAACAGACAGAAAGAAATTGAAGACGCCGAGATCCGATAACGCATTAGCATACGCATGGTGCTTTCAAGGAGTTCGGATCGAGGGAATTGTTCGACATCGAAACCGTCTACACCACGCCAGAATGGGGTCGCGAGAGATCGAACTAACACCGCGGAGAAAGCAAAGTGAGTATGCGATCTTATGCGTGATTGGGCAACGAATGGTGGGGGCGTAGCTGCGGCTGCCTTGTTACATTGTGAACCGTTCACCACATTCGACATTGGATGGTGATACACCCTATGTGGTGGTCGTGGGCATGCGATTATGATAGGCTCGTAATTTTCTGATGTACCGCCACTATCACGCCAATGAGGGAAAGCTTGACGCTGGGCCAAGAAGGCAATATTCTTGGGATATGCAAAGGCGTAAAGGCTATCGCCTTTGGTGTACGGAAGATTCAAAGTTCGTGATCGCAGGATGTTACCTTTGATGAGAAATCCATGATTGCTAGGGCCCAAGGATGATGGTGTTATGACTGGTGAGACTTCTAAGTCTCAGGTTATTGAAATAGAACCTAAAGACCAACTAGGTTCTAATCGTGCTCAAGTGGGAAGTCAGGTAGATGATGAGCTTGAGCAGGAGGAGGTTCAGCAAGAAAATACACAGGCACTACAACAACAACAGCTCGAGGATAATTTGGCTTCCACTAGGCCAAAGCGAGCATACAAGCGAGTTTTGGTGGGGGCTGATCAACCCCAAGCACGTGGCAAGCTAATATGGTTGAATACGCACTCTCGGTGGAGGAGGACGAGCCGATCTCCTTCAAGGAAGCTATTCGGGACAAGGATAGTGAGAGTTGGTTGGCTGCGATGGAGGAAGAGATGGAATCTCTTCGGAAGAATCATACATGGGAGGTGGTCCCATGTTCTGAGGAAGAAAAGCTATTGGTTGTAAGTGGGTGTATAAAAGAAAGGAAGATCTTTGAGCTCGGTGGTGTAAGATACAAGGCGAGGCTAGTGGCTAAGGGTTTTGCACGTAAAGAGGGTGTGGATTACAATGAGATATTTTCTCGGTGGTGAAACACACTTCTATTCGGGTGCTATTGAGTATTGTTGCTCATGGTGATTTTGAGTCGGATCAACTCGATGTTAAAACGACCTTCTTGCACGGAGACTTGGATGAAGAGATCTACATGCATCAACCCGAGGGCTACAAGGTTGAGGAAAAGGAGAATCATGTGTGTCGCTTGAGGAAGTCACCTGATGGATTAAAGCAATCTCCTAAGAAGGGCGGCAAGCGATTTGACTCCTTCATCTTTGAAGCATGGGTTTTCAGTGATCATGATTGTTGTGTTTACATCTCGAAGCTTCAGGAGGTAATTTTATCTATCTTCTTTTGTATGTGGATGACATGCTTATTGCTTCTAAGAGCGGTGGAGATAGATAGGTTGAAATCTCAACTTGGTGAAGAGTTCGAGATGAAGGACATGGGTCTTTGCTAGGAAAATACCGGGTATGGAGATTAGAAGAGAGCGGCGAATCGACGATTGTTCTTGAGTCGGAAGGGCTACATAGAGCGGGTGATCGCGAGGTTCGGGATGCAAAGTGCTAAGTCGGTGGTGACTCCATTGGCTCCACACTTTAGGCTACGGTAATCAATCTCCCACTCTGTGGAAGAAGGCACATGGAGCGTGTTCCCTATGCTAGTGCAGTTGGCGGTTTAATGTATGCAATGGTGTGTACGCCCGGATATTTCCACAGGCGGTTAGTGTGGTCGATAGATTCATGGCGAATCCGGAAAGGCACACCGGGAAGCGTGAAGTGGGTCCTCGTGTACTTAAAAGTACAGTTGATACAGTGCGTGTTTGGTGGAGAAACATGTCAGATTGACGGGTTTGTGGACTCTGATTATGCGGGCGATCTAGATAGACGGCGATCTACTACTGGTTATGTATTTAAGATACATGGAGCTCCGGTTAGTTGGCGATCGATGTTACAGAGCTCTGATGGCACTTTCTACTCACAGTGAGTACATGGTCATGGCGAGGGAGTGAAGGAAGCATTGTGGTTGTGGGGTCTTCTAGGCGATTTGGGGATTGGCGAGCGTGAACTTGTGGTGTGGCGATCGAGTGCAATTCACTTGGCGAAGAATCAGGTTCATCATGCTCGTACCAAGCATATTGATGTCAGGTATCATTTTGTGCGGGATGTCATAGAGGGAGGTGATATTTCTCTCATGAAGGTGCACACGAATGAGAATCCCGCGGACATGTTAACCAAGGTGGTCACAGGTAGTAAGTTTAAGCATTGCTTAGACTTGCTTCATATCAGCTCTTGTTGATTTGCCCAAGAGGGCATGGCCCTTCGGGGCGGTAATGGGTAAGGTGGAGATGATTTGAGGTGAACTACGGTGAGTTTGATCCGTAGAGATGCGTGGCGTCAGCGGTGTAGTGGCCTTATTTGGATTGGCTGGATTGGTGATGGTGATCTCTAGATGTTCTTGGTGTTCTTGGTGTTCGTCCAAAATTTGAGGTGAATCAAATGATGTACAAGGTGGAGAATTGTAGAACATGCACAAAACATGCACAAGACACAGTTTTCAGGTTCATGATGACTACTAGGCATTGTAGTGACTACTGCTATGCTTGAGCAGAAAGTTTTGGTGGGAGCGAGTAGTCGACTAATATGAGTTGTAGTCGACTACTGCGTAAACGCGAAAGGTGTATTTGCGTTGGAGTGCAGTAGTCGACTAATCGTATTGTAGTCGACTAATCTGATTCATTAGTCGACTAATATGAGTTGTAGTCGACTAATGCAGGCATTCAAAACGGTCTAATTAGGAATTGGTTTTAAACCCAATTCGTTTAGAGGCTATTAATAACCCCTAACCCGATTGTTAGGGTAAGTTTCAAACGTTTTGGAGCGACCTTTGAGAGAGTTTGGTGCATCTTTGGAGAGGAGATCTTTTGAGAGATTGAGAGGTTTGTTTTTAGGGTTTCTTTGTGAGAACTTGTAATCCTAATTTGTATTCTCTCTTTCTATTAGTGGAAATCCCCCCTCCTTACCCCGTGGACGTAGGCAAATTGCCGAACCACGTAAATCTCGTGTCTTTACTCTTTTATTGTGTTTTTGCTATCGTTTGTGGTGGTTTCTCTCGCCGGTTCCGCGGTCCGCGCGCCCAACATTTACCGAACAAAATATTGGTTTTAGACAATTTGAGAAAGCTATTAGCTATAAGGAGTGGTCTTTGATTCTAATTGCTGGCTTTTAGATTGTAGTATCAGTGCACGGAGCACATCTAACACTTATGTTATACCCTTGCGAAAAAAATGCAAGTATGCAAGTATTGAGTCATGGTGATGTAATAATTAAATTAATTAATTAACTTATTAGTGTAATGTGTAATCCACAGAACATAAGGATTCAGAAAATCAAATTTCTACCCCTGTGCTTTATATATTATATAGATATAAAAATGCAAGACTATGAAACATGAACAATATAACAAAGAATGAGGTGTTTCCATCAGCTTTACTTCTATCTAGTAAGTGTAGGGTTAGGCTCTGAAAGACAACATTTGACAATTTATATTTTATAATATACACACACATTATGCTGAATCCCTCAGATTTAGATTTTACAAAATTAAGTATACGCACGATGTTGGATGGAAATCCACTTGTAACAGTCATCTCATTAAACACCATTTTTCCATTACAAATAAGTATTAAAAGCCAAGCAATTGGGAATGCATGTCAGCTTCCCTTCCAGAGGAATTAATTTCCTTTTGACATGCACGATATCCCTGCTTGATGCATAGCTTTAAGGGTACTTAGACCCCCTGAACTTTGGGGAGTTTAGCACGTAACCCCTGCACAACTTTGTTTATTCAATTAAACCCCCTGAACTTTGGACTGTCTCACTTAACCCCGCACCCCCCCCCCCCAAAAAAAAATAATAAGTAAAGTTTGAAGGTTTTACAACATACACCCCTGATGTAGTTACTGTTAATAGTTAAATGACCAAAATGACCTTTTTGAAATATAACCCCCAAAAAAGATAAAGGAGTAAATTTTCATAAACTGAGGGGAACTCGTACCAGAGTTTCATAGTCATGGAGGAGGAGAGTCAACAAGCGACGTTCTTGCGATTATCAAGAAAAAAATATAAGTTTGTTTTCTGTTTTGATTAAGAGTTACGGGCTTTACATTTTTTTTATTTTAGCCCTATAATTAAAAAAAATTGCTAACTATGCACGCTCCCTCTTTATTTATTCATTTCCGGGGGTGTTTTGTTTTTTGGGGGCATTGGGCCCCATGTGCCTTTGCTTCTGTCTTCTAATATCATCTCGTCATTTGGATGATACTCTAAAATACTCGGTTGAAGCCCCGAATCTGCCTAAAGATCTTTCAAGTTTACTCCTTTGCTTCTCTTTGTACTAGTTTGTGAATTCTCAAGTTTGTTTAATTTTGGAGTAGTTGATAGTTACTCTTGCTCCATTGGGGACTTTCTCTTGAAATATTTATCTAAAACTAAAAAATTAAGCAAGATAATCAACATCAAACATCAAAGTTTTTCCAATGCACTCTTTCCAAATACAGTAATAATTTCTAGCTCAAAAAGAAGACTAAATATAACATGAAGTGCATTTCTTCTGTTATGGAATATCAAATCATCATCATTCATCAACTCTTTTAAGCAATAAATTTGTTTTTATTCACTCAAGTTTTGGTGATTAGGGTAGTAATCGACGGGAGGAGAGAGAGACGTCGGAGCGCGCGAGAGAGGGGGGACAGGACAGAGAAGCCTAGGGTTTAAGCTACTTAAATGTTATGGGATTGTGTAATAAGATATTAACAGGGATAAAGTTTATAATAATTTGGATTTATGAGGAATAAAATGAAAAACATAAACCAATGATTAGTAATTACACAATTCAAAATTTTTGATTTTCTATCAAAAAAATATATATTTGATTGATATAACGGAATTATAACCATAATTAACACCATTGAGTTTTCAGCCATATTAAGTCAAAAACTAAAGAAGATGACTAACTTTCCGGCAACGACGCTAACATTGCTCAAAGTTTATGTTTTCGCAAATAAATACGAAGTTCATTAATTTTTTGAAGCTAAATTTAAAAAGATTTAAAAGAGAAGGTTTTTGAGAATTTGGTCTCCCGAATTTCATCTATTTTGAAATATATCGTCCAAATATCCATGTTTTGAATATTTCCTCCAACACCTTTAACTTGTTTGAAATCAATCTCTATGGCTACGTTTTGCTTGATTAACACATACTCTTCAAGGGTAAACAATCGACTCTCTTTTAAACCCATTTAAAATCTAGGAAAAATTGTGTCAAGGCCACAAAAAAAAAAGATGAGATGTGCCCAACCCCCAAAATTCCCCTGACCGTTTCAAATTCTGTCCCCCCATCATTGTTTCAATGTTTCAGCCCCTTTACACTTTACCATAACCCACAACTCAAAATACCCTTTCTTCTTCTTCCTCCTCCGTCTTTTCCTTCTTCCTTCTCCCTTACCTCCTCTTCTTTTCTCCTCCTCATCTCTTTAACCGATTCTTCTTTAAAACTCGATAATTTTTTCTTCCCCTAATCTGATGTTCTTTCTTTCCTTTTCTTTATATTTGTGTTTCCTGACCTTAAAATTGAACTCGATTTATGATTTGTTCTTCCGATCTCCATTCGATTTTTTATTGATTGTCTTCTGATCTCTTTACTGATTGCTGGATCGATCCTTTCGCTGACGATTCCGACTCTTCCTTTGATCATTCCTCTTCTTTCCGATCCTCCTTTCTCGATCTTTCCTTCGCTTTCCATCATTCCTCCTCCGATTCTCTTCATCGGTTCGATGACGTTCGACCTTCATCGATTGCTGACGATGATCGCTTTTCCACGATTGCCACGATTGTAAAACTTATATGCATGTTTATATTGTGTTACTGATTTTAGTTGTATTAATAATAGATGTGGATGATGAACTATACTTAACATGAAAGTTAACATGTTCAATGAAAAGTTAATAGGAAATACTAAAAGTTAACACGTTTAGCCGTAAGTTAACATCAAACGTTAAAAGTTAACATGTTCAGCTGAAAGTTAACAAGAAAGGCCAAAAGTTAACACGTTCATAACAACAAACGTTAAAAGTTAACATGTTCAACAGAAAGTTAAAGAGTAACATCAAACTTTGACATGTTCAGCTGAAAGTTGAGCGTCTAATAAAAAGACGAGGACGGAAGAATCAAGCAGAGTCAGCTAGAAGTTAAAAACAGACTTAAATAGTTAACAGTAAACATGAATAGCTCGATTTCATCTCAATAATGGGAGTGTTGTTGAGAATATCATCTGATCTCATTACACTCTCACTAGACGGGCAATCATTTGGGATCCTCTCAAGTAAAAGTATTTCCTAAAGGCATATGACTAATATCACTATCGCAAGAAATTAATAAACCAATGATTTCAAAGTCAACTATAATATTATCTTCGATATTTTATATTAACGACTTCATGTATAAGTTAACGTGTTCACTTAAAAGTTAACATAATACTCTAAAAGTTAGCATAAAACTCTAAAAGTTAACATAAAACCCTAAAAGTTAACATGAAACCCTAAAAGTTAGCATAAAACCTTAAAAGTTAACATGAAATCCTAAAAGTTAGCATAAAACCTTAAAAGTTAACATGAAACCTAAAAGTTAACATGAAACCCTAAAAGTTAGCATAAAGGCTGTGATATTTAACATAAAGCGTGATATCATAACTTTATGCTAACTTTAGGGTTTTATATTAACGCTTAGGGTTTTATGTTAACTTTTAGGATTTTATGCTAACTTTAGGGTTTTATGTTAACTTTTAGGATTTTATGCTAACTTTAGGGTTTTATGTCGGATCCCTTCATTACTAAACCGACCCTTCTTCTAATCAAACCAAAAAGTTTGCATAAAACCCTAAAAGTTAACATAAAACCCTAAACGTAGATAACAAAACTTTCTTACATTCTTACAACTGATATTCCTTACATGTTTATCGTATATTGGCTATTCATTTTCATGTTAACTATCTCCGCTTATTGTTAACTTTCACCTAAAAATATTAACTTTTGGGTTTCATGTTAACTTTCGAGGAAGACGTTAACTATCACTATTTGATGTTAACTTTTACTAGAATATGTTAACTTTCACTAAAAGTTAACATGTTCGATGAAAGTTAACCTATAGGAATGAAAGTTAACATGTTCGGATGAAAGCTACCCTATACTAATGAAAGTTAACATGTTCGATGAAAGTTAACATGTTCGATGAAAGTTAACATGTTAAGATATAAGTTAACAATGTTAACTTTTATAGTTCTTATTACATTCATTGTATTTTTACATCATATATTCCATAAATTTTCCTCTACAACATATATTTATCGATTAAATTTGAAATCTTACATGATTATTTGAAAGCTAACAGAAAACCCATTAGTCAATATTTTCATCCGAAAGTTAACATGTTGGTGAAAGTTAACCTATACTAATGAAAGTTAACATGTTTGGATGAAAGTTAACCTATACAAATGAAAGTTAACATGATGGTGAAAGTTAACATGTTACGTTGAATGTTAACATGTTAAGATGAAAGTTAACAATGTTAACTTTTATAGTTCTTATTGCATTCCTTATATTTTTACGCCATATATTCCATAATTTTTCTTACAACATATATTTACCAGTTTCACCTTAATTCTTACATGATTATTTAAAGATAACAGAAAATCCATTAGTCAACCTGTTCAAATGCAAGTTAACATGTTAGGTCAAAGTTAACTTTCACAACTCGTGGCACTTCCCATACAAATCACACCGAATCGTAAATATCAACTTTAATGGTTACATGTTAACTCTTCATGTTACGTGTTAAGTATCACGCCTATATGCTAACTTTGAGGGTTTTATGTTAACGCTTAGGATTTTATGTTAACTTTTAAGTGAACGTGTTAACTTTCCTTCTAGTATGTTAACTTTTCTTATTGAATGTTAACTTTCATCGCTTTAGGTTAATTTTCATCCAAACTTGTTTAATTTTTAGTAACACAATATAAACATGCATACAAGTTTTACAATCAACCAATTAGCTCTGCACCACTACATTAAAACTCCCAAGCTTAATCTCTTCACAGCCTTTGAACCAAATTCGGGATCAACGAACCCCAATCCCTTGATCTTCGACATCATGAACTTCGGTACAATCCTCCCCATATGCATTGATAGAGTCATAGTCTTTGACGCCAGCCATCGCCGAAAGGTGGTCGAGGGACTGCGAATGGTGAAGTGTGGTGTCGATGCGAGAGGTCGAGATGCACCTCAGACCGGGTGAGGTTGAGCCGGGCGACGGAGACTTGATCGGTGAGGGAGGGGTGGAGGAGAGGAAGGAGAGGAGGAGGATGAATCAGAGTGGGCGAGGGAGAGGAGAGGGGAGAGAGAGAGAGAGAGCAGGCAAGTTTTGAGGGAAGAAATGAAGGGTATAATGGGGTTTTTTTTTAAAAAAATTCTCTCATTGATGATGTGGAAAGCTAAAAAGGGGCTAAATCACATCTACTTTTGTTTTTGGAGGCTTCCTAACACAAAAAAAATTAAGGGGGGGCTGGGCACATCTACCTTTTTTTTTTGGGGCCTTGACATAATTTTTCCTAAAATCTAACCCTAGCTTGCTAAAAATCTTTATATTTCCAACCTATATTCTAATATCCTTACTTCTTGCCTTTTACGTATATTAGATTTGAGTTTTTATTGGTTTTTGTAGTGACATGAATTTTTATTTTTCTTTATTGGCTGAAGACAAGGGCAAAACCAGAAAAAACAGCACTCATTAGTTTTATTTGGGGTTAATTAATAGAAATTAAACCAATGGCCAGATTTCAAAAAACTAAAAAGTTTTATAGAATTTAGTGGAGAAGTCAGGAAGAAGGGCAAATTTTCCTTCTTTCTAAAGTTTATATGCCAGACACAATTTATTTTCATATTTGAATATTTTCCCCCAACAGTTCGTTAACACAAAAACTTCACAGGTCCACGTTATTAAAAAATAAAATTTAAAAAAAAATCACAGGTTCACACACGTCAACAGTAGTTTCGATGCCAATGACATTTTGATTGGTGCAAAAAGAAATTACAGGCTCCTAACTCCTTCAAACTTTATAGAGACGAATAATTAAAATCGTTGATGGTGAAGAACATTGATGGTGAAGAACATTCGAGATAACGAACCAGTCTACAAAGCAAAAGAGCATATATCAAGGAGCAGATAATAGTTGATTAAGGGAAAGAGAGAATTTTCAGAGAAACTAGAACAGGCATAAGCAAGAAAAAATGAGAGAAAAATTCGAGCATCACACCTTCATTGGAATAATAAAATTTTCTAGTCAAAATAAAACTACTGTTGCAATGCCAACTTGCCTCTTATAGAACAGCGTCAATACAAAGTAGCCTCTACAGGGCCCAAAAATTGTTTAGAGAAATGATTAAATGATAATTACAAATCAAAACAAAATGGAGGCTTTATTATTATTAGCACGCCTCTTGCTCAGCCCGGACCTTGAATTCGGCTATGAGTTCAAAGTGCAAGCTAACCGTCCTTTTTTTCCCAACAATAATTTCCATGTATTTGCCAATTGAGTTATTAGTCAGATGGACCAATCATTTTCTCTGGTACCACAAGCTCCTCAAATTCTTCGGCAGTAAGGACTCCAAGCTTCAATGCAGCCTCCTGCAGAAACAAAAGTTTTTCCAAGCATCAACACAAGAATGGAAAAGCTTTATATATCAGGTAATTAAGAACACACCTTTTTCTAAGCCTTGGCAGAATTCAATAGCATATATAAGGAAATTTGCACAACAAAAACTACTCTCATTGCACGCTATTGATGTCAGTGAAGGACAGAAGCTCCATATCACAAGTTATAAAGGCTAAATTACCAAATTGGCACTTTTAATGACACTGATTACAATATGAATTTTTTCTTTCACCGGCGATATTATGGTATGAATATCGAAATTAATACCAAAACTGGTTATGTTTTGTACATAAAAAGCCAATGTGGTTATTTTTCCTACATAAAACAATACAAATTTGACGTGAAATGTGATATTAATACCATAAATATTGCAAGTGAAAGAAAAAAAAGGCTAAATATCATAAAAACCCCCCTTAACTATGGACGACTATCAGAAAACCCCCCTTTACTTTCAAAATAACAGATAACCAACCCCCCTTAAGTTTAGGGGTTATCAGAAAACCCTATTTAACTTTGAGATTTTATCAGAAAACCCCCCTAATTACAAAATCTGAAAGTTAAAGGGGGTTTTTTTGATAAAATCTGAAAATTAAAGGGGGATTTTGTGATAATCCCTATAATTAAGAGGGGTTTTTCTGATATTTTGAAAGTTAAGTGGGCTTTCTGCTAATCATCCAAAGTTTTTTTTGTGTGTGTGTTGGGGTGGGGAGTCATATTGTAAACATGGCCCTACAATAAAAATACACATGGCAGGGGGCTTTCCTTCAATCATATTGTAAACATGGTCCTACAAGAAATACACATCTTGACATCTACTCCGCAAAACATGGTAGAGGGCTTTCCTTCAATCCGCAGTGTAGCAAAATGGCCTACCAACGCAAATCAAAGACTTAAGAGTCTAAACCATTGAAGGATATCCTCAGACATTCCAAGAAACTGCTTAGCTAAATGCATTTTTGTCAATAATGCCCTTGTTTCAAAATTTGGATTTGGACAGACCATGCAAATACAGCAAGTACCAATTCCATGAGTCAAACATGCTACTCATGTCACTTTTTATAAGTTTCTGCAAATAAAACTTATTGATATAAATAAATAACTGTTTGAAGTAAAGTTACCAATTAAAACCTATAGTCAGCTGTTACTTTGATAAATTTTCTAAAATATTTATGAATCATTTACCGAACAAAATATTGGTTTTAGACAATTTGAGAAAGCTATTAGCTATAAGGAGTGGTCTTTGATTCTAATTGCTGGCTTTTAGATTGTAGTATCAGTGCACGGAGCACATCTAACACTTATGTTATACCCTTGCGAAAAAAATGCAAGTATGCAAGTATTGAGTCATGGTGATGTAATAATTAAATTAATTAATTAACTTATTAGTGTAATGTGTAATCCACAGAACATAAGGATTCAGAAAATCAAATTTCTACCCTGTGCTTTATATATTATATAGATATAAAAATGCAAGACTATGAAACATGAACAATATAACAAAGAATGAGGTGTTTCCATCAGCTTTACTTCTATCTAGTAAGTGTAGGGTTAGGCTCTGAAAGACAACATTTGACAATTTATATTTTATAATATACACACACATTATGCTGAATCCCTCAGATTTAGATTTTACAAAATTAAGTATCATACGATGTTGGATGGAAATCCACTTGTAACAGTCATCTCATTAAACACCATTTTTCCATTACAAATAAGTATTAAAAGCCAAGCAATTGGGAATGCATGTCAGCTTCCCTTCCAGAGGAATTAATTTCCTTTTGACATGCACGATATCCCTGCTTGATGCATAGCTTTAAGGGTACTTAGACCCCCTGAACTTTGGGGAGTTTAGCACGTAACCCCTGCACAACTTTGTTTATTCAATTAAACCCCCTGAACTTTGGACTGTCTCACTTAACCCCGCACCCCAAAAAAAATAATAAGTAAAGTTTGAAGGTTTTACAACATACACCCCTGATGTAGTTACTGTTAATAGTTAAATGACCAAAATGACCTTTTTGAAATATAACCCCCAAAAAAGATAAAGGAGTAAATTTTAATAAACTGAGGGGAACTCGTACTTTGCTATCACATGCTTTGTCACCTGGCTCATCAAAGTTCATAGTGTTATTTTGGCGTGTTAAGTAATACAGTCTGGGGGTTAAGTAAGATAAACAAAGTTCAGGAGGGTTACGTGCAAAAACCCCCACAGTTCAGGGAGTTAAGTGAAAATCACCCTAGGTTTAAAAATTTGGGCGTACAAGAAAGAGTCTGCAGAGACAATGAGTTTCAGAGCTCTTATTCTGTTCTTTGTTTTGTTTCTGTTTTAGGGACAACTATTTTTCTGATGACAGGTATAGGGACAACTATTTTTGCGTAATCCGTTACTTTTCTTGGTTTTCCAATAGTAACTGCCAAATAGTCAGTTAGATTTTCAAGATCTTATACTAAAATCTATAAATATTAGATTTAAAAGAAACTCAAGGCATAATTCAAATCATAGGGATGGCTTTAACTTCATGTTCATGTGGATCTGAAGCATGCATGCGCACACACACACATGAGAACAATAGGTTTTATATAGCATATGAGGGGATTCTCTCATATATATAGTGATGTGGTTGAATCTCAACCAAGTAGAAATAGGAGGGTTCTTTCTTTATTACCCACAACACTCAGGCTGAGATTCAGCCACATCACTGCAAATAAGAGAATCCCTCGTATGTCATACGATACCCATTATTCCCTCTCTCTATATGTGTATGTAATGAAAGCTTTTGTAAACTTAAGGGGACCGAGGGCTTTGTCCACTAACTTCTATATCCCTTGGATTTGCTTAAGGGGGCCAAGGGCTTTGTCCACTAACTTCTATATCCCTTGGATTTGCTTAAGGGGGCCAAGGGCTTTGTCCACTGACTTCTATATCCCTTGGATTTGCTTTGAGATGCGTGTTGATGTAGGATATGCATCAAGATTATCTTTTCTCAATACCCACCACGCATCAGCACACATCTCAAAGTAAATAAAGTTAATGGACAGAGAGTCCTCACTCTGCTTAAGTTTATAAGAGCTTTACTCGATGAGATGTTCTTTATGAAATAGTACAATTAATTCACATGTTAAAAGAGCAGCTAAATAAATGAAATGATTCTTTTTCTTTTTTTCTTTTTCTTTTTTTGTTGGTTCTATTAATGAGTTTCAGATTACTATGAGAAAACAACAGACAATGAATTTTAGCCACAAATTGGGGGGGAAAAGGACATCAAAGGATTACGAAAATTACATTCCTTCCTGATTTTGTTCTACTATCTGAATCCTTTAGATTCCAGAGCTTCTCCACATTCATAATTTAGAACTTATCTCTACCCTAGCTCCATTAACTAATACTATATCATCAGCAAATACTTACTTGGGATCATGTTTTTATTATCATCAGTATAACCAAGTGCTTGCTTTAAAGTTGATCATACCCTACCTTTCCGTTACACATTTTGGAAGGATTCACACTGGACAATTTACTATCTTCAACCTTTATCTAACGCTTTCCCTTAAGCTACATAAGCAGTAGGGACAGATTGCCTTTTTTCCAACAAGTCTTTTCAGGAAGTATACAGGTATTTCATGTAAGAATGCAATGCTGAAGGCAAAAAAGTATTTATACAAGAATATATCAGATGTCCAAGAAACATTATGAAAATTGTGAATCATCCTTACCTTCAGGGTTGTCCCTTCTTTATGGGCTTTCTTTGCGACAGCTGCAGCCTTATCATACCCAATTTTCTGTTTCAGCAATTGATGGTTGTAAATAACATGATCAAATATAATTACTGTACAGAGAAAGAAATAGATAATGACTAAACAACTAACTTACAGGGTTCAACGATGTAACAAGCATCAAGGACTGCAATACATATTAAGAAAACAAATAATTAGAAACTAGTATTATTTTATATCACAAATGACATGGAATGGTGAAGAAGAGGGTGTATGAAAACTTACCTCGTGCAGTAATTTAGATATTCTTTCACGATTTGCTTGAATTCCCCTCACGCAATTCTTTTCAAATGAAACGGATGCATCTCCAAGTAGTCTCAAAGACTGTCAACAAAAAAAAGATCAATTGGCATTTCCAACACAAGAGATGCAACTTCAGGTAAGATTTACCCAATGTATAAGAAGAAATAAAGAATAAAGAACATTACAGCTTGTTTTTCATTTAAAAAACACAATGTAAATCATAATCTGGAATTAAATATAACAATTAATAGCATCATGTCATACACGAAGAAGGCCACTAGCAATCATTGGCTTGTAAACATTCAGTTCAAAGTGGCCATTTGATCCACCTATAGTGACAGCAACATGGTTGCCCATAACCTGCAATAAAAATAGCTACTGGATTAGCCTTCCACGCTTATAAGAAGATGAAGGTTTCTTAACTATGATATATAGTGCCCCTCTAAACTGTAGTTTATTTGACCAAACTTGTAACAGCATTAATAAAAGATAAAGGGACCAAGGAGCACAAATAAATTTTACAATTATAATATTCAACTAGGACGAAGAGAGAACCAACCCTGGTTCTATTTGCACTCATTGTCTAAATCCATCTCTATTGAAGCAAGCAATTATACAAGATTCAGTTGCAAGGAATAAGAAGTACTCTAAGGACTCCAGGACTTCATCAAGTGAACATGAGCTGATCGAATCTAAAATTTCCAAGTAGGACCAGTGAAGCAAGTGTGTAAGGAGCTGAAAAAAAAGTAAATAAGTAAAAAGTTCTCATCAGAGAATTATCACGTGGGATAGCTGTTTCTTGCTAAGGAGAAAAGAGGATTTCCAGCAATCGAGTTTACTAGAATATAAGGAGCTAAGGACGTTAAAATCAGGAACTCTACTTAGACATCCGGTAGGTAACAATTCCCGTGTTTCTATCACTTTGTAAAATCATCATGAGCAAACTTGTGCTTTGTGTATCACATTACTTGTTCATTTCTGAAATACAATTGGTTGATATTCTAACTCGTTGATTGGTATCGTTGGACACCTTTTCTATTGAAGGAAGAGTAAGCAACCCGTGGAGACAAGCAATCACTAAGTAGAAAGCTTAGAAAGGTTCCACAAATGCATTTTGCTAGTAATAAAAACAAAACACTATGGTAGTGTAATAAATTTTGGGAGTAGCAAATTTTGTGTATAGTTAAGTGCTTTTATAGCTATTTTCCACTATTCATGTATTCTGCTAGACTCAGCTGTCAAATTGATGCATTTTGGATAATGATATGTGTGTTTGGATGGATGTGTCTATATATAAAATACGTGTACCACTATTCAGGTATTCCGGTAGACTCAGCTGTCAACTTGGTACATTTTGGATAATGATATGTGTGTTTGGCGATGTGTCTATACATACCTGTACAGATTGTCGCTTGACCATTCAAATAGGTCATATCAAAATTTTCTTCTATATTAAGTGATATATGGGTCGAGACATTACAGAACATATCTAATACAGCGCATCACTACGTTAACTTCAATTAACTTTAACCATAGCTCTGTTGCATACTCAAACATAAAGCCTTGAATACAATGGCCTCGATATAAATTGTAAGTGACATCTTGGATCAGACCACTTGAGAAACGGATTATTTCGGAATTATTATAGTGAAGGTAGAAATGTAGTACCTGTGCACAAACCATGGTGAGAGCCTCACATTGTGTAGGATTAACCTTCCCCTGAAAGAAAATGGCTATGTCATGTTTAATGTATAAGTAGGTTCACCGATTAATCATCTATGAAACTGGCCTCAACAGAATGGTAGCTATATTCTAATCAGTAGAAAATCTTTATATGAAATAGTCAAGCAAAAGTCCATACAGGCATGATGCTGCTGCCAGGCTCATTTTCAGGCAGTATGAGCTCTCCGAGTCCACAACGAGGGCCACTTAAAAAGGAAAAAAAGAAAACAAAGTCAATTATCTAAGGGAAATACTATGCTACAAATGCATGCAAGTAAAATTTATATGAAAGTATACCTTCCAAGAAGTCGTATATCGTTTGCGATCTTCATAAGAGAAGCAGATATTGTGTTCAAAGCTCCACTAGTCTCAACAAAAGCATCATGTGCTGCCTGATAGATAAGCACACTATGTGAGTATGGTGTCAGATTATACTAAAGAATACAGATTTTAAATTTACATAGGCATGTTGTCATTGCCATTATACCATTGACTAAAATACAATGGCAAAATTGTTTGGCATAAATAAACAAAACGAAATTATTACTAACCGGGTGTGTGCACAGGTGTGCGTGAGTGTGTAAAGAGAAAAAAAGTGAAGAAATGACCAGATATATATATAAGATATAGAGGTCAAATATGTAAGAAGCTGTATGTCTTTGTCAAGAAAAGGGGCCAGATAAAAGCATGTTACTGAAAAACTACAGAGAAGAGAAGCAATCCAGATATCAATTAATTGTTTTAACACATTAGGGAGATGCAAGAAAATCCCAGTTTTTCCTACAATGATAGTTACATTACTGTCCTGGAACCGATAAACCTCACTTCCCCTAGCTTTTCTAATAAAAGCTATCACACAACTTGTTCCAAGTACATAAAAATCCACCTCCCTCCCTCTCCCTTCCCCACTTAACTAAATTGCTCCCATTCTCCCTAAATGTCAGCAGAATCAAACTCAAGTGTTATTAGCACTTGATCCAAAAACGATTTTTTTCTACCCATATCTAGTACAGAGTTAAGATATTTAACCTAGATTTAAATGCACAGACCAGGCATCCCGTCAATGAATGAGTTTGGAGGGTCATGTCATCATAGTTGTGACTGTTCTATAGACTTGTATCACAACAAACCACATTCGCATCATTCCTCTCTTTTTTTTTTTTTTTTGGGCTATTGTACAGAAAATAAAGACAAACAACAGAGAAGTAAAGTAGATAGGAGTTAGGTGATTCGCTTTTAACTATTTTCGGTTACATGGATCCTGGTCTTGTCTTTTTAATGAGTGAGCAGTCTTTCACCTACTCAAGTACATGATTCCAACTGCTAAATAAGTTAACAAATTAAAACTATTATTAGACTATTTTTGCACAAGTATGTCTTGCCAGGTGAATGTTATAGGACCTGAAGTCCTTACTAGGATCACTAAATTTTTATACTTCTTATTCTTTGCCTGGAAGTTGTAGCACTTGGTTCTTTCCTTCATGTGTATAGAATATCACGGCCGTATGAAAAAATTATTCTAACTTCCTCCTAGAGAAAAGGATGTGCTACCAGAGGAAAGTTCAAAGGCGTGCACTTATTTCTCAGAGAAAAAGGAAAATTCTTCTCAGAGTTCAAAACTCTTCCAGGAAAGTTACTGACAACAAAACTTTTTCAATATGTGTTCACAACTCTTTCAAAGGACTGAACTATACATATAAATTGTTAACACAAAAGCCCTTTCTGCTCCAAGAACCAACCTGTAGTACCAATTTCTTCGAAGTAGTAAAACCTTAATCTTCCGTAACTCAAAGAATACCAAGAACATAATGCAAATCCATTCAGTAGACAGCCTTTTAGTTTTAGAGGGTGAAGAGACAAACCTATAAAATATGTAAAGTGACTTGTTTCCTGGTTGTAGAAAATGGAATCCAGACTGTTTGCTGCCAATTATTTTATTACCAATTAAGACAAGACCTTTTCTTTTCTTTTCTTTGGGTGACCAAATGCAACTTATAGAACACAAAAGCCCAACTGGATTTGCCCAAGTAAAAGTTCTTCCTATAAGATAAATAATTATTGACAAATAGAAGGTCAGATCTAAGCTCAATGGGCAGTCATAAATCAGCTTGTAAGAGACTGTGCCACATGTTGCCACAAAGTCAGTCACACCTGGAATAAACGTATTACAAATTTTAATAAAATTATTGCAAACTTTGAAGATGTCTTGAATCTTAATTCAAAATAAACAGAGAAAGAAGATGAGGGTATATGCTAGCCTGAAAGAGGACATCGCCATAATTTGGTGGACAGTGGACACCATACAGTCAATAGAACCTTCTTCTTGATAATATCCCCCCAAAAGGAAAGGCTTTACGTTTCCAGAATCAATACGGAAATTAGCTTCTATGAAATTATAAAGAGCGATGAAACATTTGCTTGATGAAGAACAGAGAAAACATATGATGCTCGTGTGTTGTATTGCAGACACCCTATAACTAATTAGAAGCTTCTTGTTGATCACAGACCCTAGAAGAAAGACTTTAGGGTCCAAAGTGACTTCAGGGTTTCAAGTGAGGACAGGATGGGCTTATGAAACTACGAAAGGGGACATGGAAAAAATGTTGGCGAATATTTATACGTTATGGTGGTCTAGCTCGCCTTTTGGAAATTCTATTTTTAACCATACATTATATTGACTAGGTCTACCTCTATACGTCATATATATACCCAAGAAAGGCATAGTCATTATAGTGCCAAGTTCCGTTTTGAAGAGTACTGACTTTTGAACCTAACACAATTTGATAGGGACACAATTATAGAGCCTTAACTCTAAATTCAGTCTACATTGTAACCTAGAATAACTTGGCATACAACAGAATAGAAATAGAGCATGCTCAGGTATTTACCAGTATATATGTCACTCAGTATTACTCAATAAGTATGGCACAGAAAATTCTGTAGCGCACAGGAAGTTTAAGGCTAAATAGCACTTAAATACCTTATATTTTCACTCACTTTGCACTTACATACCCTCACTTGTTTTTCACAGCATTTTTATATGCTAAGTTGTTGAAAGTTAGCACTTTGGCTAGCACTTGGCACCCTCTGTTGTGTAGACGTGAATATTTTCAACCGAATATTCACATATAACACTTAGAATTAGCATGTGAGTGTCATATAGCGGGTTGAAAGTGCCAATTTTAAACAACTTCGGTAAATGTATACTGCAAAAAACCAAGTGAGGGTATATACGTGCAAAGTGAATGAAACTATAAGGTATTTAAGTGCTATTTAGTTGACGTTTAAAGAGGAAAGTAATTTCAACAATTATGACCCTTTCTAACAGAAAAAGAGTATTGAAAAAGATAAACACTAACTAGTGCTTCGAATTTGTTTTCTGCAGTGATGAATGGTAGGCCAGTTTCCTCAGCTACTGCAGCAGCAATCTTAACATCAAATCTGAAATGTCAAGCAGTCATAAAGGAATTAAGATTATTAAAAGATCTTAAATGACAGTAAACTGCAACAGATTGTTAGCAACTTAGCAATTGGTACCGAAGAATTTGTTCAATGACCAAAATGATGGGTGTCCTTGCATCTCAAGGAAAATGAACATCCAGATTGCAAAGTGCATGTTAGGAAAAAGATATGCCACATTTAATAATCCGTATGCCAACAAGGGTTTCAATAAGAAAATTTTAGGCTAGACCTGATGTTATGAAACAAAATAATAGGCCTTTTTTGAGCAAAGTGAAGCAACTTATCAGGAAATGCCTAATTGCAGACTATCATAGTACATAAAATTAACGATAAACGGGGAGCATTTTGTTACACAATACGAAATTAAAACATGATGTAAAAAGGAACCATACAAAATAACATTTGAAGTAGATGGTTTGATGGTGAACATAAGCCAAAATTTGAATCACTGAATCACATTGGAAAACAAAAGCTTTAGCTCAGCTTAACAAGGAAAATAGAATAAAAGAAATATCCATGTCTTTATCCAGGAAACTTTAGGGTAAACAAGTTAATATTTAGTTACTTACAGATAATGGATGTTATGACTTGTGTAAAAATAAAAAAGAATACTGCAAGAAGTACCTTTAGTCTATGTAAAATGCTGGAGATAGGCATGGGAAACGAACAGAACGATCAATAAGGTAGACTATCTAGTTTTAGCTAATCAATAAACTATGGTTAGGGAGAGATGGACAAAGGTATTCTTTGGTGATTTTCATTTGAGAGTAGAACAAAAGAATTAATCAAAATTAGAGGATAGGACATAATACCAAAATGGGACATGGTAGCTGTTATGATGGGAGAATTGACTTGATCCCTTTGTGGGTCAGTCATCTTTATTATATAGATAGCTAGATAGTTCAAGTTACAAGTATCCCCGATGTGGGACTTAAATACTTAACAAAGAAAAGACTCTCTAATACTCTCTCTCAAGCTGGTGCGTAGATATCAATCATGCCCAGCATACATATCAATCATGCCCAGCAACAAACAACAATCATGGTAAAGCTTTCGTAGGTATGTCAGCAATCTGATCGGTCAATCAAACATGTGGAGTAACAATCTTCTTAGATAGTACCATATCATGAATAAAATGACAGTGCGCTTCAATATGCCTTGTTCGCTCATGAAACACCGGATTGCATGCAATGTAGATAGCTGCTTGATTGTCACAATGGAGCGTCATGGACATCGAGGAAACAATACCCATCTCCAGTAGTAGAGAGCGAGCCCAAGTCATCTCGCAAGCGGCATGAGCCACAGCTTTGTACTCGACTTCGGCATTGGAGAGGGCAACAACTGTCTGCTTCTTACTGTACCAAGTGACCAAATTACCACCAACAAAAGTCCAATAACCACTTATAGAATGTCGATCAAGAGGATCATCTGCCCAGTCAGCATCAGAGTAGCCTACAATATCTAAATTGTTAGAAACACGATAAAAAAGTCCTTTCCCTGGCGCACCTTTCAGGAATCAGAGTACTCGACAAGCTGCAGTCTAGTGTAGCTAGTGTGGTTTTTGCATATATCGACTAAGAACTCCAATGACAAAAGTAATATCGAGAAGTGTAGTCGTCAAATAGATAAGCTTGCCAATCAATTTTCGGTAACAAGTAGGATTAGAGAGAGCTTTGCCCAAATTTTGATCAAGTCTAATATGAGAGTCCATAGGTGTACGAACAGGCTTTGAACCAAGCATATCGATCATGAAGAAGATCGAGAACAAACTTCCTTTGAGATAGAGCTAGTCCCGTAGAGGAATGAGCAAACTCTATCCCAAGAAAGTACTGTAAAACCCCAAGATCTTTCATATGAAAATGCCTTGATGGTCATTGCCCGATATGACAATATCATCCATGTATACATCGAGGACAATAGTAACAGTGGTAGATTGCCGCACAAAAATGGAATGATCTAATGCACTGCGCTTCAAGCCATAGTTGCTAACCACTGTACTGAATTTATCAAACCATGCATGAGGAGATTGCTTCAATCCATAGATGGCTTTTTTAAGGCGACAAACCTTAATAGGCTCCCCCTGAACTTCATATCCTGATAGCTAAATCATATACACCTCTTCTTGCAAATCACCATGCAAGAACGCATTCTTGATATCTAGCTGGAAAAGTGGCTAGTTTTTCACAAATGTAACAGATAATAAAATCCTCACTGAATGCAAGCGAGCAACCAATGAAAAAGTCTCGAAGTAATCCATGCCAAAGGTCTGAGTATACCCTTTAGCAACTAGGCGGGCTTTCAATCGCTCCACCTGACCTGTCGAAAGAAATTTTACTGTATATATCCATCTATAACTAGCTGCAACTTTCCCTGATGGTAGAGTAGTAAGTTTCCAAGTTTCATTAGAATGTAAGACAGCGATTTCCTCATCCATTGCACGTTTCCACCCTAAATCTAGGAGACCTTCACGAAAGGATTTAGGAGTAGACACAGAGGATAATGATGAGGCAAAAGTAGCATAAGTCGGTGATATATGAGTAACAGAGACAAAGTTCGCAATATGATTTTTCGCGGTACAAGATCGTTTACCTTTCCGAAGGGTAACAAGAAGATCAGAGTCATTAGACTCCTCAAGAACAGTAGCCGGAACTTCATGCGAAGAAGTAGATTGGGTAGAAGCTGAGAGGTGGGTTAGGTTTGTTGGGTAGGTGGCTAAGGTTGATGATGAAGTCGGGAAAGAGAAGAAGACTTGAGGTGGTGGACAGATAAAGAGATTAGGGTTATGGTTTTGGAAGAGGAGACGGCTGAGGGAAAGAGACTAGGGTTTTGGTTTTAGAAAAGGAGACGGCTGATTTGAGGACTAAGGAGAGAGATTAGGGATAGAAGATTAGGCTTTTGGTTAGGGTTTAATTAGTTGTGATTTGAGGAAGAATAGGGATTGGGATTTTCATAACATGCTGTCATACCATGTTATGATGGGAGAATTGACTTAATCCCTTTGTGGTTCAGTCATCTTTATTATATAGATAGCTAGATAGTTCAATATTACAAGGATACCCGATGTGGGGACTAAATACTTAACAAAGAAAAGACTCTCTAATAGTAGCATAAGTGTGCATGGGTAAAGCCAAAATTAATGCTAGTACCTCGAAAGAACTGATAAATAACATAAGCATAACTTTAAGAACTTTCTCCATTGATGACTTGCATCTGTGTTAACCCTTATGACCTATTAAACTGAAGAAGTTAAGTCCTCAACTATTAAAATCTTTTATTCTTGTCAAATCTACAAACATAAAGTTCTCTTAAATACCTGAATGTGAACCCCAACAGTATTACTTCCTTAACTTCCATGTTGATTTGTTTCAAATAACCCAAAAATGCTAATAGTTGGATTACTCATTCAGTTTGATAGTTCATAAGGATTGTCCAAAACAAGGGTCATCAATGAAGGGTTTTCTTTTCCGAATTTACCCTCAACTTAATGACATTACATGCTCTCTGAAAATTGCTCTAATTTAAAAAGGAAAAGGCTACAACTACTTATAGATAGAGGTTGTTGATTGCCTGTAATAATTTTCAACCACTATAAATTATGTTAGCAGCATGTATTGTGATTCTATTAGCTATAGTAACTGTGATCAGATTGTATTTAAACTATTATAGCAAGAGAAGGGGCTTGATAGGAGTCCCAGATGGCATTTAGATCAAGTCAAGAGAGCTAAATTTCAACTCCCCCACCCCACCCCAAAAATAAAAGCTACAGTTCATCCTATCTGAGCTATGCAGAAGGATTACAACAAATAAAATCAATATAGAAATTGATTAATGTTGATTATTAGGTGATGTAACAGTTTAAATAGTAACATTTTTCTTACTTGACCTTCTTTCCTCCACTTTTTTCATTCTTTCTGTTTTCTCCCTCATCTCCCTCATCTGTCCAATGCTTTAAATAGTAACATTTTTCTTACTTGACCTTCTTTCCTCCACTTTTTTCATTCTTTCTGTTTTCTCCCTCGTCTCCCTCATCTGTCCAATGCTCTCTTTAACCTCTCCAATATTTTCTCCTTCACTTTGTCGATTCCAACCTTGAAAGCAAGCCTAGTCTAGAAGGTATCCCATTAATCTATGGATGCAGAGATGCCATAATATGTGCGCACAGGCAGGGAAAACCAAGAAGGTTTTCCTTTTTCAATATGCCTATAAGGCAGGTTTTTTATTGGTCATTGAAATATTGTCAATTTGGAAATTGAGCTTTGCACCCATAGTTGACTGCACCTTAATATGAAAACAGCACAAGAATGATGTTGTCACATTACGACATATAGAACATAAACATCAAGCCTTGCCAATACTAGCAGGACAAAGGACACCTCATGAACCTTTCCCATAACTTCTAAGGGAAATCTCCTGTATGAATTCTCAAAATACACACCGATACCAGTGCTGCAGTGCATATATAAGCCTATTAAGTTCAGAGATTTATTTGAAAAGAAAATATTATTGCAACTGAGGGCATCACATAAGAAAGAGTGGTGGAGAGGTTCTATTAAAAGTTCCAATTTCAGATGGATATATCACTCAAATCAACTCCATGAAGTAGAGGAAACATGAATGGGAGCTTTTATAACAACAAAGCAGAATACTAATAAGAATTAGAATAATACGCTCAAATATGACAATGATCCATTGGGTGAGATGTGCATCAAATGGAGAGGCCAAGCAAATATAATTTAGTAGTAGCAAGATACAAATCAAAAGCCATTAACACAATACCTACCCTTTCTTTGAGTTCAGTCCTGTTCCAACTGCAGTGCCACCTTGGGCTAGCTGCTCAATACAATAATTCAAATAAGAAATGCTTTGTTAATCAAAGATCACTTTCGCATTGATATTACATTAAGGTTTACCTGATACATGCGAGGTAAAGTATCAGTCACTCGAGCTATCCCATATTTTACCTACAATATAACATTGTAATCAATGACATGCATCAAAGATCATAATCATAGCATACATATTCAGCTACATAAATAAAACCCTAGTCTACTAGAGTCTAAGCAGCATGTGCTACCTGTGTGGTATACCCACTAAATTCTTGCCCAAGGGTTAATGGAGTTGCATCCTGAGTATGTGTTCGCCCAATTTTAATAATGTCTTTGAACTCTACAGACTGAAAGCAAAAATAAACCAAAAGATCAGATATGTTGAAGAAAATAGGCCATGACAATAACTGCAAAACATATCAGGCATCTGTAGCAGCTTATTACAGCCTTAAAATATAATAAATAGTAATCTTTATGTGCTCTTGTGACATGGTTGTCTTCTCAAGATTAACACGGTATCTGAACCATGTTGTTTCACATGAACAAAAATATATAATTTAAGAAAAGATTAGCAAAAGATTCAGGTAGATAATTTGGAAACACGCCTCCTGCGAAGCATGCGGCTTGATTATATGACTGATGAAAATTCCCAAGACAAGGGCCAGATCTTAGCATATACATAATGATGCAGACTAAGGGACAGAGGCACACAAGTTTCAGGTTACCAAGAACAGAATATTTAGGTGAAGCTTTGGTGAAAGAGTGAGGATAGTGCTCACTGCTCAATTAGGATACATGCAAACCCCATTTTTTGAAATTATGATGACGAACAGCTGTGAGATCAGCCCTTTTGTCAGAGTATTCTTAGTCATATAATTAGCACTTAGGCCATTATTGTTTTTTGGATAGTCCGGGTACTATTTTAAAATAGTTTGGACCCGCCTTCTAATCCCATGTTTGTTTTTTATCCGGCCTATACTACTTCAAGGAGGGACTACATAAGACCCAAAAAGGGACTATACATAAGACCCAAAAAGGAACTATGTCAAACCCATCTCAACCCCACCTTTCCAATCTGGGTATTAATCATTTAGAGGGGATTAAAAATTTGGGACAAAATCGCCACCGGTTCTTTTCCTTTTTTTCCAGGGTTTTTTTTCCCATTCATTTTTGTTCTGTGTCTGTCATTTTTGCTAAGCAGCAAAATTATCTTATGGGAGGTTGATGACGACCTTCTTGCATCTGAGCTCATTGGTGTCGGATTTGGTGCATCCCTCCAGCTTGTTGAGAGTATTTAGATTTTAGACTATGTTCAACGAAAAATTAACATTGAAGAGGAGGAGAAAGATGAGTGGTAAAGATCTTTCTTTCTTTTTTTTGATGGCTATGCTATTTCTTGGTTATGTTATTTTCAGTGGAGAAATGGAGGCAAAGGAGAGAACATTACAGATTTTGCAAATTTATGCACTTTCCCATTTCAAATAACTGATTATTTAAAGGTGAAGTGAAAAGTACAATAAGTTGAAATACTTTTATTGTTCAAATTTGAACATTACCTACATGACTGTCATATACTTTAGTGCTAATTTGTATGTCTTTTAATTGATAGATAACGTTTTTTTAATGTTCAAATATTATTTGGTACTTTGTGGGAGAATTTCATGTTTAATTACATGTTTAGTTTTTCATGATTGTGTTTTGTTGAATGAATAAGTTGTTTGTTGTATCCTAATATTTATCGGGTGGTATGTCTACTTTGTAGATTAAGTCATGTCCAAATTTTGAATTTTTGCCAAACAAATGCATTATTACAATATTGGTTGACTGAAGGTGAAGGGTGAAAAGATCATTCTGGTTAAGATATTAGTCCCAACGGTTATATCCCCTAAAACATATCCCCTAAAACAAACAGTATGGACTATTTTAATTTAGTCTCCATGTTATTCTTTGTGAAAACAAACATTAAACTGGACTAAAATAGTCCCAGGATTACACATTCCAAGGAATATAATCCGAGGATTACAATACCCCCTAGTCCCAGTATAAAAAACAAACATGGCCTTATTGTTGTTGACAAACATCACAAGAGGATAGATATTAGGAATATACACAGATATAAACTATGTTATTCAATTTGCTACCACTGAGAGTAAACTAGCATATATCTCATGTTTCTATTAAACTAAAGGAAAACTCTTTAACCATCTTTGGTAGAGGTGAAATTATATCCAGACAAGTACTTCAATCATGAGTAGCTAGAGAGGAAAAAAAACAAAAAATTCAACCTTCTCATGCAGTGAACAATGCAACTGTTTCAAGCTTGGTATGAACCTTGAATTAATCTCTACAGCTGCAGCGATATGCATAACCTGAAACAGCCAGCACAATTATACATTGTTAGTGTGAAACCACTAAATACTCTAGTAGGCTACTAATATGCCATAAAAGGAATATATTGGATAATGCAGGATACATATAATTCACATCGCTAGCATAATAGACTCGGTTTATTGAATGGTAACTGACACTGGCCTCCTTACCTGCCAATTGGCCCTCACTGCTTCATGACAGCCCCTTTTTGTCCGTAATTTGGTCAAGATTTCCATTAAGTCTTCTCAGTTAAGAATCATTATTGTTTTTCATAGCCAACCCGATTTTCATAGGAAAAGGCTTAGACGATAATGAACATGACGGTGACATATCACATATACCAATAATAAGGGATGCACATGATATTGTACTGGAACTTAACCAGTATCAAAGGAAGTAGGTGAATGCTGTTTAAGATGGTGATAGAAATGTAGTCCATATTTGACCGGATCCTTGATATCATTCTCAATTCCACATTCCTTCATTTGAAGTCACTTAACAGCAAAAGAACAAAGTTAGGTGTTTTTGGCTTCTGCTCGAGAGTTACGTAAAGTCCTTAGCTGAGGATAATTGCAGTTTGCATGCAGTCAGAATGCACGTCAGTTTTAAACTACAGTTTGGAAACTACAACTTAAAAGTTACAGCAGTTGTATAGACTATTAAGCCAATCGGGCCTTAGAATAATACATTCATACAACAAACAATGATGCAAATAATAAAGGAAGGACAATGTACAAGGTCTCTTACAATTAGAGTCTGACAAATTTAAACTGATCTAGGATACATTTTAATCTTTCTCTAACCATAAAGCTAACATATTAGCTTGGTAACAACTCTGAAAAGTTTTTAAGGTTTCTCCGAGGTAGATGGCTGCATATAAAAATGGAAGCTTACTGTTGGAAATGTATCATTTGAAGACTGAGCCCGGTTAACATGGTCGTTGGGGTGTACAAACTTTTCGCCACGTTTGTGACCAAGTATCTCCGCTGCTCTATTTGCAATCACCTGTGAATGAGAACAAGAGAAAGGAAGATATAAAAAATTGCATGTGCGAAGAAAGAGAAAGTTCATGTTTTGGATGCAACAGCAATTCGGTATCATATTCAATCATAAAAGATATTCACTGAGGACTAAGTCTGTTCAAAACTAACAAAAAGGTATCTGCTTTATAAGTTAACCGAAAACGTACCTCACCTATCCAAGTATCCAGAAAGGAAAAAAGCTTCATGAATGGATATTTCACAGCTCAACAGATCTAAGACCTTGCTTCATAGCATTTTATAACCCACAGACTGTTCATTTGTTCACATGGATTCAAAGACCAGTAAATGAAAACAAAGTATTGATTATATTATTATATACCTTTACGCAGTTCATGTATGATTTTGAAATATTTGTTCATGAGAATTAGACAACTATCATGGGAGAAAACAACCTTGTTGTCTTTGACAATATGGAACAATTATCATTTGATACAGCTCAATACCTCCATTGTAAGTAGATGGTATATCTCGAGTCATAAGCCTAGGAACTATATAGTAGAAAGAGTAGCAATGAACAGGTTCACATACAATCTTCTACCACAAAACTATGGAAAGACAGGAAGTTTATTAGAAGTCAGGTGAATGTGTCAAAACTAGGGAGGATATGATAATTTTCAACACCAAGAAAATGCACTTAAGATGCATACTATGTAGGACATCCTTGTACCAAAAAAATTTCCATGATCATTTATATAAGACATGACAGACATATCCACCTGCCTCAGAAACTTACTTAAATATACAGTAACTGCTTAGCCTTGTTTCCCCAGAAGATATGAATAACTGAGATCTGTAAGCATCCTTTTATGAGAAAGTAAGTGCCAAATTAACTGCTTTTGTGAGTAATTTAAGCTTCAAGGTTTTTTCCTATGCAAGCCTTAGAACCAAAAGAAAAATACCTACAGGAAAGCTTCTATGACCTGATGTTCCTTCTGCCCAGTCTTCAGAGAATTGTGCCATGTGTCATATTCGTATTGCAACAGTATTTCATGCAACAGCAGTTTGATGGCTGTTTAAGTTGACGATTTGGCTCATTGGCTCTCATGTTTTTATAATCAAGAGACCCGAATGAGCTTCTGGCTCTTGGCTTTTCGGGTTTATTATGATGAAATGTTATCAACTTACCCAGAAGTGGTAGAATAATGCAAAACTAAGATAAAGCTCTTAGTATCTGTATGATAAGTTCAGACTGAGCCAACTACGAACCTTGATGCTGTAGCACAGCAGATTCTCCATGTAATTGCAATTATGTTGGGGCTTGATACAACATCCATCTCCAATTATGTACCTGTCAAACAATTACCTCTTGCAGATACCTCAAGGATCAAGCTAAAGTAGGATTGATCCATCCCCCCCTACCATCACGTCTAGAAGTTGAGAAAATATCTCTTTGGTGGCACAAATGTAAACCATATAAGAGATAAGGCGGATGCCTCCCCCACTCAAAATGGCAATCCCTTCCTCCCTTCCAACACCCAAAATCTACACTCTATAACTCTCCACTGTAGCTTCTTTGGCCAATACTCTTGGATCAACTCAGAGGACCAATGTCAAGTTGACAAGTGATCATAAAACCATCATGCTTATCATGGAGACTTTCAATTAAAGTTATGCTCCTTCGCAAAAGTTGTTTATTGGAGGGAAAAGGCTTAGCTAGTGATGTTGCCATGAACACAAAGAACTATATCGAAGGAAAGCTTAGCTAGTGATGTTGGCATCAACTCTGGTAATAAAAGTCAAACTTAGAAAACAGGCGGTACCAACAAATTAAACTTAAGCTAAGGCCAATGCAGATATCTCTCTGAAAATTGAAAAACAAAATCAAGAGAGTGACACCTTCAAAATCTTCAAACATAATATATGATAGAAAGTTTTTTTTTGTAGTTTGTAAAGAACCTAATCATAATCTAGCACTCTAAGAAGAGGATTCAATAATTCCAAGACTATTCACTGCTCAGATTCTCAATGGAGCCTTCTCAATATAGGTGCTGTTACTTGGCCGGACCCACTTTGTTAGAAAATATTTAGATAATAATGAAATGATGATAAAGAACCATATGGAACTTTCATTGTTAAAGTCAAAGTGAAGAGGCAGAAAATACTGAAATTTACCAAATGTTGAAGCAAATTGCTTGTATTGAAGGTACAGAATCTTGAGAGACTTGTAACATCTTCAAATGTAATATCTAACTAAGAAAAGTTTACTTTCATGGCTGATAAAAGGAAAGCTGATGATAATCTAATATATAGCTCAAGAACATTATAGCATATTTTCAAAGACCTTTCATTGTTGAGCTTCATTGATAGAGGACACAACAAAAATAACTAATGTTTTCCGGGTTACATAAATCTTTCCCTTTTCAGGTTAGGAAGGTCCTTCTTCTAGTGTACCCTCTTTGGCAATTAAGGGAGTGTTTGGCAAATTAAAAGTGAATCTGAAGTGTGAAAGTTGCCTTTTTTACAAATGAATTCCATATCCACATCATTGTGCGAGTGAAAAACAATGTTTGTTTGAAGAAAAAAATAGTACTGAAAATACAAAAGTGAAGATGATGTGGCAAAATATGGTTTATAATAAATATATTTGAAGTCAATGTAATTAAAGGCGGTCCCCCACTTTTTCACTTTCATGTGACTTCACCAACCTTTTAGAAGAAGTCAAAATTGCATTAAATCCAACGTGGCAACTTTGTTGCATTACTTTCACAACCAGTTGCATTCAATATTTCAAACAAACACCTTAAGTGTTAAATGTGTCTCATTTTCTCACTTGCATTTTTCATTGCATGCAAACAAACACCCGCTAAGTCAAATAAAAGACAAAAAGATTCTAATTGTAAAAGATGAACTATTACAGCTCAAGCAAATATACAATGAGAATATGGATTATTTTCTGCCTTGTCACCAAAAATATTTTCTCCTTTTGGAATATGAACAAAGATGCACCCCCTATCTCCTCTTTCTTTCTTTAGCAAAAAAAAAACATACTAGTTAGACAACTATGCTCAGTACGGGTGTTATAGTTAATGATTTGTTTAAACAATCATAGAATTTCCATGTTACAGCAACAAATATGTGGACCTCTAGATGCTAACCTCATTGGCATTCATGTTGCTTTGAGTGCCACTTCCAGTCTGCCATATGACAAGAGGGAAATGATCATTCAACTTTCCCTCAGCAACCTCCTCGGCAGCTTGGATTATTGCTTTTCCTATAGCTGGATCAAGACCGTAGTCCATGTTCACCTGTACTAACAAACATCACATTCTGATATGAAAATATATCCACATGTGAAATTTGAAAACATAAAAGCTGTAAAAATAACTAGCAGAGTGAGTTTTCCAACTAATAATCACATAATCTTTGGACGTGACATAATATTGTGAAGATGCCTTCAAGTGAGAAAAGTTAACAGAACTTAGTTATTACATTTCTTTTAGTTATATGTTTTACGGTTCTCCTAAGACAATTATGCAGGTGTTTAGTTACTTGACAAGCTCTGCTGTGGCCAACAATGAACACAAATTATCTATGTGAGGAGCATGTGGAGGTTTGTAACTCAATCAAACTCAAAGGCAAGAGCATGAGTTGGAATATAATATCAACTTAGTCTTATGCTAGTTTGTCACTTGTCAGTGCTAATGTATATAATAACTGAGTCTTAGAGATACAAATCAAACTACTGTCTTGAAATTGATCCGCCACAAAGAATATCTTGAAGGAAATGACATTTATAAGGACATCTTACATGGGAAATGGGTAATTTAATAAGACAATAGGAGAGAGCATACTGAAGGAATTAGCTTTGGGGGTGAAATTAGATGCAAAGTACATGAACTATCAAGAGCTAATGTTCTGTTTCAAACTTAAACTTAAAAGTAAAGAAAAAATGGCTGCAACAAAAAAGTTTGCCTACTTTGGTTAAAGAAATAAAGTCCTAATTATGGATTACTTGTTGAGAATTGGGTTCTGTACACCAAATTCAAAATCAGATAATTCGAAGTTTTATCGTACAACAACAATACCAGCAACAATGATAACCTCTGTGTCGACTCTATGAATGTCTTAGTAGTAAGTAAATTTAAGGTGTGCTAGTCTCATGTTTCTGCAACTACATCCAAATGTTAACATACATGTTCAGTTGGAAGTTTGCAACTCTAAAAAGTTGTTGTGAAAAAGCCAAATAACTTAAATGGGTGAGTTGGTGTTGCACTCAAATTGAAGTGTTCCAACTGCAGGCCTTGGAACTACATGACAGCATAAATGACATTAAAAGAGGAGGTCAAAAAATAATAATAATGACCGCATGCTAACTCTTCAACATCCATGCAACTTACACGACTACACGTTAATTACTGGTTCGCGTATTCTGCTAGGCATTTTGACAAACAGATGGTAATTAGAGTAACCTACTAATCTTATAACAACTTACTGAATAATTTCACGAAAAAATAACAAATAATTGCAATTAACCTTAGCAGCGCATTTCTTTAGGACGCCAAATGCTCGAATGATCGGCTCCGGCATCTGCTCCCGCTCGCCGCCGATATCAAAATTCTGCAGCGATCTCTGCGTCTGAGCACCCCACAACCTTCAAAAACCCAAAATTTTAATATAATCTTCAATAATTAATAATAATAATAATATCTGACGAAAGCACTCGATTGAACAACGAACCTATCGGCCGGCACGTTGATCGGGCCGAAAGTGTCCCTCTCCTCTCTAAACCCGGTCGAGATCGGGCGAGCCAACGCTGACCGCAGCATCGCGCCAAGAAACGCCGGCGACGAGCTGAGGCGTCTCGATGCAGCGAACATCGCCATTTTCTAGGGTTTTATCGAGCGATCAAGGGACGAAGAGGTTAGATCGACGGAACAAAGATCGCTCGTTTCGAGTTTGAACGAACTAACGAGTCGCGATCTGGAGGAAAGAGAGAGAACGGATTTCTGTTCTTGAAGTGTCTAGGTGTGGGAACTCGCCGGTGAGGTTACCGCGGTGTTGCGCGGCGGCGGAGGAGTAACGGTTATATGGGGCGGATCGGTGCCAGGTAGGATCCATGAGCGTACGCCGGGGGTGGGCGTGGGCGGGCCGGTTTGGGCCCGTGACCCGGCCTGCCGAGTTTAAGGCAGGGGCGGGTCTGACCCCGTTCCGTGCGGGTCAGAGTGGGCAGTGCCCATTTTTCTTGTCCCGGGTTTGGGACTGAACCCGGCCCGACCCGTGACTCGCCTAGGATAGGCCCGGCCCACGACTCACGGGTCGTGGATCGGCCCGTGGGTATTTTAATTTTTTTTCTTTTTTAATTTTTAATTTATAAACTATATTAACTTTGTATTTGTATCTATTAAATTATATTTAAATTATTTCTTTTCTATTTTACTCTTTATTTAAAATTATATATATACACACACACACACCCCACACACACGATGACACACATTGTATAAAGATAAAACATCACAAACACAAAGATATATGTGGTTCGGACTTCGATGGAAGACCTACGTCCACGGGAAGTTAATAACTTTACTTTAGTTTAAATTTAAATTACAAATATAAAAGAAAAAAATGGCCAGTTAAAAGGAACATCTTTTCGTTGGCGGTTCATCTTTGGCATCTTCAGCCGATTTAAAGCTGGCGCAGGCGGTTATCGTTCTCGCAAGCGGCAATGAGAACTAACTGCCGTGGCCGATCTTTTTTAAGCGGCCTGCGGGCCAAAATATATATAGAATTTAAATACCCAGGTCGGGTCGTTGGTGGGGCAGGGTTATGATGGGCCGGGTCAAGTTCTCACGTCCCGGATCTAGAGCTGGACCCGGCCCGACCAGTGATCCGCTTATATCACGGGCTGGGTCGGACTCGGCCTACCCCGGGTCGGGCCGGGTCATGACCCATGCCGGGGTGGGTCGGGTCAACCCTCGGGTCGACCCGGCCCTTGCCCAACCCTAGCGTACGCGTTGTTTTATAGAGTGGGGTCTAGTGGGGCATTTTGGACCAATTGGAAGGTTCGAAAATGGAGGTTAATCGTAGCCGTCCATTTAGTGTTGGACGGTTGATGATGATGGCACACGCTTCTAGATGCTGCATGAAACTTGGGCTTGGTTTGGTATGAGGTACAATGAGGGAAGGTAAGATAATGTAAAGTTAAATGATGTGCTGTTGGTTCCCCAAAAAGATTTTTTATTAATCCCTATATGAAAATCGATAAGAGTCCCACCTCATGCCAAGACAGGCGAATTCAGGACCCGAAACGCGGTCCCCATCGACCACCTACGGTCTTCGGTGTAACACCCGTGAATTTTCGATACGTATTTTTCTAATATTTTCGGTACGTATTTTTCTAGTATATTTTCCTAATATTTTTCGATATGTATGTTCTAATATTGCTTTTCTAATATTAAATATTATTTTCTAGCAATTGGAAGTTGAATATTATTTTTCTAGTGTTTAAATATTAAATGTTATTTTTCGGTATTTAAATATTAAATATTAATTTTAGTATTTAAAAATTAAATATTATTTTCTAAAAGTATTATTAATATTTTCTCAAATTTTCGGGATTCTCTGAATTCAAAATAGAGTTTTATATTTATGTTTATGATTTAGCTACATTATAAATTTAATAATTGCGATGAATACTTTCGGTCCTAATCTTGATTATTGATATTATTAATGATTTTGTAAACTGAGCTTGGTATATGGTGCATTACAAAATACATATATATGTGTGATAATTTTATGATTATCACTCTTGTTAATTATCATTATAATAATTAATTTTCTATTTTTATGTTGTAATATACCCTTAATCTAACCTAACCCTAACCCTATATATATATATGTGATATTGATTTCTTTTTCAAAAAAAAAAAACAAACAAAAATCAAAAAAAAAAACCCAGCTCCTCTCTCTCCCGTGTTTTCTCTCTCTCTCTCTCTCCTTCTCTTTCTCTCTCTCCTTTTTCTCTCTCTCTCCCCATCTCTTTCTCTCTCTCGTTCCGCCACCAGCGCCCCTCCCCACGCCGCCTCACCACGTCCCCATCCCCTCACCGCCGCCACAGATCTCGGCCGCCACCCCGCCTGCCCCTCCACAAGACCCGTCGCCGGCACCTCCTCCTCCTCCCTCCGCCTCACCACGTCCCCATCCCCTCACCGCCGCCACAGATCTCGGCCGCCACCCCCGCCTGCCCCTCCACAAGACCCGTCGCCGGCACCTCCTCCTCCATCAGCGCCCCACTCCCTCACGCGCGTCCTCCGCGCGCCGTCCACGCCACCGCACGCCGCCGGACCCGCTCCAGCCGCCGACCGCAGCCCCACCAGCGCATCAACCCCCGCCCGCAGCCTCCGCTCGCCGCCGTCGTCGCCGTTCCTCAGCGACAGCAGCCCGAACGGCGAGCTTTTGCGCTGCAGAAAACTGCAGTATTGATCCGACTTCGCACGCAGATTCCGACCTCCTCCGGCCTCCGTTTTCACCACCGTATTCGCCGGAGCGTAGCCCTTTATATCAACTATCACACGGTACCTCCCTTTCGCTTGGGCTCATTGTATATCTCTCGCTATACCACTTCGAATATCGCTCGTCGTTATTAACACTTTTCTTTTATATCCTAACCGTTGACTTTCCAGCGAGGCCACGGAACCTGTCGTGACCCGTCGCAGCCCCGATCCGCAGCCGATTCACTCGTAGGCAAGATCCCGATACCGTTAACTCGTATTTTATATTTTAGATTATTTATGAATTATTTCGTATATGTATAGTTCAGTTCGTACCAGTTTGATATCATTTGCGCACTTAACCTTTACATTTTCGATGAATATTCGGTAGTATAAAATTATCCGTGATGGTTGGATAGGTTAAAGTTGATCTATGATTAATTTCGTGCTATTTGGAAGTAAGAATGTATTTTAGGATATTTCTAGTATTTATTATAATTATGAAAATATTTTTAAAGAAATTATTTGGTGAAAATAATTTATTTTGAATAAAAAGTATTTTTAAGTAATTGTTATGATTTAAAGAAATTATTTGGGAGAAAATTTTTTTGAAATATTTTAAGAGGTTTTGTTGAAAAGAAAAGAAATAGAGGTGATTTATGAAAATAAAAATTAGTTATCGTTCATAAATAGTATTAAAGAGAAAAGTATATTTTAATTGAAAAATTGGATAATTATGTTGATAATTAGTTAAAGGATTTTCATGGGAATTTATGTTGAAAACTACGTCATTTCATGTGGTTAACTTTTCTTATTTCACATTTTCATATTGTACCGTTGTTGATGGTTATTCACGTTACTGTTTATGATACACGACACTGACACGTAGAGTAATTGCATATATTATTCCGTGCTGAGAAGTTTCAAGATCTGAATAGTGAGTTATTAGAGTTATCAATTACATGTGTAAATAGCTCGTGCTCTCGCATTTATATCGTTATCGATTAGTCCTGTTGCATTTATCGTATTCTGTTTATATTGCATTTATTGATAGTCTTGCTGTGTCCAGATGCGTAGTAGTTCATGAATTAGGGATTTGATTGTCATGAACATGACCTAGCGACATGTGTGTGTTGACCATGCTTAGGAGGTGAACCCGTGTTTGATATCGGCATCGTTGACGTGATTTACCTGAGACCGTGGGATGGGAAAGTCTTGGTTCATGTATTCGGATGTGGCTGTTTATGTATCTTCCAGACCCGTGCCAAGTGACCTTGTTTCCGCGACTGGGTCGGTTTGTTGGGCCCGTGAATCGTTTCGCCGCGTGGCGGTGTACTTTGTATTCACGAGTCACGCTTGTGTCCGGACAAGCCGGAACTGATGCGTGTAGTCCTTTGACCGTTCGTTGTTCCGTGGTATTGGATGCGTAGAGGATAATGAACCGCCAGTTATCCGATTAATATGAACCTTGACTTTAAATGAGATGTAGATCTGAGACTATGACAGAATGGTTAGTTACCCGTTACTGTTGTTTGGAATGCCAGAGTTTTTCGGTTGTTCATATAGTCAGCTCTAGTTGTATGCTTGCATCATTTCACCCTATTATATTCGTTCGCATTCTCTGATTACTGCATTTATTCGTATTATTATTATACTGCCATTTGCCTGTGGGATCTTGCCGTGTGTTATACACGCTGACGTACTCCATTCTCTTGGTGTACGTCAGATATAGATGACGGACAGGTTCAGTGTGGAGATGCGCTAGAGCCGGAGTTTTCTCAGCAGGAGAACCTTCCAGATGACGGAGTAGATCGAGTTGAAGCTTAGTTTTCTTTTGTTTTCAGTAGTTGATGAACTTTAGACTTCCTTCAGTATTTCCATTTTAACTCAGTTGACATTTGTTTCATGACTCTCTAGTTTCTTTAGCCACATGAACTGTTTCAGATATGTGGACTCTTTTATAGTCCCGGATATTATTTCATTTTGGTGATATGTACTCTTACGTTACGGATTATTATTTATTCTACCGGCCGTGATTGGGATGCGTGGCGTGATGTATTTTCATGATTACTTGGCTTGGCGTATTAGATTGAAGAAATGTTTTATTATTCGTATTTCTCCTCAACCTAATACGTCATGCTTGTTCGCTCCGCCTGTGTATTTTGGGAAGCGGGCGTGACATTCGACATCCTATCTATCCGTGCATTACGGTAACTTCGGTAGATTGCTCTGATGCAGTCTACTACGATTTTCGTCGCCGCAAAGGCGGTGTCATTCGTTACCTTTCTGATGGTGACACGTTTGTTACTGAACTCTACTTCGGATCACGCATAGTTCATGCGACGTCCGGACGAAAGGTGGGGGCATACGCTTTCATGAGACCGGTCTCTCGCCTTTACAGAATCACCATCACATAGCATCGTCGCTATAGTACTTCGTCATTGCTATAGTATCGGTACGCTCGCGGTGGCGACCGAAACTCACTTTTGTCGTCTCACATGAGGGCCGCTTGTTCGCTTCAGATCACAACACCGCACTCTACCTCGTAATTGTAGACCTTGAGCCCCGCGCCAACAACAAGTCACCATCATAATTAATGACACTGTGCTAGCCACATGGCCTTGGCAGCCATTACCCATGCCTCACCCATATCAAATCAGCGGTGACTCTTTCCACACAAAAGTTGACATGTGTAAAACTAGTGCTAAAATGACCAAACTGGTCTCTCTCATTCCTACAAAAAGGAACTATTCTCAATACAAAGCTAAGCCAATTTTCTCTCCCTGCACTATGCACACAAGAATAAATTACTGCTCATTTTCTTCTCCACTCAATCTCACTTACTGACTTGATCGTCGGAGGTACAACGAGGGAAACAAGCCTCGTCCTCTCACAAGTTTCTACCTGTGCAGGCGGGGAAGAAGAGCCCAACTCAGAGCCAGGTATTCGGGGGAGAGAGCGGATCCCTGTCATCTTCAACCTCAAGCTAAGCTCACACCGAGATTAGTGACTGCGATTTCATTCATCAACAGGTGCAATGATGAATATACCTATTGTGATTTTTGTTTAGTTGGAGAGGGAGTAAGGAGACGAACGTGACTCTTTAGTTCATTTTGCATCTTCTCTCTCCTCACTCTTTGTGTCCCTCCAAATTACAAGGATTTTCTCTCTCTTCACTTTCTAGTTTATTTTGCATTTTCTCTCTCCTCATCTCATTATACTCTACTTTACCTTATCCTCTAAAAACTCCCTACCAGAGAGGATTTTAAAATTTGTTCCTTACCTTACTTTTTCTTCCCTCCTACCAAACCTTTACGTGTGTTTTATGAACAGTTTGCATTGTGTTTAGAAATTCTCTCGATTAGTACTTTTCAAGTAAAGCTGGAATAATTGTTTAAATTAGATAATTTTTTAACATTGGTCCATGCTTAGTATTTTTTTTACATTCATTAATTTTTTTGTGTTAATTTGTCATTTAGGGCAATGTTACCCTCAATGATATTATCCTACAATTCTAATACGTTAAAAATCAAGACCAAATGGCATTCAAAAATATTTTGACTCTTATAAGGGAGCCCCCTCATGGTCTGAACCCTCCCCATGGTCAGATTAAGTCTGTGCAAGTTGTGGCGGATTCACTTTCGCACGCTTAGAGGATGTTTGGTTCGTTTCCCATTTTGTTCGTTTCCCATTTTATTGGGAAACATCATTCCATGTAAAAAGCCCAATTTTCAGGTTTTACAAACTTTTCCATAAAATTGGTTATTAATATTCGGATTGTGAAGCTATGGGTGTGGTCGGTTTCATTTAGTCCCCTTCTTGGATATTATTTTATCCCTCCTTACAAATAATTCGAACCGGATAAAAAACAAACATGTGGTAAAAAGGTGGAGCCATACTATTTTAAAATAGTGCCCATGCTATGAAAAAAAAACAAATGTGGCCAAGAGTGTTGTATTTTAGCTAAAAATTCTCTAACTTAACATGTTGATGCCGAAATTGAACAAACCGAACTAAACCGCAAAGAACTAATTAGATTTGGTTCGGTTCGATTTTGAATCTAGATCGGTTCAGTTTGGTTTTTAATAGTCAAAACTGACTGAACCAATCGTTTACTCACCCTTACCCATATAAATAAACGTGTAGTTTGGATCGATCCGTGTATGATTTGAACTCGTTTAACCTCAAGCTGAAATCTTTATTAATGGGTTGGATCTGATCCGCAAGTGGGGTTCAACATTGACACCCTTAGTGAGGAGGAGGGATGGTTTAATATTGTGCTGCTATTAATGTTGCTCACGTTGTTGATGCTCGCGCTCTCATTTATGCTGCTTCTATTTGTTTTATTAACGAAGGAGCTGGCGATTTTCTCATCATAGTGTCATTTTGGAAGCAATTGATTGATGGTGAGAAAGATCTAAAGAGATGATTTTAAGTTCCTGATCTTATGGTCAGTTTAATATTGTTGGAGCTTATAAAAATTGCTTATAAAAATAGCTTTAAAAGGCAACTAATTAAGCTGGTGAAATTAGTTGTTCGGTAATCATATAATTTTTTTCAAGTGGGGGCCGCACAACTATCACTTTCCAAGAACCAGTCATTCAAACTAGACAAGATAATGTAATCAATTTGGAATTCACAATGGAATCCAAACAAAACAATGTAAATAGCCAAATGAAAAGTGATGAGGTGTGATGAGGTGGGTAATCCCTTTCCCTCATGAATACCCAACTCTCATAGATACATCCAAAGAGCCCCCAAACAACTCCAAAGAATGCAAAGACCGCCACCATGTAAAACCCAATTTTTGAAAGGCCTGTAATTTGGCCAATGGGCCGGATCATCTATTCCTTACTCCTACCCGTTATCACCCCTAGCAACCATCCCAGATTCGATTAAAACCCTCTTTCAACTTCTAGACTCAGGATTAGGGTTAGGGTTTCTCTCTCTCTGAGAGAGTCCGCCATGGCGAACCGAACGGATCCCAATGCGAAGAGCATCCACGGCACAAACCCTCAAAACCTAATCGAAAAGATCGTGAGGTCGAAAATCTACCAGCACACGTACTGGAAAGAGCAATGCTTCGGGCTCACCGCCGAAACCCTAGTCGACAAGGCCATGGAGCTCGATCACCTCGGAGGAACCTACGGCGGCAATCGAAAGCCCACCCCCTTCATGTGCCTCGTCATGAAGATGCTCCAGATCCAGCCTGAGAAGGACATCGTCGTCGAGTTCATCAAGAACGAGGACTACAAGTAAATTTTCCCTCCATTTTTATTATTGTTTTTATATCACCGTTGAGTTTTTAAACTTTGATATCCTGGAGTTTGTATTTGCCCATAAAAATACCCAAGGTTTAACCTTTTTACCTAACATTCCTTTAAGAATTGGATCTGAAGAAGAAAATAGAAGAGTTTTGAAGAGTTTAAGGATTTTGGGAGTTTGGGTTTTTTTTAACCTTGCGGTAATTTTGGGGGAAAAAAAAAGGGTAAACTTTAGGGTATTTAAGTGCGAATAGCCGTTGCCTGAAAAGTTTTCTTGTTAATTCTTCCTTTCAATTTAGGGTTTATTCAATTTTTGTTGTGTATATTGTTAAACAGAAGTTCTCTTTGCCGCACTTGAATACCAACATGCCACATTTCAAAGTTTTAATTGAAAGCAAGAAGGAAGAGAGGGACTCAGAGATTTCTTTTCAATTTAGGGATGTAACATTGCAAATATTATCAACTTATATTCAATATGATGTCTTATTAATCAAAATTCTGAATCGTTGTGTAATGGAAGGCACTAAAGTTAAAAAATTGTGAAACTTTGGTATTATTTGGACAAATTTAAACTGCTGGGTAACAAAGTTAAAAATCTATAAAAATTTAGGTTATTGAGTGCAATTAATCCTTTTTCTCTTTTCAGATTCTATTTTTGGAATTGTCTATTTAACTGATTGGGATTTTTTGAAGGTATGTGAGGATTCTTGGAGCTTTTTATTTGAGATTGACGGGGACGGTGACGGATGTGTACCAGTATCTTGAGCCATTATATAATGATTATCGAAAGCTTAGGCGGAAGCTTCCTGATGGGAGTAAGTTTTTTGAATTTTTTTAATTATAGTTTTTAGTGTGTTGTTGGGACAATAACTGATTTGGGGTTCTGTATTGTTGTCATTGCAGAGTTTAGCTTGACTCATGTAGATGAAGTGATTGACGAGCTTTTGACAACAGACTATTCTTGTGATATTGCACTACCGAGAGTGCAGAAAAGGTTCTTCTTCCTCAATGTTATTTGCTGTATGATTATTTTGTAAGCTTCTTTTGATTGCTTGAGCTGTTTCTGTAAACTAACCATCTTTTTACTAATACTATGAGTTCTGGAGAAATGTACTAGTGTAAGGCGGATTTCTTTCTCTCTCATCTTTTCTGGTTAACAGAAAATGAGGGTGTTTCTTAAGAATCTGGTTAATCTTATCACCAACATAATTGCAAGGAACTATTTTGAAATGGGAGGATTTCTTGCAATTTATTCCTAAGAAATTATTTAAGAAATGTTTATGTTGCAATTTTTAAAGTGGTTTAGGTTTTATAATAAGAAAAAGCCAATTTGTGGAACAAAAGTGCTGCATCTTAGATCTTATCTTTTGATTCTTTTCGTTGAAGATTGGCTATAATAAAAGTACTTACAGCTCACCGTTCCTCACTTTTAACTGAATTTTGGAGATGGCCTCAAACAAGCAGCTGCATTGTTTTCTCCTCTTTTCTTATTAGTTTTTCAGGTTTGATGTACTCTTAAAAGTTTCTGTAGGATATGGGGTTTTGGTTTTGTTGGTTAATTATTGATTCTATGTTCACTAAAATCATGGTCTATTTTTTCATTTTAGAGTTCTAATCATATTTTGGCATGAAGGTCTAGAAAATGATATCATATATATATATATATATATATATATATATATATATATATATATATATATATATATATATATATATATATATATATATATATATATATATATATATATAGTTTTCACTTATCAATTATAAACTGATTAGTCTTTAGGAAGGATCTTTGTGTTATTCCACTGCTTTCCCTGTTAAGTACTCAAGCCAGAGTTGATACTGAAATTACATGGCTGAATGAATAAATTTAGCACTTTTACATGAGAAACCTTTCATGTACAAGTTCAAATATGGCGACGAAATGGCGATGACACCCTAATCTTCATTCTGAAGTTTTCTAAGAGCGTCGTAGAAAATGACCAAGCACCAGTTTGAACTTTGTAGGTGGTGTGGTACGTTCACCATACCAAAATGAATATTCTCATGTTGTGAGTTTAGACAACTAACCACGGAGACAAAAACTGCATAAACATTTTGAGTTTGACAAATCAATAGCCCTGTATGAAATTATCGGTCTCCATTTCTGGACGCTAATTTGCTTCTACCTTTTAATTTTGCGTGAGTGACTCATCTCTGTATATTGAATTGCGGAGATGGGCTGTTTAAGCTAGAGGCATCTTCTCTACTAACTTCTTGATTTTCTTAGTTATTTCCTTCCCTCCTGACACTTAATGCGAATCAAAGTCTTTCGTAATAATTTATTAAAGCTTATCATAAATTTTTTTAAAGAGTGATTATATGAAAGGATGTTGTATTATTTTTCTAAAGAATTCAAGAGATAGTTTATATTGTCAATTTTGTAATGTCAGTTCATTAAGTGACAAAATGAAAGCCAATTTGCAGAGCGTTTGTTAAGTGACAAAATGAAAGCCAATTTGCAGAGCGAAGGCACTGTGATTCACGTGGTGTTACCTTTGCATTGAAGGTTGGCGACAATAATTTGCAGTTCTCCGTGCCTCTTAGATTCATCTTTAGGTTTTAAGATGGCCTCGAACAAGCTGCTACATTATTTCCTCCTCGTTCTTATTTGTTTTTCATGATTGAAGGTTTGCAACAATATAATTTGCAGTTCTCCATGCTTCTTAGTTATCTCAGTTTTTAAGGTGGCCTCATACAAGCGGCTATATTATTTTTTTTGTACTTATTTGTTTTTCATGATTGATTTAATATTTTAAAATTTTAATCCAACTTGTGTTGTTAAAAAAAGGCATAACGATCTTCACTGACATTATTTTACGAGATTGAAGTTTTACATTCTTAATTTTGAATTGATAACTATAAATTGCTTTGACATTTGGAGGGTTTTATTAGGATTTGGTGTGATATCCCATTAATTTCATTGTTGATACAAGAATTGTCATTGAAGATACAACTTTTACACGAGAAATCTTTCATGTAAAAGTGCCAACATTTCAATGCTACGATGATGGTATCTTAATTTTCATTTTATTAAGTGTACTAAAGCGTTGAATATATCTGATAGCATTTGTACCCATATGATTATGGATTTTTATGTTAGACGTACAACTAACCAAGATGGAGTCAGTTGTCTTACAGATTTTGGAGGCCAATTTGATCTTTAGTTTAATATTGTTATCAACTTATTATATTTGAGTTACTAATATGCCTATTGAATTTGACAGGTGGGCTCTTGAAGCTTCTGGAGCATTGGAACCTCGAAGAAGTGCTTTAGAGGATGATTTTGAAGAGGAAGAAGAAAAGGAAGAGGATGAACAGGCTATGGACATAGATAATGGATCATATGAGAAGGTTAATATTTTTTTTATTATTATAAATTTTTAGACTCATGTATGTTTCTGATGTTGCCATTACTAACTTGTCTCTTTGAACAGGATTATTACCGTGGTCGGAGTCCAGTTAGGGAAAGAGACAGGGATAGGAAGCGCGACAGTCATAAATACAGGTTTTTTTTACATTATACCATTATCTGCACTTTTTAACTTCATTGAATTTTTAAATATTTATCATTTTAGTGTGTGAATGGGCCTTCATTTTACTGCCCGTAAGTTATATTTGATCCATCTTCTTACTTTCCAATCATCTTAGTTTACTTGATCTCCTTATTCTGGTGATCAGATTATTAATAATTTGATCTCAGTAGTTATCCTGATGATTGCTATAAAATTTTGTATTTTGATTATTCTTGTGAGAAAGCATTTAGACTGTGCCTCTAGAAATTCGTCTTTAGTTTGTTTCGTCCTACATTTTGGAAGCATTTACCATTATTATTGTTTATTCCACAAACTTCTTTTTACTACTATGGCATGTAATATTCAAGAGCCATTGGTAGAATGAAATGCTTCCTACAGTGATACATGATGACTCTGCCAGGTTTCTCTGTACTGACAGTGTACAGCGAGAAGTATGATGGGTCAAACAATTATAAAGGTTGTAATTGTATGTGCGTTTCCTCTACTTTTATGAAATTTCATTTGATTTAAAAACTTGTCGTGGGTTTAGTTTTCCTATTGGTGATCATTGAGGAAGACCAACTCAATTAGATCTTATTAATTTTGGTGTTCTGAAATTTAGATAAGTTTCTAAACCAATAGTAACAAAGAATATATCAACAGCTTAAAGATGAAAAAGAGCTCCCTCTTTCCTCTTTTTCGCTGATGCTGCATGGAATCTCCCTCGAGTGCATATCCAGCTTTAGCCAGCTAATAGAATTCTGACTCTTGTTTTGTGCGAGCTGTATATATGTGATAGTTGTTGTGGCTGTTGAGGATCACACTGTCACTTGATTAGGTCTTATCACTCAGGCGGACATAATGTTTTCGATTGATTTATTGAATGCATAGTAGAATAGTGGTTCATAATTCTGTAGATAATACCTTGGAACACAAGGAGTACCCTTGCCTGAAATTTTCTTGGTTGTAAAAGAGACTGACGATTATATTTTCTAAACTATAATTTCATACAGGATTATTTTCTTTAATATTGTGACCAATGCACATTACTTTAGCCTTAATTATTTGTTCCAATGCACATTACTTTAGCCTTAATTATCTTGACTATAATTTTGTACTTGTTTCTGTCTACCCCTATGATAATACAGAGGCTTGAGTGAAACCTTAGGAAGGAAAAACACGTTCCATCAGGCATTTTTATATGTAAATCTCATCTTGGATGCATCAATCTGTGGACACCCTTCAACCTTGAGTGAAAACATAACTGAACTAGAAAGTTTCTGGGTCCAAAACTTACTAGCTCAGTGTATTTCTCTTTCCCACTTAGCTTAATGTAGTCAATATTTTTCAACCAGGGACAGGGATTATGACCGGGACAGGGATTACGATCGAGACTATGGTAGGGGGCGTGAAAGAGACCGAGACAGAGATAGAGATCATGACAGAGATCGTGACAGAGACAGAGACCGCCATCGAACTAGAGATGATAGAGATTACGGTCGAGAAAGGGATCGAGAAGGCAGGGACCGAGACAGAAGAGACAGAGACAGGGGGCGACACAGGAGTCGTTCGAGGAGTCGAAGCCGGAGCAGGGACCGTAGAGACCGCGACCGTGAGGATGGGGACCACCACCGGAGGAGGCATCATGAACGAAGCAGCGTTAGTCCTCGTGGGCGGCCTGAGGAGGAGCCAAAGAAGAAGAAGAAGGAGAAGAAGAGTGATGGAACTGATCACCCTGATCCGGAGATTGCGGAGGCGAATAGGCTTCGGGCTTCTCTCGGTTTGAAACCTCTGAAAATGTGAGGCAATCTTAACATTGTCTGGACCATGTTTGATCATGCAGATAGCCATCAACTCTTCCAAATGTTATTAAGTGAAAGATATGTCCTGGAGATTGTATGTCTGTATGTCCATATATATGCTGTTCGTGTGCATGATATTATGCGTGCATGTGTTAATAGTTTTGTTTCGACTGTGGAAGCTGCTATCGTTTTTATATCATATGTGCATGTACAAATTCCTGTTGCATGCTATGTGGATACTGTTGAGGAAATGTTTGAGTGAATGTCTCATGAAGAAATGGAGGTTACTTCACAAAAGAACTCTTTTCTTCACGAAATTCTGAAATAAGTAGCTCTCATGTAACATTTGAAGGTGTAACAATCTGTACATTTAAAAAGGAAAATAAAGTTGAGGTATTTATAATTCTGCTGAGTCAAATGGGGACATTTTCAACACACCTGATGCAATCTTAAAAATTGCACGACTCTTGTGGCTAAGGCGTGTTTGGATTTCATGAGGGTAAGGGAAGTCGACGGAAAATAGGGGAGAGAAGAGAAGGGAAGTTAAGGGAGTTCCTTTCGCTTTTTCAGCTATCCAAATAAGACGAATGTCTCCCCTACCTTTCCTTCTCCATTGTTGTTTTAAATTTGTTCACCCCAATCTAAACAGACCCTAAAACTTGCAAAACCAATAAGAAACATATTTTGTTTTAAATAGTTTCATGTTTTACAGTAACAAAAAATGTGATCCTTTTTGGCGAGTGAATCTTAAGATTCTTTCAACTTACCGTGCTTTGCTTTGAAGACGTGTTACTATTGATGTGTGCTGTCCATGGTGCCTTCAAGCTGCTGAACCACCTGAACATCTCCTCTTGGATTGCCCTTTCGCTGTTCAGGTATGGCATTTCACTTTTCCAGCTCTATATGGTATTGCGATAACCGGGTGCTTCTGTTATCAATTGGTGGAGTGAGGTCTTGGCAAAGGAGGGCCGTGGAGGTATGGAGAAAGTGCTAGTGGTGGCATAACATATATGGTTGTGTAGAAGTGGCAAGGTTTTTGATAACAAGGGAGAGGAGCGAGTTAGGTGGCGGCGAAAGCTTTGTTTGCTCTGGAGGAGTATTTGCCAGTGCTAGGTTCCCCCAAGTCGGCTCCAGGTGCGCGTTTGAATTGGTCAGTCACTGAGCATGGCTGTGTGGAATTAAATTGCGATGGAGCGTGTCATTCTCGTACTGATGTAGCATGTATTGAGGTTGTTCTTCGCGACAGTGTATGGGGCGGTTTTATTTGCTTTGTCTCAACCGCTAGAATAGTGCTATGATCCGTTGATTTGTGAGCTCCAAGCAATAGAACAGACCTTTCTTTGACTCTTGCAAACGGTTATACACAAGTCGAAGTTGAGTTGGATTGTTCTCCGGCAATTGTTGTTCTCAATTCTAATTCTTTTTCTCTTACACCCTTCGGTCACTTTGTCGATGATATTAGTTTGCTTGCTAGAGATTCTGTCTTTTATAGCTTCGCTTATATGAGGAGAGAAGCGAATTGTGTGGCTCATTCTCTCGCTAAGTTAGAAGCTAGAGCTATGCGAAATTAAGTGTGGAGTGCTTGTGTTCCTCTATACTTGCAAAATTATGCACTTTATGTTTTATCATCCAATTTTTAAAGAAGTGTTATTCCAAAAAAAAAAAGAAAAAAAGTGATCCTTTTTATTCATAGCTATATTCTATATAGCCCTTAAACCTTTCATAAACCCCTGTATGAGAGTATTGAGGGGTACTTTCATAAACAACAAGATTTGGGGGGTAAGATTTGAGGGGTACATATATAAGAACCCCTAAAAATTATCGTTCTTGGGGTTTAAGGCTAGTATGTTGCAATGTTTTCAATTTCGACTACTTTGATAGATTATCAACAACTATTTCTTCTAGACAAAAAACCTTGACACGGAAACAAATATAATTTCAACACCTTAAAACACGAAAACAAATATAATTTCAACACCTTAAAACTTCACTTTATTGAAGAACTCGACAAAAACTAACCACAGCAACCTCATTTTCGAATTCTGAAACAAAGTAAACCTCCATAAAAAAGAACTACCAAACAATTAATTACTCCAAAATTTACCTTAGGGTGATGAACTAATTGACGCTGCTGCAGCTATTTCATCATCATCACCATAAGGAAAACCATCATCCAATATACGGCATCTTTTGCCCATCATAATAGGCTTTGCCCATATCTGCTTCCCATTTTCTCTCTTTTTAAAAATTCTTGATTTATTCTTCCTCACATTCTGCTTATTGTTACCTGAAATAAGCAAAAATGTACTTCCGGAATAGTTCATAACCTTCAGCAGTTTCACTATAGACAGAGTCAAACCAGGAAAATGGCCTATTTTGAGAATCCTATCGCCTTTTGTTATCGAGTTCTGGGTTACAATCTCCATGCCAGTGTTCTTTGAGTCGAGTTTAGGCTCTTCACAATTTGAAGCACTCATTGTATCAATCTCAATTGCATTATTCTGTGAAGTGCAGGAACCAAGAGCTTCAGAAGATTTGGTCAGGTCATGGCCTATTTCCATAATTCTATCGCCTTTCGTTATCGCATTCAGGGTCACTATCTCCATGCCAAAGTTGTTCGAGTCAAGTTTAGGCTCTTCATAATTAGACACATTCATTGCATCGATCTCTATTGCATTATTCTGTGAACTGCAGGAATCAAGAGCTTCAGAAGATTTGGTCAGGCCATGGCCTATTTCGAGAAACCTATCGCCTTTCGTTATCGCGTTCAGGGTCACAATCTCCATGCCACTGTTCTTCGAATAGAGTTTAGGCTCTTCAGAACTAGAAGCATTCATTGCATCAATCTCTTTTGCGTTATTCAGTGAACTACATGAATCAGGAGCTTCAGAAGATTTGGTCAGGTCAATACTAATGAAGTCCTCAGAGTCGCATATGCTGCTCCGTATCCCTTCGTCGTCGCCAATCTCATTGCTATCTTCTTGTTTGCTTAATTGCACATCTGAACTCCTCATGATCTCTTCATCGTCGCCAATCCCATTGCTATCTTCTTGTTTGCTTGATTGCACACCTGAACTCCTGACGGAATGAGAATCCCATTTGATATCGGGTACAACATCGGGTACAACATTATGGTTGTGCTCCACATGGGAAAAGCACGTGATGAGCTTGAAACGCTTTGAAGAAGGTCGCCTTCTTGATGATCGGAAAAAGCTAAGGATCGAGCGAAATCTCCGGGAGGAGAGGTTCGAGGTCCTGGGATGGTCGTCGAAGGTGGCGGTAGTCTCTGTGGTGGGCCGAGGGCTGGAGGTGCCATTAGTGATCAAGAATGTATTGGAGAGTTTGAGAGGGAATTGAGCCATTTTCTCTCTATCTCTCTCTCTCTCTCTCAAGTTTTTTGATGATCTTTGGCTTAGTTTAAAGGCTGAAGGGGAAAGAAATAGATAAGAGTTTGGGAGGAAAGTAGTGTGTTCTGATGGGGTAGTTGGTTTAAATTTAGTTACAAAAGATTTTTACTGACAAATTTAAGGTCATAATCAGTTCTCCAAATGTAAACGGCCAATAGATATGAGATACGAAATCACAACCTCAATGATGAACAAAATATTGTATGAACAAATGTGGTTAAAATGAAAATCACATTATTAGATAGTTCACACCAATACTTACCTGAAAAAGGTATTTCACATCAATACAGGAGATTTCAGCAACCATTTGGATGGCTTGATGCATAAAGTAATTAATTAGAATATAGAACACACTGGAATATAAAATGATCATTATATGTTGTGAGCAAAATGTAAGAACAACACAAAAAAATCTAAGAACAACACGTCAACACACTAATTTAAATGTAAGAACAATACAAAAAAAATCTGATAATGAAGCAAAATTCAACAAAGGAAGCCTCATTATGAAGCAAAGACAAGGAGCACAAGAAGGGGGAAAAACACGAAATAGAAGCAGATTCTTTGCACTCTTTACTGTCACCAGAGACAGCGGAAAATAATAAGCACTTAACAGTATAGTTACCTTCTACACGCAAAAGTTCATAGCCTAATAACATTTCTTCATGAAATATATATTACAATCTAACTCACGAAAATCTCACAGCAAGAGAAGAATGATTGAAGATCGATTATGCATTGGCTAGTCAAGTCAGAAGCAGAAGTTTTACAGATTTATGCCTTCTGGTCAAAATTCAAGGGAATACAAAGAATTGCAACTTATGACCTTTCTATCCTCTTGAAACAGAAATATGAACTCAAGGAAATGCTGCTCTAACAAAAACATTACAAAGAACATCATGCTCATAGTATTAAAACTGATAAAGTTTTAATCCATCAATTTTGTTCATAAGTACTGAGAACAGACTACAACACTCTGATTTCATTCATATATACCCAAAAATCCTCCATCTGCAGTATTTCAGAAACTTCAGTGTTCCAGAACTCATGAAAAGTGAAACTAGAAACAAATTTAATAAAAAGTTGAGGATTAATTACACTCTAGAACTCTGAGAGGTATGGTGTAATTACACGGTTGATAAATCCGACAACATGTTAATGCCCTTTTTTCTGTTGATTTGGAGTTCACGGTAGATGTTGGTTAGAGTTAGGATGAGGATTCGAGTTTTTCATTAGGGTTAGGATTCAGGTTGTGGTCAGAGTTAATGTTATAGTAAAAATTACTAATTACACTTCTATTGTTATAACACCTAGCAGTCAGTAATCTTTGCTAGAACCCTAATCCTATCCCAAAGCGTAATCAACATCCAACAAGAACTACAGTCAGTCAGGAAAAAACCTTGTTAACCTGCTGTTAGATTTCAGGTCACTTGTGTAGTTATAATCAGCAATTTCAAGGTTATCCATGTAGATATCCAAAGTCTATGGTCACCTGTGTAATAATATCATGCCTCAGGTACCGGAATGTAATTAATCAAAAGTTAAAAGACCCATATAGGTTAATATGGTCAATTCCAAGATATAGACATCAATCTTCTTGATCATATTCTGAAGTTACATTCCTATCATAAAAAATCTTTACTTCCAAATATTTGTTGTGTATCACAACAGGTAGTATTTAGCTAGTATGCCGTGTTTATATACATCATACATATGTCCTGGTTTTGTCGCTGTCCAATTCTTCGTCTCCTTGTTTTACTTAAAGCTGGATCTATGATTCTAGTCATCCAAGTGCTCTTGTGAAAGTTGCAAATATTATGTAATTCTGGAGCTCGTATTACAAAGATCACTTCCTATAGTCTATCCATAAAATCACTAAAAGCCCCTCTTCATGTTTTATCATCACCTGCAATGTCGCCAATAGCCGTAATTATCCTTGTAAAGAATATTGGCTTGCTCAATCACAATACAATACTCAGACAACAAAAAGATCATCCCCTTAATACTTTAACGACTTATACCCTAATTTAGTTGTAACGTCAGATGCGTCACTGAAGCTAATAGAAAAAGTTACAGAGACAGGACCCAAACTATGTCTGAAGGAGATAGGTTTCAATCATCCAAGCTCCAAATTCAAAATAATCATATAAAAGATGTCAAGATATATGCAAAGGCAAGTAACATAAGACATCTAATGTATTATCCCTGAGCATTCAAAACAAAACAAAGTAGCAATGCACAAGATATAATTTACCCGACCTAAATTCCAGATTGTTGCATGGATATGGGAAGAAAGTCTTTATGGTAACAAAGCAACTTATTTTCATTTTGGTGGGGTTTACAGCTACTTTGAACTTGAGAGTATTAACTCGTAAACAAATTTTCACAGAAACAAAATGGAAAGGGGTGAGGTAATATATAGAAACATGCATTAAAAAGAAATGTGAAGGTATAATGGAAAAAACTACATGAGAATATGAAGATTCAGATAATAGAATGCTAAAAGATCATTAATCGAATTCTGCCTACTACTAAGAGCTCATACGATACCAATTTTCTTACAAAACCAAAAATTCCCAATTAATAGATATCATTGGTAAGACCTTCAACATTGACTTTTTTTTGTGTATATGCCACATCATTCACAATTATGTTAGATATTATTATTAGGACCTTGAATATTAATGTACTTTCTTAGAATATTCTATATCATTCATTATGTTGCTTCATTTTCTGTGTAATCTAACTTCCCTTCCTTCATAAGATTGAATTGATATACTCTTGCTTTATTGAAAAATGACAAATAGAGAGCTACCCTGTCCCCGTTCTTCCCTGTTTGTGATTCCATCCACCACTGACGAAGAACATGAAAACTATATCAATCAACTGCCCATCAACAAACTTTTCTTTCCATCCAAGAGGCTTATCCAAAGTTCTCTAATTCATAAAACAGGATGTTCCATTCCAATGTTTTAATAACAGTGATTACCATATGTATAATACTAAATTCAATCAGATTGTCAGATGTGATATATTGAACTCCATAGGATGGTTCAGAAGTTGGAAACCAAGACCCATCATAATCTTTTTATCCGATGTATAAATAAGAACAAGTATCATACACATAACACTAGAGTTGGTCAAATTGTCAAAAACCAATATTTGCTACTTATATACGAATTTGGCACAGGTATTTGCCAGACACATTTTGGATTCACTGTATCAATGTATATTCATGTATGTGTCTGCACATGGCTTGCCTCAATACTGAGCTCAATTTCTCTAAAACATGATTTCCCATCTCGCATGGATGCTAATACACGATGACCCCATCTCACATGGATGATAATACATGATGACCCCATGCCCAGTAACTCATATGAAAAAGAAACATATGATGGGAAGGGCCGAAGACCTTCACTAATGCACTAAGTGACATGGAAATGATAAGTTTTTCAATAATAAGAAAACAAAGGAAAATACTACATTATGACATAAGTTTTCATTTGTACATGTTTTAGGACATGTATCATCATGAACAGTCAAACCATCTAATCACGAAGCAGAAGCAAAGTTTCAGAACTTTCATAAGAAGTAATTTCTCCCCGCGGCACCTAACCTTTGCATCCTTATCATCTTCATATTTGTTTGTAGATGTAGATATAGACATATAACTGAGATCTTTAGTTCCTTAGGAGAAAAAGGTTATCAAGCAACAATATAAGCTGTTGAATTATGGATTCATACATTTGACTCGAATCTTGTCAACATATTGTAGACACGTGTGAATAGAAAAATATTTATTCTGAAGATTTCTCATATGCTCATTTAGTATTTACAAAATGGATGAATTTCAGTAATGGGATAAAAGCAGCCAAAATAGACTACTACAAAGTTGATGCTTAGATGTCAGTAATGTGCACGTAGATACGGAAAGAATGAAGAGTATACAATGCGTTTAGTCAATTGATTCAACCAAATCATTTGACCACTGATCAAATCAAAGGGATTGAAATCTCTTTTTAGTCTTCAAAATTCAAAAACTAACAAGTAAGCAGTGGATTCATGTGATACTCAAATCTCCAATAAGTTAATTCAACTGGTAAGAGTAACATATATCAAAGCACCAAGCAGGAAGATGCACATATTATTTCCCATGTACAACTGCAAGCTATGGCTAACAAAGGCAACCAATTAACTTCCACTTTAACCTATGGATTCTTCCATCCAACACCTGAACGCATGGGAGCTAATAGTCGACACACACCGAGGACAATAACACAAGAAACATTCTATGTTATGTCAGCCAATCAGATAATCCCTTATCAAGAAATAAGCAATCAAATGGACAGCAGCAGCTTCCTTAAGTATATAATATATATTCGAATAAATCTTGTCAGATTGTCTTTATATGTAAAACATGAAAAACACTGGACTTGACAATGCATGTTAAAGTCATACGCATCGAATCATACTTTCATGCATGTTCTTGGTTCACATCCAGTTTTATGTGCCCAGCCATACGTTATCTTAAACCATAATCTATTTATACCGAAAGGCTTTATCACAGGATTTCAATGCAATCTGGAAGAACATTCCAGTTTGATAAAACTGTTTCGTCTCTATGTTCAGTTTTCTTCCCTCAAACCTATTTTATCACTTGAGAAGACAAAATTAAGAGGGGGAGACAAGGAACAGCAAATACCCGAAGGAAATCAGTTGACAGTACAATTAGCTTAACCGAAGGCCACCCAAAGAGTTTGCAACTATTTTCATCACTCAATTGAATATGCTTCCTATACCTCCAATCACAATTGCATTTTGGAATCTGATCTAACATTTTGTAGTTGGATGGTTATCGGGAATCTTATGAGAAACTAATAAACTACGATTGAAATTTTGTCACCTCTTCTAGGGAAGTGCATATATTACATCTCAGCTATGTCAAACTAAGCTAACCAGTCGACCTCCAAGTAAAGCTTTGGATATATTTTGTCCAACTAATTAATGATCCGATTATGTGGTGGAAAAACAAGGGCTTTCGTTATTATCGCTATGTCAACGACATAGTTCCTTTTTTCTCAGAGTCAGCTGACCTGCATTAAGCTATATAATCCCATGCCTGAGAAGTACCTGTTCTATCCGGGACCAATGAACAAACGTAAACATTTACACTGGTAATCTCCACCGGACTGACAAAATATTCCATAGGCTAATAAAGAAACAGCAATGGCAAAAAGAGGAATTGGATGGAAACAAGACGCCACAAGAATAGACAGGCTATGTATGATTTGATCAACCCAACAACTGAAAGGAGTAATGTTGAAAATAATGGGTATCTGACCAACTGGGTCAATTAACAACAAAATTCTTCACGTACAGAATACTTCTCAAAACAAAATATTGCCCTTGGAAAGATACTATTCTCTCAGAAACTATCACCATCCATATAAGTGTAATAGTTATTTCAACGCAATCTTCTTAGGCATTAAATATATGGCTAATGTTTACTTATATCCTGAAGGATTGTTGCAAGGTAAGATATGAAAATTTTCCTGATTGCGGCGACAATAATATGAAAGCTAGGAATCAACAAAGAGTATTAGGGATGTGTTTCATGCCATCTTATTTCTCCTCCAAACTATCTACTTAATCGCACCACCAAACTATCTACTTAGTCTTCACACAACCTTGTCACTGGAAAGAGCTAATCACTCTAAGGAGAATGAAGAAATTATTCTCCAGATAAACACAATATCGTATGAGAAAATCAAGGTTACAATCCAATTCATACAATCTTTAAAATCATAAAAACAATAATAGAATTAAAAACTGAAGTATGGAGCTATCTCACTGATGTCATGTATCAATAAGTCACCTTATATGGAGGTAAGAATAAAGCAGGAGCAAGTGTATGTGCAAACTGTTGGTTTCTATGCATATCTAGTTGATTGTCATCCACTAGAGGTGAAAAGGTAAGCTTTAACATCTGGTATCAGATATCAAGGAAAGAAATCAGTGAACAATCAATAGAACCTTTGTATAGTAGTTATTACCAGTTTACCACTCTATCAGACATTCATTTGATGACCTATCAACAATAATCACATTGATAGGTCAATTAAATGTTCTGAAACTCACTAAGCACTGTGTATAAACAAAAAAGTAAGGACTATGTTTGGCACTACTAAGAAACAGAATTAGTGTAAAGCCAACATACCCCATTGTAGCAAATAACAATTAGTGGTTAATGCCATCACATAATGACAAAATTTAAGATTTCGTATCTAGTTAGTTGTCATCTACATAAAGTGAACAGGTAAGCTTCATCATCTTGTAGCAGATTTTCATGAAAGAAATATGTAGACAATCATAACTCGATAGAACCTATTTCTAGCAGTTAATTACCACTCTATCAGACTTTCCCTTCAATAGCCTCTCAACAATAATCACATCGATAGGTCAGTGGGTTGTTCTGAAACTTGCTAAACACAAAGTATGTGCCTAAAAAAGTAATGACTATGTTTGGCACTACTAAAAAACAAAATCAGCACTAAGCCACCGTATCCCTTTATCGCAAACAACAACTTGTAGTAAATGCCAGCAGACAATGACAAAAATGTAAGAGTTGCCACTTCACTCAACAAATTTAATAGACAGAGATTGCAATAAAACAGAAAGGTGCCACCACAACTCAACAATGATCTTTATATTTAACTTTTGTCGCTCAAAATCAAATAAATTCTAACAAATGAACTCATTGATGATAAAAAGATTGTGCTAGCTTTAAGTCACAAAGAACAGCGAGGTACATTAAAAAATCACTTTCTTCCAAAAAAATAAAAAAAAAGATAAAAAAAAGATAAATGACTTCTACCCTGCCCCTACAATCATACATCCCCAAATCCAACATCATGAACATCATCATAATTCATCATGTTATAATCATACCTATAACCTGATCATACCTAACTTCAAAAAACAAGAACAAAAACAACATCATAAATTAGAACAAACAAACAAACAAACATTTAATTTCATAAAGAGCCAGTATTTGTACCCTGAACCTTCTTAAACTCCGGATGCAGCAATCCAAGCTCGTCCTGCACTTCAAGCGGATTGCTAGTCTCATTCCTAACCCTCTTCACCTTCCTACTCGCCAACGATTTGTGCGTAAACCCATAAATCTGCAATATCTGATTATCCCCGAAATTAAAAGCCCGATCCATCTGCTTCAAACACCTCTCCACCGGATAATCCCCAAACTTCCCACAAGGCTTACAACCCACAAAGTGAGTAACCAAAGGCCACCTATGATCTCCAAGACCCGGGTGATAATTATCAATCATCTCCTCGTACCTATCGACTAAAATCCCCCAATACCCATGGAGATAATAAGCATTCTCCAAATAAACCTTCTCCCTCCACCGATCCTGCTGCGTAACAAGCAAATAAACCATCGCCGACTGGTCATCAGCTTCAAACACTGGCCGATCCTTCAAAAATTTTGTCAGAACCTTACCCGCCTCGGTCCTAACAGTCCCCTTCGGCCCCATCGGAGCCCAAGCATCCAAAAGATCCAAAGACCACTGACAATTCCTCAACAAGAAGCTACCCGTGTTCAGCCCAATCCAATTCTTATCATTATAAACCATCTCATCCCACCCATGCATCACAAGATTGTACTTTGAGTACCTCTCCCACGGCAGCTCGAAGGCCATGTCGGTAAACATGGCATCGGAGTCCATCCACCACAAGAACTCGACCTCGGGATGCGAAAGCAGAAGCTTCCGGATCAGCGGCAGCTTCGCCCAGAACCCGGCCATCTCCGCATCGAGCAGCGCCATGTTGTAAAAGATCTCAATGTTGTGGACCCTACAGTAATCGATCTTGTTCTTTATGGATTTTAGGAGATAATGATCGCCGACTGGGTTCTCGCAGGGTTTGGGGGAGGATCCGGTGACGAGGAGCACCCGCGGCTTGACGGCGGTGAGAAATGGCGGGAGATCGGGGTGGCCGGCGTGGAACTGAGATCGCTGCTGGTCCCAATCGGAGATCTTGGGGCCGAGGGAGTAGGGCTTGGATGGATCTCGGTTGTCTTCGTCATCGTTGTCGGAGCCGGAGCTTGAGGATCGATCGAGGGAGGGTTTGGCCTCGACGAGGGCACGGTGGGGGAGGGAGCGGTGAGGGCGGAGGCGGTGGCGGAGCTCCTCGAAATCTTGCTCCGGCGTGCCGAACTTTCCCGCGCCGATGGTGCCACGTAGGACGACGAAGGTCATCAGGAGGCAGAGGACGGTGAGCTTGCCGTTGCGGAGAGCTCGCTGGATCTGGCGAACTCGGCGCTCGCCTAAGCATCGTTCGAGCATTTTTCCTAGGGTTTTTTTTTATCTCTAGGGTTTGAAAATTTGGGGTTCTTTTTGTTGAGTTTTTAATGAGAGAGAGTGGAGAGGAGGTAAGAAGGCACGTTAAGTGGTCTGAATTTTTATTTTTGTATTTTGGAGGGTTTGTTGAAGGAAAGGGGGGAGGAGAAAGGAGGAAAGAGGGAGAAATTTTGGAGGGTTGGGCTGGATTGACACGTGGTGGATTGTGATTGGGCTGGATTGAATTGAACGGGGATTTCATGTTCTTTCTGTTTTTGTTTTTGTTTTTGTTTTTGTTTTTTTTCGTCTTTTACGTTTTTTTTTTTGTGTGTGATTTTGTTAGGAAAGGCATTTGATGTATTTGTAAGATGCATGGAATTTAACTTGGGTGCGTAAATTTGGTTTATGCTTGGGCTGGACATTAGGGGTGGAAACGAACCGAATCGAATCGAACACCATGGTATTCATATTCGTATTCGATTAATTTTCATAAATTCGAAGTCGAACTCGAATTTGTGTCGAATAGGGAAAGTGTGTTCAAAATTGGTTCATTAATTAGACGAATATTTGTCAAATATTCACGAGTATCTCAATAGCACACTTGTTAAGTCACAAGATCCTCAACCATGAGGTATTGACTTCAAACTCTATGTTTGAAGTATTTTCTTATCTATTTTCTATAATATTTTTCTTAATTGTTATTATGATATTTCAATATAAGAATTATTATAGTTTACGTTTATAAATTATTAATATAATACTTATAAATAGCAATATTTATAAAATTATGCACGCCAAAAATAACACAATATAATAATCTAGAAGTAGAACAACATAAACGAATATTTAATAATCACACGAATCGAATATACCTCTGGTCAAATTCTATTCGTTTATGCACCGAATACTAAAAAATATTCATTTATTATTAAATGAACTACCGAATCGAATATGACCGAATGTCTGGACGAATAATAACCGAACTGTTTATTAATTATTTGGTTCGTTTCCACCCCTACTGGACATTGCACCTTGGTAAAATCCGGCTGTACATGATAGTAACTGATAAAAGTGATTTATTTACTAATTTTTACTTGAATGAATTATGAAGTGGTCAAAGTTTAGTTATATGGTTATGTGCAAACATATCAGATATTGATTTGAAATGATACTTATTATACTTGTATCTCCTTATTAAGTAAGGAATATAGTTGCGTCAGAAAATTCATAGTCCATATTTTAAAAGTCAAATACATATTCAAATATGGATCAAATAAGAGAAAAAGAACATACAATATACAAAACACATCAATGAAAGCAAACAATTTTAGCAAATACAAACCATGCAGTAAATAGTTATTTAACTAAATAAAATATCTCAAACCAAGGCAGGTTCATCAATAAGTTTAACATATATGAAAAATCTAAGGTCAGATCTCTAGTCCTCTAAAATTAATCTTGATTCAATAATCTATGACCATAATTTCAGTTATATGATTGACATACATATATTCAGATATCAGAAAATATATGGATCATAATGTTTAAATACAAGTATGTATCTATTTAAAAATTTAGTATATATAGATAATTAATATCCACGTCCTATCTGGATACTACTAATGATTTATAGTCTTATATCTTAACATACTATAAAGTTAGTACAAGTACGCTTCAAATTTTATTGCATATTAACAAACTATAATTCTCGATGGAAATAATGTTTATGGTGATAGTCCATTTTGATAAATGAGCTATGATCTGTCCCTCTAGGAAAAACTTAATTTGTGTGTTCTTTGTTGTGACATAAGTCCCGATCTTTACAATCCATATTATCGACCTATTATGATTATAGCGACGGTCTAAATCGTGCTATATCAAGAATGAACCAATTGAACATGTAGATTTGCACACAAACTCTTGTTTACTCTGTAGAAATAATAGATTAAACAAATACAAGTATAATTGAGGCTATTTTTTAAACAGAAACTTAAAATCGATCGGTAAAATCATTTTTGTAAAACGTTATATCTTAGCCGCATCTGTAAGAGTGCATTTTATATATGTGAACATCAGAATTGAAAAGAATGTTCTATATCATACGTAGATAATTGTAAAGTTAATTTGAAAAATTTAGCTATTCTATTTATGGTATAAATCGTCCCACTTTTGTAGTGATAGTTCGATAGAATCTTTAATGCATCTATAACAAATAAATGAGCTATGATCTGTCCCTCTAGGAAAAAACTTAATTTGTGTGTTGCTGTTGTGACATAAGTCCTGATCTTTACAATCCATATTATCGACCTATTATGATTATAGCGAACGGTCTAAATCGTGCTATATCAAGAATGAACCAATTGAACATGTAGATTTGCACACAAACTCTTGTTTACTCTGTAGAAATAATAGATTAAACAAATACAAGTATAATTGAGGCTATTTTTTAAACAGAAACTTAAAATCGATCGGTAAAATCATTTTTGTAAAACGTTATATTTTAGCCGCATCTGTAAGAGTGCATTTTATATGTGAACATCAGAATTGAAAAGAATGTTCTATATCATACGTAGATAATTGTAAAGTTAATTTGAAAAATTTAGCTATTCTATTTATGGTATAAATCGTCCCACTTTTGTAGTGATAGTTCTGATAGAATCTTTAATGCATCTATAACAAATAAATGAGCTATGATCTGTCCCTCTAGGAAAAAACTTAATTTGTGTGTTGCTGTTGTGACATAAGTCCTGATCTTTACAATCCATATTATCGACCTATTATGATTATAGCGGACGGTCTAAATGCGTGCTATATCAAGAATGAACCAATTGAACATGTAGATTTGCACACAAACTCTTGTTTACTCTGTAGAAATAATAGATTAAACAAATACAAGTATAATTGAGGCTATTTTTTTAAACAGAAACTTAAAATACTAAAATACAGTTCCCATTCTTCAAAACTAAACGATCTAAAACGGTGAGCTTTTTGTACAAAAATGCAACTCAATTGATATGGGAAGGAGCCCCAGCTGAAAGCTCTGCAAAAGGCAAATTACATGTGCTTGGTCTATGACTTGAATAAATAGTAATTGTTGAAAAAATAGTAATTGTTGTGTTGTTGACATAGCATACATGTACATTCATGGTTCATATTAGCGTTCTATCTTGATCATAGTCAACGGCCTGTGTTAGTACCCCAAAAGATTTTTTATTAATCCCTATATGAAAATCAACACGAGTCCAATTTCACGCCAAAACAGGTGAATTTAGGACCGAAGGAGATCTCTCTACTCTCGCAAGTATTCGGTTACTACAGTAACCGTTTGTACAGTACCCACTCGGGTGCTACAGTAAAGCCGACTTGAAACGCGGTCCCAGTCGTCCAGCTACGGTGTTCGGCCCTCTTTCTAGTCGTCCTGCTACAGTAGACGACTAGTGCTCTGATACCCACTTTCGGGTGCTACTGATAAAGCCGACTTCGAAGGCTCTTTTAGTCGATGCGCTATAGTAAGCCGACTAATGCTACGGTGTCATCGCTACGGTAGGCGACTAGTGCTCTGATACCCACTTTCGGGTGCTACGGTAAAGTCGACTTCGAAGCGGTCCTAGTCGACTAGCTACGGTGTTCGGCCCTCTTTCTAGTCGTCCTGCTACAGTAGACGACTAGTGCTCTGATACCCACTTTCGGGTGCTACTGATAAAGCCGACTTCGAAGCGGTCCTAGTCGACTAGCTACGGTGTTGGCCCTCTTTCTAGTCGTCCTACTACGGTAGGCGACTAGTGCTCTGATACCCACTTTCGGGTGCTACTGATAAAGCCGACTTCGAAGGCTCTTTTAGTCGATGCGCTATAGTAAGCCGACTAATGCTACGGTGTCATCGCTACGGTAGGCGACTAGTGCTCTGATACCCACTTTCGGGTGCTACTGATAAAGCCGACTTCGAAGGCTCTTTTAGTCGATGCGCTATAGTAAGCCGACTAATGCTACGGTGTCATCGCTACGGTAGGCGACTAGTGCTCTGATACCCACTTTCGGGTGCTACTGATAAAGCCGACTTCGAAGCGGTCCTAGTCGACTAGCTACGGTGTTGGCCCTCTTTCTAGTCGTCCTACTACGGTAGGCGACTAGTGCTCTGATACCCACTTTCGGGTGCTACGGTAAAGTCGACTTCGAAGCGGTCCTAGTCGACTAGCTACGGTGTTGGCCCTCTTTCTAGTCGTCCTACTACGGTAGGCGACTAGTGCTCTGATACCCACTTTCGGGTGCTACAGTAAAGCCGACTCGAAACGCGGTCCTAGTCGACTAGCTACAGTGTTCGGCCCTCTTTCTAGTCGTCCTACTACAGTAGACGACTAGTGCTCTGATACCCACTTTCGGGTGCTACTGATAAAGCCGACTTCGAAGGCTCTTTTAGTCGATGCGCTATTGTAAGCCGACTAATGCTACAGTGTCATCGCTACGGTAGGCGACTAGTGCTCTGATACCCACTTTCGGGTGCTACGGTAAAGTCGACTTCGAAGCGGTCCTAGTCGACTAGCTACGGTGTTGGCCCTCTTTCTAGTCGTCCTACTACGGTAGGCGACTAGTGCTCTGATACCCACTTTCGGGTGCTACGGTAAAGTCGACTTCGAAGCGGTCCTAGTCGACTAGCTACGATGTTCGGCCCTCTTTCTAGTCGTCCTACTACGGTAGGCGACTAGTGCTCTGATACCCACTTTCGGGTGCTACGGTAAAGTCGACTTCGAAGCGGTCCTAGTCGACTAGCTACGGTGTTGGCCCTCTTTCTAGTCGTCCTACTACGGTAGGCGACTAGTGCTCTGATACCCACTTTCGGGTGCTACGGTAAAGTCGACTTCGAAGCGGTCCTAGTCGACTAGCTACGGTGTTGGCCCTCTTTCTAGTCGTCCTACTACGGTAGGCGACTAGTGCTCTGATACCCACTTTCGGGTGCTACGGTAAAGTCGACTTCGAAGCGGTCCTAGTCGACTAGCTACGGTGTTGGCCCTCTTTCTAGTCGTCCTACTACGGTAGGCGACTAGTGCTCTGATACCCACTTTCGGGTGCTACGGTAAAGTCGACTTCGAAGCGGTCCTAGTCGACTAGCTACGGTGTTGGCCCTCTTTCTAGTCGTCCTACTACGGTAGGCGACTAGTGCTCTGATACCCACTTTCGGGTGCTACGGTAAAGTCGACTTCGAAGCGGTCCTAGTCGACTAGCTACGGTGTTGGCCCTCTTTCTAGTCGTCCTACTACGGTAGGCGACTAGTGCTCTGATACCCACTTTCGGGTGCTACGGTAAAGTCGACTTCGAAGCGGTCCTAGTCGACTAGCTACGGTGTTGGCCCTCTTTCTAGTCGTCCTACTACGGTAGGCGACTAGTGCTCTGATACCCACTTTCGGGTGCTACGGTAAAGTCGACTTCGAAGCGGTCCTAGTCGACTAGCTACGGTGTTGGCCCTCTTTCTAGTCGTCCTATCACAATTAATAGTGCTGACATAATCATCACTGTGCTAGCTACATTGCCTTTATAAACTCATCAATCGTATCCACATCAAATCAGAGATGACTCATGCCACTCACCACATCAAATCAGAGATGACTCATGCCGCTTAAAAGCTAACACGTGTAAAGTGGTTGTTGACTCAATCATCAAGCCATACTTGGCTGAAATTACCAAACTACCCCTCTCTCATCTCTATAAAAGAGGAACTATTCTCAAACTCAAGGTAAGCCATTTTCTCTCCCTGCACTATGCACACAAGAACAAACTACTGTTCATTGACCTCCCGCTCCACTCATTTCACATACTGACTTAATCGTCGGAGGAACAACGGGGAAGTCAAGCCCCGTCCTCTGACGAGCTTTCTACTTGTGCAGGGGGGAGATCGGCCGAGCTCAGAACCGGAGAACCCAACTCCAACCAATGGCAGTTTCTTCCTTTGCGCAGGACGTATCACCTCTCCTCCAGTCAAGTGATTCGGAGAAAGAAAACGAATCCCCATCATCATCATTATAAACCTTAAAGCAGCTTTAATCGAATTGACTGTGTGATTGCAAGCATCAACAGCCTGGATGTGCGTCAAGCTGGCGACACAACAACTAAGTGTAGGATAGGACACACCGTGCACATGTAGAAATATTCTATAAAAATAATTCATTTCCAACAAAACAAAGCAGATACAACTAATATAATTGAGTCATTTTTTTACAACCTGAAACTAAAATTAAAGTTACAATTTTTTTTAGGAACTCAATAGTCTGTAAAAGGATTAACTTTGGGCACAAAAATGCAACTCAATTTAATATTGGAAAGGAGGCCAAGCTGAAAACCCCTAAAATGGTAGAAGAATCTGTGCAGTCTATGAATTGAATAAAATAGATATATCATGTATTTTAACATCACAAAACTCAAGGGATCAACAAAGAACTTTTATCAGGCTGTGGTCCCTCAAAATTTCCTTTCTGAAGGTTCTGCCAACTAATAGTTTTTAAATATGATGATATCTGTTGATGTCAGGAAGTTAGTGTAAGGTTTAGAAGAGGTAAGGATGACTTCGAGGTCCCTTAATCTCCTTTGATGGCTGATTGTTTTGAAGGAAATGTTGAACTATAATTTCTTGCACAGAATAACAGAGGTTAGAGGTTTGAAGGTTGGTTCCTCTGGCATGCCCTCCGACACTCAAGTCAGTGACTGGTCTGATAATCTGAAAAGAAAAGTAGAGTACAGTCTTAGAGTTTTTTCTGCATACCTTAGAATAGTGGAGATGTCGCTATTTATAGAAATTTTGTGAGGGTATTTTGGTAATCTAACCGATTGGCTGAATTGACACTGCGTCGTTGCTTTATACGTGTCCGTAGCTAGTTGGTTGGAGGCGGAGAGCTGGACCTATCACATTTAATGTGATGGCGACAGAATGGTGGGAACACGGGCGTCGTCTGAGGAGTCATTATGATGTCTTGCTATAAATTAAATGTGATGATGACTAGGTGGCAGAGTATGGGCGTTGAACCGCTCTGCATTAAATGCGAACATTGTTGACAAGACCATTGGTCATTCCTCACTTTTCCCAACTGAATCCGACTTGAAGACACCTTTCGACTTGACCCGGTCTTAGCTGATAGATCCTGACTTGAAGACGTCTTTTATCTTGGACTTGGGTCACATAGATGAGTCGGCCAGCTCATAGCTTAGACTTGGATTGGCTAAGTTAACCACATGTTTTGTTCTTCTAAGTTTGACATGTGACCAGTTTAAGGGCATAGTAATTTTCTGGATATAACAATATCATTGTTGAGCAGAGCCGGTAATAAAACTCCTTGTAGCTTAATCTTGTCCAAGAGTAAGCCCCAAAAGTCTACTGAGTAAATTGATTGATTCATTGGTCTGCAAAGAGATATACCACGACCATTAACATAAAGACAAGATGCAAATTAAAAAGCTCAAAGATGAAAAGTTACAAGTTGAGTTATGTTTGAGAAAAGGCATCAAGAAATTTACATCAGTTATTAGCACAGGGAAACATGCATCAAGAAATTTACATCAGTTATTAGCACAGGGAAACACATAGCACTTGTTGCTCACATAGAAACATTTTTACAGTACGGGAACGTTTTCTTTCTTTTCATTTTGTGACCGTGTGAGGCGGTGTGTGGGAATCACTTGTTCATCGTGAAGTATGCTGAGCAACGATATGAGCACCCATATGAGTATAAGACTTAGAAGGAGTCACATGTATGTGTATACAATGAATTCAAAAAATTCAAGATACAAATATAACATTGCTATGGCAAAACAAAAACTGTGTTGAAAAATGTATGTTATATATCTGTAATATGGAATGACAAGAAAAAATAACTAATGAAACATAAAAGGTGTCCAACTTTAAAATGTACACAAACATATAAAAACAAGGGCTATCGTGCCCCTCCATATTATTGGCTAATGTGTCGTTGATGTGACACATATTCATGCCACTATTGGCCAGATCTAAGTATATCCTTGCTAATGAAATGTATATCCAAGTCTTCAATTATGTTAGTGATCTAGACTATAGTGGCCTGGATGTGTGTCATGTCAGCTACATACTGACCAACAATATGGAGTGATACCTATTTACTCAACATATTATTCATTTATATGTCAAATATTGAATTGGTTAACCAACCATTCATAAATTAGATTTTCATCGTATAGTCCTGGATATGTGATGGAGATCAGATGAAGGAATTTGATCTGACCATGAAGAATCCGAATTCTTTAACTCGCTAGAATTTCAATATAGGATAAGACAAATAGCAGTTTTTAACAAAAGAGGATGTTGGATAGCAGGGACTGTATACAGTAATTTGGGGGCCGTTCTAAACTGATTGTGGTGGTAAAGAACGTAAGAATAGAGTTGTTTCGATTTGGTGCATTGGCCAGATTTGGTTGGAGGGCAGTTGGATTAGTATGGTTGCTGCAGGAGAACAGAGAATGTGGACTGAATGTGTAGAAATAATATCTAATAGTCTCTTTAGGATAGCTTAGGACTAGACATCTATTTCTTCTTGATTCCAGCTTATCTGCACTTTGTTTCCTAACATTCCTAACATATGCAGGTCAACCTCATATCTTTAAGTGTCTCACAATTCGGCTTTTATCAGTCCACAATTCATATGGGGTTTTTTAGAACCGATTTTGTTGGAACTTTATTTAACAAATAAGTTGCAGTCTTTAATGCATAACCCCAAAAAGACATTGACAAATCTGTTACATTTATCATGGATTGCCCTATATCTAATAAAGTGTGATTTCTTCTTTCTAAAACACCATAATATTATGGTGTTCTTGGAGAAGTTGAGATAAAATACAATTATTCCTTAAGTAGCCTCTAAATTCATATGAGAAGAATTTGCCTCCTCTATCCGATTTATGTTTCATAAGGTAGATGTATCCATATCTCAAAACTAGAATACCTGCAACCCTATGAATCAAAACTAGACTACCTACAGTCCTTGCTGCTTTTAATGTGCTTTTCCATTGAAAGGCAACTTAGTTACAATTTTCTTGCAGACAAGGTTCACAAACTGGATAAGATTCTGCCTTTAAGAAATCCAAGGGATCATCCCTAACCAATCAGATAATTCTGTTGATATTGATAAGACCAAATCTCAAGTGCCGCAGAAGAGTGAGAATAATCTCACCTCTTTTTATTTTATGTGAATTACCAAAAAATCATATTCTCAACACATAAAGCATTGCGAGTAAGATAATAAAGAGCATCTTATTGAAAACTAGGTGACACAAGTTATTATTTAGTCAAATAGTAACATTCTTATGAAATATTCTACAATATCCAAGTTTATCCAACTTAAAGATAAAAAATTTCTTCTAATTTGCACATAGAAAAAAAACATTTTAAAGATAAAAGAGTTCATTCTTGTAATAATATAGTTCCTACAGAAACAACTGCAACTCTTGCATAGGTCCCAATTAGCAAAATGTTCTCTTAATTTAGTTTTCTGGTTTCTTGAAACCCTTGCAACATGTTGCAAATATGAAAACTTGCACTTAATCAAGACACCATAATTATAGCCAACAATTTTGTTTCTATGATGAGTAAATTTGACATATTTTCCAGAAATTTGTCTTCAAATGAAGCTAGGTATTTGTGGTAATTCCTTTTCCAATGAACTTTCTAGCCACCAAAATTACAAGAGTCATCAGACATATTTGCCTTCACCTTTTTACCATTACCTCCTTGACATTTGTTTAAACTCTTCTTATTTCCAAATTTTTTTTCTTATTTTTGAACTTATAGGATCTTTTTCCTTCTGCTAGCAGAACAACTAGTTTGTTCTTCAAGGGTAACTCGTCAGCTCCATACAACATATTGTGTACCTCAGCGAGTGTCACTATCATATTATTGATATTATAATTCAGAACAAATTGATTAGATGAATCTGGCAATGATGCTAAAATAACATCTACCTTGGTTTCATTATCCATCTCAACCCCAATAGATTTCAGTTTATTTACATACTCTATCATCTTCATAACATGATGATGAACTGGTGTTCCTTCGGTCATCTTGTTGGACATAAAAATTTTCATAGCGTTTTGCCTTGCGCAATGATTTCGCAATCCAAACATGCCTTTCATGTTGTTCATGATGTCTTTGGTGGTAGCCAACTTGTAATGAGAGCAACCTCACCATACCCTTCTTCTAATGCAGGCAATCCTGGTGGATCCTCCTTCAAAACGTGGATAAACTATTTAGTAGTAAGTAGAATTGTCAAGTTCCTTTCCCATCACTATAATTAGGAACTTCGAGACGGTTCTCATCTATGATCTTTGCAAGTGGGCTAAAGTTGTTCATGTTGTCTACAAACTGATATATTATAAAATAATTAGAAACTACATAATTCCACAATATAATTTACATGCAATTACCATTACATTAGTATTTGGTAAGTCTTACTAATTTATTAGCTAACGTTTCCTTCATACATTAGATAAACATATCAAATATGTCAATTAGTGAGAAGTAGGAACTCCATTCAATCACTTTATAGTTTCTTTTAAATATATAGATACTAAATGAAAAATACATCATATCTATTTCTTTTAACAATTATAAAACTCCCATTATTTATTTAGCCTCCTAAAGAACATACCCACGACCTTTTTCAGGTCGATATGTCCATTGATCAAGTGTACACTGTAGGCGTTAAAAATTGCCTATAAGTCCCCGAACATAGCTCGTAACAGTGAGTTGATAATCGACGAGCCATCCGATGACGAACGGCGAACCGTTGACGCAATACAAGAAGTGACCGCGACGCAAACCCTCTCATCAAAGAGACCCTACGCAGAAGTTTGCGGGTCCGGGCAAGTACTGAAAATTTTTAGAAGCTCTCCTTTCTCGAACGGTCACCAATTCCCGGTCTTGGCGAACCGACATGCTAGGCGTTGGCGTCGTATGAAACGAAAGCGTGAGATGCCCAAGTCGACGAAGTCGAAGCCGCGACAAAGCAAGCCGATTGAGCTCCGAAAGTCGATCGGATACGGACTCAAACACAACGGCGACATCACTAGAGGAAAACTAAGCCCGGAAGACCGAGAAAGTCAAAGAAAAACGACGCAAAACGGCGAAAACGACGGAAAACAAGATCTCGGCCAACTTGGCGAGATGCCCTGCCAAGTGGTCGAGGTGGCTCTACCAACACTTAGAGGTGGTCTCGCCATGGCCGAGCCACTTTGGTGGTTCGACACCCCCCCTATTCTATAAATAGGGGGGGTCTTCCTCGCCGAGGGTCGGATTTTGGAACCTCGGGATTTTGGCGGGACTTTGGTCGGATTTTCGGATATTCTTGAAGAGCTCTCGCGAGATCTACGAGCCGTCATCAGTTCCAAGCACCGGCGAGCACAAGTCCGGTCAACGTCGAGATCTACAAATCGCGAGGTGTTTAACTCGGCTCTACGATCGGCCTGTGATTTCTCCTAGTAGATCTCACCCGCTCGGCGATCCTCTCCTTCGTGAGTGTGATCCCCGAAGGCGATCCTCTCCTTCGTGAGTGTGATCCCCTCAGGCGCCGTTTCCTTCGTGAAACGAGCCCCTTCACGTCTGTAGTTCCAGAACCCGGGTTTCCACCTGGATCGGAATTGCGCGGTGGTCCACGGACGAATAAAAAGTCCCCGACAGCGAAGAACCCACTGGCGAGGATCATTATAATAGAGATCCGAAGCGTTTGTTCGAGAAAAAGTTATAATTTTCGTTTTCATTGTACGCCTTAAAATAAAAGGCATTTCTTTTAAATTTTGTTGTAGGCCAACGAAGCTGTAAACGAATTCAACCACAATGAATAACAAAGCAACTTTCCCGCGAAAAAAAGTAAAAAATAATAATAAAAAATACCATTAAGAGCCAACGGCTTCAACAAAGAAGCCGCCGTGGTCGCGAACCGCGATCCGGACGGGTGATAGAAGAGGTCGAAGTTCGAGTTCGACCAAAAGAAGTACGAGGAGTACCTCTCTTCCTCGTCGGATCCGTTCCCCATAAGTCCAAGATGGTCTCCGCCGCAAGGAAGACCCAATCGCCTCGATGCGAGGCGAAAATCCACCACCACCGCCGCCGTGATCGCAGACAACGGTGGTTCCCGGCCCAAACAACGGCCAAATCTTGAGAACCCCTATCTTTGTGGGGTCGATTCCGCCAATGGCGTCGTGACTCTCTCCAAGAGAGCCCGCCGAGGCGACGCCGCCGGGCGAAACAATTAGCCCAGATGGGTCCGCTATGAGGCGGATCTAAGGTCGAGTTGACTCGAGACGAAGTGCGAGATTGTAGCCGAATCCTACAGCCGGCAACAAATGAATGGGTCGAGTCAAAGCGGAACCGTTCTCGCCGGCGTATCCGGAAGCCAGTAGCTCTCCAGCGCAAACGCGAGCTTTGGTGCAACAAGCCCGCCAATTGAAGAAGGAAGAGGTGGCCAAGCCATCATCAAATCGCTTCGGTTGGAAGCCCAAGTCCGTCGGCGGGTCAACTCAGCGAACCGGCATTCAAGCCAGCTCCATTGGCGGGCAATTCCGACCAGGCTCAAATCGAAATTGTCGGCGCCGGACAAAGTGGTATTGGCGATGCACCCAAACTTCCGTGAAGCCAACTCGCCACGACCGGGCTTGCCGTCAAGGATCGCTGGGTCCGCTAAAGGAATCGCGGGTCACTCGATCTGATTCGCACCCACAAGAAGAATCTGCTTGTTTGCTGCGCAGGGCTTCAAATCGAAGTCAGAGAGCCCGTTAAAGGTCACGCTTCCTTGGCGTCGCGTCGCGGAGTGACTTATGAAAGGCCTATTTTCTCTCGAAGGAGACACTCTCATCGGCGATGACAGCGTTATACGAGAAGTCGTGCCAATACGATAGGTTGCTCCGGTATTCATGCCGAAGCGAGTTGTACTATCGTCTTTGAGAATACAGTAAATCAGAAAAGAGGCCGAGGAACCAAACATGCCTTGCTTGTGCTCGAAACTGATCAAGGCGGTGTTATCGGTGCAAGCTGCTCTAAAGCGACTCAGGAAAAGCGTCGGTCTTTGATAGGCTCGGCGCGAGAATGCGAACAAGTCAAGGCGCTTCCGCAAGAAGAGATGGGCCGCATGGCGAATTGCCGGTGTTACCATCAATATGACCAGCGAGGGGCGTCGTCGCGTGCGTTCGGGGCATATAGCGAATGACTTCGATTGCGGTCGGGGCTGTTAGGCGACAATTATCGCAAGATGCGAAGGGATTACCCTCGGATGATGAAGTGTCGGATGCGGCTCGCAATGGCTTCGATAATACAATTTCGGCATAGGACAACCTCGTGAGGCGTTCATGATCAGCGGAACAAGTGTCCCGAGATGCTTGAAGAGGCTGTAGGGATTAAGGCAATTTTTATTGCCTACAATATCGCCTTATCACACAAAATGGCGACCGACAATTAATGCCGATAAATGGGAAGTTTCTGAAAAAGTATTATCCTTAGTACATTCAGGATAACCCATTTTGATGGGAAGTTCCTCAGAGAATATCTCACTAATTTTCATGAGGATAACCCTAAGTTATTGTGTTTTCCTCCAAAATTCTCTCACCGATCAAATTCATTGACGGTGGGCCTACTAAAATCTCCCCTGGTCCAACCACCAGCAAAATACCCTCTCGATTCCTTCCACGAACGAGAGGTCCACTCAAATTCGGTTAGCAATCCTATAAAAGCTATCCGTACCCTTCCAGATTCTCGAGTGGAAACCCCACTCTTAGTTTCTCATCGGAAATAGAATACGTTAGTCCTTTCCCAAATTCACGGAGATAGGACACATCCTTCCTCTTCAGAAGCAAGAGATAGAATACATTCTTCCTCTCTTGTCTTAGATTCTCGGAGTGGAGATCCCACTCTTAGTTTCATCTTTCAAGATTCTCAAAATGGAGATCCCATTTTTAGTCTCTTTCACTGGAAGCAGGACAAAAATCCTCCCTTTCCAGTACCCGGAGATAGGAGACAAGATCCTCCTTCCTCTCCACTGGCAAGAGATAGGATACAAAACCTTCCTCTCTTGTTCATCCCTTATCCGGAGATAGGACACAAAACCTTCCTCTCCACTTTCAAGAGATAGGATACAAAACCTTCCTCTCTTGTTCATCCCTTATCCGGAGATAGGACACAAAACCTTCCTCTCCACTTTCAAGAGATAGGATACAAAACCTTCCTCTCTTGTTCATCCCTTATCCGGAGATAGGACACAAAACCTTCCTCTCCACTTTCAAAGATAGGATACAAAACCTTCCTCTCTTGTTCATCCCTTATCAGGAGATAGGACACAAAACCTTTCTCTCCACTTTCAAAGATAGGACACAAAACCTTCCTCTCTTGTTCATCCCTTATCAGGAGATAGGACACAAAACCTTCCTCTCCACCTTCGAAATAGAATACATTCTTCCTTTCCCACATCAATCAATCTTATTCGGTTCGGTCATTCTCCGGTCAAAGAAGGCACCAAGGTTCATCTTGGGGAATTTGATCGAATCCTAAGCGAGGGATAGGTCGACGCCTAATGCTGGGCCGTTAGTCTTCCGTGAAAGACGGTCACGATTCGTATTCGACATCGTAGCATTAAGTCTAAGAGAGTTTCATTCTTTTAGCACAACGTTGTGTGTAGAACGGATTTAGATAATCTACATGCTAGCCCAACTCAAGCGGTAGTTGGTAAAGGCTCATCAAACCCGTTGAAGGTGGGGGTTGGTAACCCTAAAGCCAACGCCACACGCGTTGCGGTTTAGTCTTTTTCCGATTGAAGAAGACACGAGCTTGATTACGGGGTATTTTATCCCGGCCTAAGAAGGGATAAAGCCAACGCCACACGCGTTGCGGTTTAGTCTTTTTCCGATTGAAGAAGACACGAGCTTGATTACGGGGTATTTTATCCCGGCCTAAGAAGGGATAAAGCCAACGCCACACGCGTTGCGGTTTAGTCTTTTCGATTGAAGAAGACACGAGTTTGATTACGGGGTATTTTATCCGAAGCCTAAGAAGGGATAAAGCCAGCGCCTCCTGCAGCGTTGCGGTTTAGTCTTTTCGATTGAAGAAGACACGAGTTTGATTACGGGGTATTTTATCCGAAGCCTAAGAAGGGATGAGTCTACGCGAACACGCGCTGTCGTGGTCTCTTGCCCGTAAAGAGTAATGGCCTACGATTCAACATCGTAGCATTAAGTCTAAGAGAGTTTCATTCTTTTAGCACAACGTTGTGTGTAGAGCGGTTTAGATAATCTACATGCTAGCCCAACTCAAGCGGTAGTTGGTAAAGGCTAATCAAACCCGTTGATGGTGAGGGTTTGCCAAAAATCCTATAAGTATTATGGTTAATCATCTCTGACGAAGTAAAAGAATCATAATAAACAATGAAAGGAATGGATCTTATGTATTTGAAGTAAATATAGAAGGAGCTACAAGCTGTTTAAACATCAAGTCTATGACAAAGGATTTGTTGTTCGAGTGAGATACTTCATCACTATAAGCTTTGGCGGAGTTCTCCCCGCAACTCAGCCCCAAGGACTCCTCGCCGCTATTAAGGGCCTTCGCAGCCTCTTCTCGATGTCAACCGCCTTCGCCGAGTTCAAATTTCGGGCATGACCGCAAGAGTCTCTTCTTTGTTGGCCTTAGTCGGCTTCAAGATGATCGGACTCTCCCTCGCCGCTGAAGTTCCTATTCGAGCTCTACTATCCTCGCTTCTCCAAAGAAATGATACAAGACCGAAAATGTCCCACGGAAGATGAAGCTTCAGCGACGCCAGCCTCAAATGATGCACGGTCTCGCCGCATTTGAACTTCGAAGTCTAGTAATAACGCAAGCATCCCAAAGCAGCCGCCAGCCTCTGCCTCGCCTCTCTATATATGAGGGGAGCTCACTTCCAAAATCTTATAGACTTTGGAGCTTAACCTCCAAATGGTGAAATCATCGGCAATGGCTTGGGCAAACTCAATTTCCCAAATATTCTCCCATGTCGCTAATCCTACTCCAATCAGAACACGAGTATAAATCGTTTCCTAATTCGTCGAAGTTCCTAAGAATATTTCCATAAAAATATTCTTAGGGATAACTCGATCGCGGCGGATTGCATCGACGCCAATCAACGCTTAATGCTACTCCAATTAGGAATACAGTATAAACTATTTCCTAATTTTGGCGAGAAGTTCTGGAAAATATCTTAAGGATAACTTCGACCACCTCATTTGGGTATATGAGGATAAACTAATTCTCAAAACTCCGATGAGCGCATGAGTATAAAGCGTGTTGACACCGACCAGCGTCATAATCGCCAGTTGAAGGTTGGCGTCAAGAGGAAATTTCGGCCAGGACAAGCGTTCTACCTCGAAAGGACTCCTCCCATCGCATCATGCCGATTCGTATGCCACGCCGAAGGCCCATCGGTCAACAGTTTGGAGCGGGAATAAATTCGGGAAAATTCCTCCCACTGTGGATAATTATATTCCAACAAGGAGTAATGCAGTAGCGACGCCAACCAACGCGTCGTCGCCGAAGAGTTCACTGATCAACGGTTCGGATCCACGTAAGATCGCACGCCGGTCAACACGTCGCACTCGCCGATTGAAGGCTAAAATCCATATAGTTTGGCCAATTAGCGTGTCGCCAAGGATTCCCCGATCAGCGGAGGAATCTCGATGGTCAATTGGGCGACAATCCACCAACACGAAGCCCACGAAGGGAACTTAATTAGCTTCTGATCGAAATTCCAACAACGGTCAAGCAATAAATGCAAAGACCGTAACACCCACAGTATCCTACAAAGCACTGGAGAACCTGAGAGGATTGGAGGAATTAAATACTGGAGCCAATCTCAAAAGAAATTCATCTATCGACTTCTGGTCAAGATCTCGACAACGGTCAGACAAAAAATACAGTACCGTCATACCTCCAGCAATCCTACAAAGCACTGGAAAGACTGAAGGGAATGGAGAGATCAAACACCAAGGTCATTCACAAGTCCTATCACGCTAACTAAAGAGTGAAGGGCTCATCATGTCAAAGCATCCCGGACTCATCAAGAATCGAGCGAGGCGGCTTTGGAGGGTATCTGTGGCGTTAAAATTGCCTATAAGTAATTTGGGGTTGTTCTAAACTGATTGTGGTGGTAAAGAATGTAATAATAGAGCTGTTTCGATTTGGTGCATTGGCTAAATTTGGTTGTAGGGCTATTGGATTAGTATGGTTGCTCCAGGAGAACAGAGAATGTGTAGAAATAATATCTAATACTCTCTTTAGGATAGCTTAGGACTAGACATCTATTTCTTCTTGATTCCGGCTTTATCGACTTTGTTTCCTAACATTCCTAACATATGCGAGTCAACCCCATATCTTTAAGTGTCTCACACTAGGCTTTTTATCAATCCATAATTCATACGAGTTTTTTGGAACTGATTTTGTTGGAACTCTATTTAACAAATAAGTTGCGTCTTTAATGCATAACCCCAAAAGACATTGACAACTGTTACATTTATCATGGATTGCACTATATCTAATAAAGTGTGATTCTTCTTTCTGAAACACCATTATGTTGTGGTGTTCTTGGAGGGGTAAGTTGAGATAAAATACCGTTATCCCTTAAGTAGCTTCTAAATTCATATGAGAAGAATTTGCCTCCTCTATCCGATTTATGTTTCATAAGGTAGATGTATCCATATCTCAAAACTAGAATACCTCGCAACCTTATGAATCAAAACTAGACTACCTAGTCCCTTGCTTTTAATGTGCTTTTCATTGAAAGGCAACTTAGTTACAATTTCCTTGAGACAAGGTTCACAAACTAGATAAGATTCTCGCCTTTAAGAAATCCAAGGGATCATCCCTAACCAATCGATAATTTCGTTGATATTGATAAGACCAAATCTCAAGTGCCACGAAGAGTGAGAATAATCTCACCTCTTTTTATTTTATGTGAATTACCAAGAATCATATTCTCAACACATAAAGCATTGCGAGTAAGATAATAAAGAGCATCTTATTGAAAACTAGGTGACACAAGTTATTATTTAGTCGAATAGTAACTTTCTTATGAAATATTCTACAATATCCAAGTTTATCCAACTTAAAGATAAAAAATTTCTTCTAATTTGCACATAGAAAAAATCTTTTAAAGATAAAAGAGTTCATTCTTGTAATAATATAGCTCCTACAAAACAACGCAACTCTTGCATAGGTCCCAATTAGCAAAATATTCTCTTAATTTAGTTTTCTCGTTTCTTGAAACCCTTGCAACATGTTGCATATATGAAAACTTGCACCAGAATCAGTACACCATAATTATAGCCAACAATTTTGTTTCTATGATGAGTAAATTTGACATATTTTCCAGAAATTTGTCTTCAAATGAAGCTAGGTATTTGTGGTAATTCCTTTTCCAATGAACTTTCTTGCCACCAAAATTACAAGAGTCATCAGACTTATTTGCCTTCACCTTTTTACCATTACCTCCTTGACATTTGTTTAAACTCTTCTTATTTCCAAATTTTTTCTTATTTTTGAACTTATAGGATCTTTTTCCTTCTCAAGCAGCGTAACCGGTTTGTTCTTCAAGGGTAACTCGTCACTCCATACAACATATTGTGTACCTGTGAGTGTCACTATCATATTATTGATATTATAATTCTGAACAAATTGATTAGATGAATCGCAATGATGCTAAAATAACATCTACCTTGGTTTCATTATCCATCTCAACCCCAATAGATTTCGTTTATTTACATACTCTATCATCTTCATAACATGATGATGAACTGGTGTTCCTTCCGGTCATTTTGTTGGACATAAAATTTTATAGCGTTTTGCCTTTAATGATTTCTAATCCAAACATGCCTTTCATGTTGTTCATGATGTCTTTGGTGGTAGCCAACTTGTAATGAGAGCAACCTCACCTTACCCTTCTTCTAATGCGTGCAATCTGGTGGATCCTCCTTCAAACGTGGATAAACTATTTAGTAGTAAGTAGAATTGTCAAGTTCCTTTCCCATCACTATAATTAGGAACTTGAGGCGGTTCTCATCTATGATCTTTGCAAGTGGGCTAAAGTTGTTCATGTTGTCTACAAACTGATATATTATAAAATAATTAGAAACTACATAATTCCACAATATAATTTACATGCAATTACCATTACATTAGTATTTGGTAAGTCTTACTAATTTATTAGCTAACGCTTCCTTCATACATTAGATAAACATATCAAATATGTCAATTAGTGAGAAGTAGGAACTCCATTCAATCACTTTATAGTTTCTTTTTAATATATAAATACTAAATGAAAAATACATCATATCTATTTCTTTTAACAATTATAAAACTCCCATTATTTATTTAGCCTCCTAAAGAATCCTACAAAGCACCGGAAAGACAAGGGAATGGAGAGATCAAACACCAAGGTCATTCACAAGTCCTATCACGCTAACTAAAGAGTGAAGGGTTTATCATGTTCAAAGCATCCCGCACTCATCAAGAATCGACCGAGACGCTTTGAGGGGGTATCCAGAGGCTTAAAATTGCCTATAAGTCCCCTAACATAGCTCGTAATGCTGAGTTGATAATCGACGAGCCATCCGATGACGTGAACGGCTAACCGCTGACGATAAATAAGCAAGTGACCGCGACGCAAACCCTCTCATCAAAGAGACCCTACGCAGAAGCTGGGTCCCGCCAGCCGGTTAGCGGGCGGGGGCATACCGAAAATTTTTAGAAGCTCTCTCCTTTCAACCGTCACCAATTCCCGGTCTTGGCTAACCGACATGCTAGGCGCATGCCGATGAAACGAGCGTACGAGATGCCCAAGTCGACGAAGTCGACGGCTTGACAGCAAGCCGATTGAGCTCCCAAAGTCGATCGGATACGACTCAAACACAACGGCGACATCACTAGAGGAAAACTAAGCCCGAAGACCGAGAAAGTCGATTTAAAAACGACGAAAACGGCGAAAACGACGGAACAAGATCTCTGGCCAACTTGTCGAGATGCCTCTACCAACTTGTCGAGGTAACCTCGCCAGTGGTCGGAGGTGGCCCGCCAACACTGTCAGATACTGCCAGGCCGAGGTGGCTCTGCCAAGTGGCCGAGCCACTTTGGTGCTCGACACCCCCTATTCTATAAATAGGGGGTCTTCTCGCCGAGGGTCGATTTTGGAACCTCGGATTTTGCTGGACTTTGGTCAATTTTCTGATATTCTTGAAGAGCTCTCGCGAGATCTACGAGCCGCCGCCGACGCTCCAAGCACCGGCGCAGCACAAGTCCGGTCAACGCCGATCTACAAATCGCGAGGTGTTTAACCTCGGTCGGCTACGATCGGGCCGTGATTTCTCCTAGTAGATCTCACCCGCCCCTCATCCTTCGCGGAGTGTGATCCCCGGCGATCCTCTCCTTCGCGGAGTGTGATCCTCAGCGCTTCGTTTCCTTCGTGAAACGAGCCCTTCACGCCTGTAGTTCCGTAACCCGGTTTCCACTGATCGAATTGCGCGGCGGGTCCACCACAAAAGTCCCCGCACAAAGCGAAGAACCCACACGCTTGGATCCCGTGATAATAGAGATCCGAAGTGTTCGTGAAAAGTTGTAATTTTCGCTTTCATTGTACGCCTTAAAATAAAAGGCATTTCTTTTGAATTTTGTTGTAGGCCAACGAAGCTGTAAACGAATTCAACCACAATGAATAACAAAGCAACTTTCCCCGCGAAAAAAAAAAACACCCGTTGTCTAAATATATCATGTTGTTTACTATAAAAGCACCCCCCCCATTTTAGTTGATGCTCCCACTAGTCATGCTCCACGAAATCATTGTACAAGTCAAAATGCTATGAAAAATCTTATGTCCATCAAGATGACCGAAGGGACACCAATTCATCACCATGCCATGAAGATGATAGGGTATGTAAATGAATTGGAATCTTTTGGGGCTAAGATGGATAAAAACCAAGATACATGCTATTTTAGAATCACTGCCAAATTCATCTAATTCAATTTGTATCGAACTATAATATAAATATTATGATAGTGACACTCCCTAAACTACGCAATATGTTGCAAAGAGCTGAGGAGTTAACCTTGAAGAACAATCCAATTTTTCTATTAGCAGAAGGAAAAATATCTTCCAAGTCTAAGTTCAAAAACAAGAAGAAAAATTTTGGGAATAAAAAGGGTCAGAAAAAATTTTGAATTAGCAGTAAAAAGGGTGAAGACAAATACGTCGGATGACTCTTGTCATTTTTATGGTAAGAAAGTTCATTAGAAAAAGAATTACCACCAATATCTAGCTTCACTTAAAGACAAATCTTTAGAAGATATGTCAAATTGACTCACCATAGAAACCAATTTGTTGGTGGGAATTATTAATTCTTAGTGTATTAGTTCTGGTGCGACTCTTCATACATGCAAAACGTTGTAGGGGTTTCAAAAAACCAAAAGACCGCATGAAGGAGACCGATGCAAGAATTGCTACAGTTTTTGTAGCAACATTGAACTTCAGTTAAACATATTCTTAAATATCTTAACGGAACTAGACATTATTGCTTAGTGTTTGGTGATGGTCCTTTAAAAGCTGAAGGATACATGACTAGTTCTGATTTCCAATCTGATCCTGACAATAGATATCTACATCCGATTTGTTTTGTATTAAACAATGGAGCTATTAGTTGGAGGAGTTGTAAGCAAGAAATTACATGATTCTCAGAATCAGGAAGAATATATTGCTTATGAAGCAAAAAAGCAATATAGATAAAAAGTCTCAGTAAGAGCTAGGTGTTGTTCCTACAATCAATCTCCCATCACTTTGTATTATGATAATAATGGAGCAATTGCATAGGTAGAGAGTCTAGTGTTTAATATAATGAGCCTAAGGCTCATTATATTGAACAAATGCACATATAGTTTTGGGATTGATAGTGGCTATGGACATCTAATATAATACACTTGGCTAAATTAACAAATTGGTATATTTTATTGACCTTAATCATCATGTTGGTATATTTTGTTATCCACAATAATAAAGTATGTAAAGTGGGATGCAAGGATAACAAGGCACAAATTTTTGTCGCAGCTTTAATTTTCGATGACTTAATGTGCTTTCTCTAGGCCGACGCGGCGTATAGTTGGGCTCATTCATTGTTAAAAGGGTTTTTTGCTTCAAATTAGGGCTCAAAGGATGGTTTTCAAATTGAGTCTTCTTCGTTCTGAGGTTAAAATTGGGTGTTCATTAAAATTTGACATGGATTCGTCAAGCTCAAGCTCTTGCTCACGGTTAGCTTCAAGCATGAACATGGAAAGAAGCATACTGGGATTCAATGGATTGAAATATATAAGATGGTGGAATGATCTTGTTAAAAGATCCGAGGTGAAGTCTTGTAGCTGTGGATTGGGCCTAAGATCATTCTCTCTCTCTCTCTCTCTCTCTCTCTCTCTCATGAACAGAGTAAAGAGGGAAAAGAGAGGGGGTGGGCAATTTTTTTTATTTTGGGTAGTAAAGATCCCTCTTAACCTTTGCCACATCAACCTAGCTAAGCCACAATAGACTCATGTGACTCGTCACATGAGGTGATCTCATCATAAATTTTACTGTGCCAAAATATAGGTCTTGTTGTTATCGTGTCCCAATTTTTATACCTTATGGCAGCCAGAGTAAGAAAATATACCAACATGGTTATTAGGGTCAACATTAGTGAAGACATTTACATGACTCCACTCCCTGGACTACATCATCTCCAAAGACCTTTTTTGTCACTTACGATGCCCCCTCAATGGTCTCAAGTAGGCACCCCGAGCATAATTTGCTAGATTCACACATGCCATGCAACCTGCCGGCTTCATCCCTAGTGAGAATGATCCAGCAATGTTTATCTCCTCTAATGGCGGACTCCACAGTACTCCTCTACATCGACGATATGATCATTACCGGCGAGGACCCATCACTATCACCAAAATTAAATCTCATCTCCAGTAAGAGTTTGAGATTTGAAGACTTCAGTGACCTACACAACTTCCTCGGGCTAGAGATAACTCAAACCTCGAGGCTATCATCTTTCTGAATAAAAGTTCACTGCAAATATCATTGCCTGAGTAGAGCTAATAGACTCCAAACCTACCCAAACACCCTCAAATTGAACGCCAAGCTCAAAGCTACCGACATGCATCCACTCCCCAACACCACTAAATATCATCATATAGTTAGGAGTTTGGTTTATATCACCATCACTAGATTCGATAGAAGAGTAGTGAGAACCCAGATATGAGTCCGCTCAAGAGTTGAAAGTTTGTCCATCATTGCCTTGTATGTCCACATGTTTTATGCTCAGGAAATGAAAATAAAATAGGTATACCGCTCCTGATGAACAAAAGAAGAATTCAATAGCTTATTTTCTCTTAATAATTGTAAGATTTCTTGGTTAAAGAGATAATTTTACCCCACGAGACTCTTTTTCCCAATCAAACAGTGAAAGAAATCACCGCCACTCTACCCCACACCGCCACTCTACCCCACACTTATTAGCATCCCAAATACAACTAATTTCCTATAGACCATGTCAAAATTCCTCTTACACCCTAGTACAGTAGGGACAGCCCCAACGGTTGCAACCTGCTGGGGTTGATGGTGATGGTGTCCCAAACGGTTGTAACCATTGAGCAAAAAAAAAAAACAACCATTGGTGCAACAAGCGCTATGGTGAAAATTTGGCACCAATGGTTTCCATCGCTGGTACAAGTAAATATTCAATTTAATTTTCAAAAATTAAATTAAATTATAAACAACAACACCAACGGTTGTAACCGCTGGTGAGCCGCAAAGACCAACAGCTAGAATCGCTGGTAAGATAGAACCAACGCTGCAATCGTTGGTGTCGGATTCGAGCACCGGTTGTAACCGCTGGTGTTGATATTTGCACTAATGGTTGTAACCGCTGGTGATAGTGTTTTTATTTTTTCATTTTGCAAATTCCTCTTGCCATGTGTACAATTCATTTCCCACGTAAATACATAATTTATTCACAACATATATATTCCCACGATAAAACCAAAACAAAAGATTGATTAGAATCAAAATATGATGAGTAACTTTTAAACTACATAAGTCTCAAACATAAAGAGGATATCTAAAGAATACAAATGTCTTAAATATGTAAAAACTTCAAGTCACTACTGAAGTTAATCAAAAATAATCAAGAAAAGCTTTATAATGTCCTCCTCACAGAAATTCTCCTCACAAAGCCCTCTAGCATGCTTCCCAATCAACTAGCAAGAGGATTTTGTGTTGAAATATCCTAAGGAGAACGCTGAGCGCCAGATGTAGAACCCCGAAGGCCCTGAAGGATGGACAAAAGTCGATGTAGTGTTAGCAGAACAAAAGAGGTGGACGAGTGGTTCGAGAATCAACCTCAGAAGTAATACAGTGTGAGTGAGAGTATGTAAGGAAATGAGATAATATTGAGGGTTTTTTCTCAGGATTGTGTATGGGTGTGTACATATATATCAAATGTGTGTATGAGTGTGTATATGTATATCAAATTGTAGGCATAAAAATTGCTTATCAGCATCTCAACGAAACTGCGGATCTGCGGGTTGGCAACCAACGATCCATTCGACAAACCGACATCGCGAAAACGCCACGCCGCGAAAACGCCAGAGCGAAGTCGACGAAAGCACATGAAGTGAGTCGGCAAGACGCATCGAGCCAATGAGACGACGCGCCGAAGCTGACTAAACTCAAACGCTAACGATCTGGAATCAACCGCATTTAGTCCGCCAATGCAAACGGGCCGCTAAGCTCAAAGTTGATCGCACGGACTCAAACACGACGACGCACATTACCGAGCAAAACTAAGCCCGAAGACCGAAATAATCACGGAAGAATCGACGGAGAAACGACGCGAACGAGGGAAAACGCCGCAAGAAGATCCGCCGCCAAACCGCCAAACCGGCCAAGGTGGTCGCCACTTTGGCCGAGCCACTACCAACTTGGCCGAGGTACTCGCCAGTGGCGGAGGTGGCTCGCCACCATGGTCGGAGCCACCTCGCCAACCCGCCGAGGTGGTCGCTAAGTGGCCGAGCCACCAATGTGGTTGGCGCACACCTCCATTGTATAAATAGGGGGTCTCTGATTTTCAAGGGAGGACGGAGGCTTCCTGAGGCTTGGATTTTGGGATTTGGAAGAGCTCTGACTTCAAGAATTCTTGTAGATCTACGAGTAGCACCCGCAGACGGTCCCGAGCAACAAAGTACAAGCGCGATCGACGCCGCATCTACAAGCTTAAAGGTAATCAATTCGGTCGAATACGATGATACCCCTAGGTTAAGCTTCGCCTTAATCTCGTGGATAGCTGTAATTTCTCCTAGTAGATCTCACCCGCCCGGCGATCCTCCTTCGTGAGTGTGATCCCCGGCGCGCATCCTCTCCTTCGTGAGTGTGATCCTCAGCGCCTCGCTTCTTCGTGAAACGAGCCCCTCGCGACGCCTCAGAGTTCCGCAACCCGTGTCTCTACCGATCGATTGCGCTGCGGTCCACTGACACAAAAACCCCCCACAAAGTAAAGAACCTGACGCAAGCCAGGACCTCGATATAACAGAGATCCTCATGTTTGTTCAAAAGGATAAAAGTTGTAATCTTTTGATTTTCATTGTAAGCCTTAAAATAAAAGGCTTATATTTCTCTTGAATTTGTTTCGCATTTAATCGTTTGTAACAGCTCAAATCAATGACAATCATCCCAACTTTTACCGCAACAAGCCGGGCGAATTACAAGGAGCCACCGCCCAGATCGGAGGTCGTCAGCACGCGAAACGCGATCCCTATCCCTGGAAGAAGAGGTCGAAGTTCGAAGTTCCACTCAGAGAAGTTCGAGGAGTACCTATCCTCACCCTCCTCCGAGATTCAGCCTCCGCCCAAGAAGGTCTCCGCCGCAAGGAGAACCCGATGGGCCTCCACGAGAGCCCCGTGACGGCGAAGTCCAACCTCGGCCGCCGCAGTAGCGAAAATCCCCTTCGGCTCCAAGTCCGATGGTGCCCGAGATGAACGCCGACGATGCGCCGGCGCTCTCTAAGCGAAGCCGCCAAAGGCGACGAAAGCATGGCGCGCAGCTTGCTAAGGCCATGCAATCCGTGGATGGTCCGCTACTTTGCCGATCTAAGATCCAGTTTACGCAGGCTTCACCAAGGAATCGACGGTCCATCCAAGCCGCCAACCAACGAAAGGGTCCGTCAAACGGAACCACTCCACGCCGTGAGCGATCCGAATCCGCCGCTGCACTCCTGCACAAGCACGAGCATTGGTACGCAGTGCTCGCGGAATTAAAGAAGGAAGTGGCAAAGAAGCCACCAACGCATCGCCGTGTTTGAGGCCCAAGTCTAATGGTGCCCCAACCCCGCTGCCCACACTCGCCTCGCACCTAAACCGAAGGATACGCGCTGCGCATCCAACGCCAAGGTCCAAGATTGACGACGCCACGCCAAAGGCGCTCAGATCAATCAAGCAGAAGCCAACTCCCGCCACCACCACCAAACCGACTATCAAGGATCGCCTCTGTCCTGAGAGAATCAGGGTCACCTCATGCAGAGGTCGCACTGCTCCAACAAGGACAAGAAGATTCTCGCAGCCTCCCATCGGATTGAAAATCGGTCCGAGTCTCCGCCGAGACCACATCACATGGTAAAAGTCTAGGCGAAGTCACTTTCGAAGTTTCGATGGATTGACCCGCCCTCGAAGGAGACGCTTATCCGACGATGAGGACGCGATACCCGAGATCATGCCGACATACGGCAGGTCGCCCCCACACACACCATGAGCAGTACTACCGCAGGCAAGTACGAAAATCTCGGGGATTCCCCAAATTGACGCACTTGTGCTCCAAGCTCATTAAGACGATGCTCGAGTGCAATTGCCATCAAGAAGCTCCGTAAAGGGTGTCAGCCTTTCACACCACGAGATGCCGAGACCTAGGTCAAGGCGATTCCGCAAGGATCACCTCCCCGAGAGGCTGCCCGAGGTCACTATAATAATATCAAAGAAAGAACCATCGCCACGGGCTATTCCCACGCATCGCAACGCTAACTCGCTTATGGGTCCGACTATCCGACGGTCCGTGATAATGATAAACTCTCAAGGGATACCCGCTGAGGATGATGCGCCGATATTGGCTCGAATCGCGATCCGATCATATCAGATCTAGCTAAGGGAGCCCCCAAGAAACGCCATGATCGATTGCATCAAGTGGCCAAAATGCTAGACGGCGCTGAATAAACAACGGAAAACTTTCGAATGGAGTTGGCTGGGCATGCATCGATGAGAGAAATGCACGACCAAGCATCCAAGCCCCGACAAAACATCAAGGTGAATCGAAGCCGGCCAACGCCGATGAAGATGATAGCGATTCGAGCGAGGAAGCGTAAGAAGATGATAACCTCCCAACCCCGCGAATGCTACGCAAAAACATATTGTTGCTCGTGAAAGCGAAGATCAAAGATTTGGAGAGCAAAATCAATTCATTGATTTCCGCCAAGAAGTAAAGAAGACAGTATTCCTTGCCCATACCCGAGGGAATGGGAATCAACCGCACTGGCCGGTTTAACTTAATAAACTTCACACCATTTGATCGGAAGGTTCCCCGACGCAAAGACTTGATTTATTTCAAGTCACACCCTGAAAGTTATTTCGCAACGAACCCCGATGGTTCGGCCATTCGCTGGCACCCTTCGTGGGCCGCCGAATGGTACCGCCGCCTCGCCGGAGCATTCACACGGACGACATGGAGTCTAGCTTTTACCAATTTTGATGACGACGGTATCGATCGACATTGCTCGACGAGAAGCGTAAAGACGGAGAAACCGTGGACATCTTTGTTAAACGATTCCGAACAAGGCAATGAACCGCCTGGATCCAACAAGGAGTTCATCCTCCAAACCCACAAGAACTTATCGATAGATGTGCTTGAAGCAATGGGTACAAAGACCATCGATAACGGAAGGACTTGAAGGTTCGTGGAGAGCAAGCCGAAGGTTCCTCAAGAGGAAAAGGCGAAGAGGTCACCGACAACCGAAGTCTGCCGCACTTTGTCCCACGCGAAAGGGAAAGAGGCACTAAGACAGCGGTTGTAACCAAACATTTCAACTCCAACCCCAAAGAAGAAGAAGAAGAATGGGCGCCGCGAACAACCACAATCAACGGGCAACCCGGGCCACGTAAACGTAAGGCCTGAGAGCCGATTCAAGTCCTATTCCTTTAGGGACTAACGAGATTCCTGGCTCTTCAAATATCTTGTGGAAAATAACAAGATCAAGCTCCCTCCCGATTCGTAATCAAGAGGAGGCAATGAAGACGAATGACCCAAGATATCGCGGCGCACCATAGGCGCTCATCACCCCACTAAACTCGCCCTTTAAGGACAAAATCCGTGCTTTAATTGACGTAGGGTCATCACTATGAAGCCGCCCAAAGAAAAGAAGGCTCGGAGCCATGCGTGTCCATAAGCTTCGGTCGGTGCCGCTGACATGGTTTGAACCCGAACCGCCGGTCAAAGTCGCAGTTGAAGATCTGCAATGACCGACTCCACACAAGCAACGCTTTAAAGGACTTGTATCGTGATACAACTCAATGGCGAAGTCTTGTGGGTCCACCCGCACCTACTTGAAGATGAGCAATGGTAGCCTCTTCTTCGCTGGAAGAAAAGTCGGGCGTAAGGGAAAGGCATGCCATGCTACTCCGCACTCGAGGGAAACGATGAACAGTGGTAACATTCCACCGTCCAAGGGGAACCCGAAGCCCACGCCACCGTGAGGGACATGAGTACAAGTACAAGCCCGAAGTCCTACCCTAATGCCAAGACGCCTCGTGAGTCGGGGTACCAACAAATCCCTCACCGCACGAGAAAGTGCAACAACAGTGGTCGCCAAAGAAGCCACAAGAAAGTACCAAGTAGAAGTTCACCCCGGCGCCCTGACGGCCGCCGATTGAAGAGATAAACCGAACTTCAACTTCCATACCGCTTTGACGAATGGCACACTGGCCAATATCCCCGCAAGGATCACTTCTATGAGTTGTCGCTTATCAAAAGAGACAGAGAAGCTCTTCAAGAAGCCCTCACCATTCGTAAGTCTTCCTCACCCGATTAGACCGAGTCCAAGAGTCGGCCCAACAATGCAATCTTATGACTAAACACTTCCTCGATCACTTTTACAAAGGAGGATATGCGCATCGAGGAATTCCAAGCACGATAGGCCGCTATACTTCACCGTATATTGGTTCTAGCTGTTAATCTGATCCAAGTCGATCCTGTTCCACAGGAGCATCATGCCCCTCGCCATGTATCATCTTGAATTTCGCCAAGAAGCGGGCATCAACAGCACAATGATTTATGGATTTAACACCAGCGGTCTCGCTGGTAAGATCCTGATAAAGTGCCAAATGGGGACTTAAAGTCCAAGTCACCGCTATGTGATTGATGCGAGACTTCCTATAACTTATTGTCGGGTCGACTTTGGATCCACAATAATTTTATAGTCCCTCTACTCTCTTCATCGCTGTCTCAAATATGTAGACACTAATAATGAGGTCAAGACGTGGTCGCGACAAACAACCGCTTAAGGATGGAGAATTATTTCAATCGATTCTCTCCTACTAATGAGTCCTAAATCGAATCATCGCCCAAGGCACACAAATGTGGAGAAGCCGACATCAACCGCTTGGTTATAGTGGTGGTTTTGTTCTAAATGACATTGTACCCCTTGTAATCAATCTTGACGATGAAGAATCGCCGATGAACATTGTAATTGGCAAATTGTCATGAATCAATAAATGACGCATTTAGTATCCTTTATCTTTGAATGATGTGATGACAGTTTATACAATGATCCGTGAGTTGCACTTACCAACTCGGCCATCTTGCTTTACACAAAAGCAGCTCAGACTCTTTGGGACAACACTGCCATCCCACTAAGATCAAGTAGTGAAAAAGACTTGGTTTACTAAAAGGAGATGCGCCCAACGTAATCATTTCTTAGAAGAAGATGAAGATGACAATGGGCCTATCCTCCACACATTCGATATAGTCCGTAAACACCGGGTATCATGAAGAGATGGGGTATAACTTGACACAAGGGAAGGCTATGTTTCTGGACGAGGCCCTCGAACCTCTCCTAAAGCAGATATGTCCCAAGAGGAAAGCCTGATAATTACTATGCATTTAGAAGGGGATTGGGATACTAATCCTCCTCCTAAGATGAATGCTCGTATGATTGATAATAATCCACCCTGTGAGGGAGACGGACATTCGTCCGATTCTTCTGGGGATTCGGCCACCTTGGAGAAGCTTTCAAGGCTTTGATGTCAAATATGGCTACGGCCGACTCTCAAGCATCGCTGAGAGTGATGAAGACATGCCAACATGGGAAGACCCATGGATCCATCAACTCCAAGCAGCTTGGGACAAGTTCAACAAAGAGAACCCCCACTAAGAATGAGGTAGTCCAAAGTTAATATGGGTGATGGAGAACATCCTAAGCTCATTAACATCAGCAATACGCCTCGAAGAAAAGGAAGAGTTGATTGCCCTAATCGTGAGTATATCGATGTATTCGCTGGAGTTACGAGGACATGCCAGACTTAACTCTAATGTGGCAACACATCGCCAACATCAGGCGATGTCAAACCCGCCAAGCAACAAAGAAAGACGGCTTTCGCCCACAAATATTGGAGGCAATCGCTGACGGCGAAGAAACTCATAGAATCGGATTCATCAAGAAATTCAACATCCGGATTGGGTGGCTAATATAGTCCCGGCCATGAAGAAGAATGGGTCGATTAGGATCCGTGGTCGACTCACAGACCAACGCCGCTTCCCTAAAGATGACTTTCCTCTTCCAATCACCGATGTCATAGTTGACAACACGCGGTGGATTTGAAAGAATGTCCTTTATGGATGACTTTTCGGTATAATCAAATCAAGATGCACCCCGATGACGCCAAACACATACCGCTCGTAACTTCATCGGCATATATTGCTACACGGTCATGCCGCTCGGCTCAAAATGCCTGCCAACATACCGTAGAGCAATGACGAGATTTTCCGTGATCATCTTCGAAAACGGTCGAATGCTACGCTGACGCATTTGGTCGTGGAAGCCGCGGACAAAGGAGATCACATCAAAATCTTAGAACGGTATTCAACTCATGCGACTCATCGCCTAAAGATGAACCCCGCCAAATCCTTCCCGGGATGTCCAAAGGCAAGTTCTCGGTTTGCTTTGTCGCCACCGACAAAGGAATCCACGCCGATCCCGACAAAGTGAAGGCGATTCAAGAGTTGCAACCCCGAAACTGAGAGAACTCGGGTTACATGCATTGGCGACATCCGACGGTTCATATCGAATCTATCCGAAGTGCCAACCGCTCTCAAAATTGAATAAGAAGGGCATGTCATATATTTGGGACGACGCCGCCAGTAAGGCATTCAAGAGATCAAGTCTTATCTCGCTAAACCTCCCCGTTTGTTGCACCGCGGCCGAAAACCGCTTTTGATCTATGTCAAGGCAACGGACACTACTCGCTTTTACTCAAGACGACGACATACGGTCACGAACAGCAAGTATTACCCGAGCCAACATTAGTCCACGAAGTCTCGATATCCAATGGTCGAGAAGCGCGGCTTGCATTAGTGTTCGCGATTCAAAATGCGCACTATTTAGCTCTGGACAGACGATTTATGTTATTTCTAACGAACCGTCCGATATTTATGACCCACCGCCTCGATGAGTTGGCGCATGGGCCTTGCTCTTGTCCCAATATGACTTACACTTCAAACAATGTAAGTCACCAAAGGACAAGCGATTTTGATCTCTTGGTCGCAACGACAACGGATGTAGTTGAGCTATATGATGATCTTCCTGATGAAGTCCACGGTTAACACTACATCGCACCAACAAATATGGCGCATTGTATTTTGACGAGCTCTCGAAGCTACCAATGTGGCGTGCCCTGATGTTCTAAGATTTCACGGAGTCGGGTTGTCTTAGTTTCCGGAATCATGTCATGCCCCGCTTATTCACCAACCTTGCTCTAATAACGAGCTGAATACAATGCGCCTACTTATTGGACTTAGTTTCGCCAAGGAGCTGGGGGTCAATATCTCAAGCCGCATCACGATTCGCAATTGATAGTTGCTGTGTCTGTCGTGAACTGTCTAACCCTATCATCAAATAGCCGCTGAAATGGCGACTCATTCAAGAGTTTTTCATCTAATATATCCCGCTTCCAAAACGCTTATGCGGATGCATCGGCAATGCTTAGTGGTCGTTAGCATAACCTTCCAGACCGAAAGCAACTAGTTACGGCCAGACTCACCAACTCTTCGCACTCATTATACTGATAAGACACAAGAAGATAAGGGGTAGTTACCAAAGAAGTACATGCAACCCAAACCAAGTTGGAGCCCCGAGATTGGCGCTTCCTATCATCGACTATGTCTTACATGGCATTCTCACGGAAGACGGAGGAGAGAGAGTCAATCCGCGAAGAGCTCCAAGATTCTTTTATGACACTCAAACCCGTGACGCTATATCGCCAGGGTACGATGGTTTATCCGATGCCTCTCAAACAAAGAGGCGGAGAGGTCCTTCGAAGCACACGAAGGTGAATGGTGCACCACCGTCCCAAGCTCTACGATCGAATCGAGAATGGGCTACTTCGCCAACAATGATTAATGACGCCGAAAGCACGCCGAATGCCACGCGGTCAAATTCACGCTAATTATATGCATCACCGAAGCAGTTGATCCTTCTACCACATCCCGCCATTCGAGACATGGGGAATGGACGCCGAGGTCCCATTTTTCCTCCACGGCCAAAGGCGATCGGTTTATTCTAGCAATCACCGACTACTTCTCCAAGTGGGTCAAGCAATTCCGCTAAAAGAAGTAAAGGCGCAGTACCTGCCAATTTATCAAACACCATGTCATTTATCGACACGGTGTTCCAAGACGGATCGCGGCATGACAACGGCCCCTAATTCATCGCAATTCCTTCATCGTTTTGCGAAGTTCAAGATACAAGATGTCTCACAATTTTATAATCCAAAGAAGAAATGGATTAGCCGAGATGCTCAACAAGACCATCATTAAAATTCGTCGGGCTTGTGAAGAGTAACAAGCTTGTGATCGATGATAAACTCGAGAAGCTCGGGCGATCGACGACATCAGACGCCACGCTAACCGAGAGACCCTGCATCTCGTTTACTGCGCGGCGCTCTGCTGGAAATTCAGACCACACAGACGCCTTTCAACAGATGACGCATCAAGAACAACATCGTAAACGCCTCAAGAGCTCGAGATGTTAGATGAGAAGCCGAGGCTCAACAATGCATTGAGTTCTACCAAGCTAGGATGTCGAGGGCTTTCAACAAGAAAGTTCGACAGAGAACCTTTAGAGAAGGAGATTTGGTCCGCCGCCGACGATCGATAATCCTCACTTCCAAAAAGAAAGGTAAATTAACCTAAATGGGAGGGTCCGCTTGTAATAGAAACGGTTTACTCCAATGGTGCATGACGCTTAATTACCCAAAGTGGCGACCGGCAATTAATGCCGATAATGGGAAGTTCCTCAAGAAATACTACCCTTAGTATCTTCGTAACCCGCCGACGGAAGTTCCTCGTGGGATATTTTACTCACTTTTCTTGAGGATAACCCTAGATTTGTCCTCCATCATAATTTCCACGATCAAATTCCTTGAAGGTGGGCCTACAAATTTTTCGGTACATTACCAAAATCTCCTCTTGATTCCGCCTATGAACAAGAGGCCCAATCAAAATCCTTTACCGAGATAGAATATAAAAATTTCCTCTCCAGCCGAAGACCCTTCGCGGATAAACGAGGGGTTCTTTCCATCTTCATCCTAGGTAAAATCGGCGGCGCCGATTTTCGCATCAGTGTTGTCCGGACCGGTCGCCTCAGTCGTTCTCGAGTGGAGATCCCACTCTTAGTTCCATCTTCATCCTAGGTAGCTCGACCGGGTATATGCCGATTTTCGACCGTGTTGTCCGATCAAGGTCGCCTCGAAGTCTTTTCGGTTCTCGAGTGGAGATCCCACTCTTAGTTCCATCTTCATCTAGGTAGCCGGATCGAAGGTATGCCACGGATTTTCGCATCAGTTGTCCGATCAAGGTCGCCTCGAAGTCTTTCGCCTCGAGGAGATCCCACTTTAGTTCCATCTTCATCTTAGGTAGCTCGACCGGTTGTATGCGCCGATTTTCGTGACCAAAGTTGTCCGATCAAGGTCGCCTCGAAGTCTTTTCGGCTCTCGAGTGGAGATCCCACTCTTAGTTCCATCTTCATCTTAGGTAGCGCCATCGGGGTATGCCCGGGATTCGCATCAGTTGTCCGATCAGGTCGCCGAAGTCTTTTCGATTCCAACAAGAAGCGAATTCACAGCAGCCTCATCCCTGAAATAGAACACATTCTTCCTTTCCCACCTTAATCAATCTTCCTCCTGCCACTATTCTCCCAAAAAGAGGACACCAAGGTTCATCTTGGGGCATTTTATCCCGCCTAAGAAGGGATAAAGCCAACGCCACACGCTGCTGCCTGCCATTCTCCTACAAAAGAGGACACCAAGGTTCATCTGGGGCATTTTATCCCAAGCCTAAGAAGGGATAAAGCCAACGCTTCACACGCTGCTCGGGCTTAGTCTTTTTCCGATTGAAGAAGACACCAAGGTTCGCCTTGGGGTATTTTATCCCAAGCCTAAGAAGGATAAAGCCAACGCCACACGCTGCTGCTTCCTTAGTCTTTTTCCGATTGAAGAAGACACCAAGGTTCGCTTGGGGTATTTTATCCCGCCTAAGAAGGGGATGCCAACGCCACACGCCAAGCCGGCTTAGTCTTTTTCCGATTGAAGAAGACACCAAGGTTCGCCTTGGGGTATTTTATCCCAAGCCTAAGAAGGGATAAAGCCAATGCCTCACACGCTGTCGGGTTAGCTTCCCGCGAAAAGACGAAGCTCACGATTCAACATCGTAGCATTAAGTCTAAGAGAGTTTCATTCTTTTAGCACAACGCTGTGTGTAGAACGGATTTAGACAATCTACACGCTAGCCCAACTCAAACGGTAGTTGGTAAAGGCTCATCAAACCCGCTGAAGGTCGGGTTGGCTAATAACCCTAAAGTCGACGCTAACACGCTGCTGTCGGCTTAGTTTTTCTCCAATTGAAGAAGACACCAGAGTTCGACTGGGTATTTTATCCCGAACCTAAGAAGGATAAAGCCAACGCCACACGCTGCTGTCGGCTTAGTCTTTTTCCGATTGAAGAAGACACCGTGAGTTTGATTCTCGGGTATTTCGTCCCCAAGCCTAAGAAGGGATGAGTCTACGCGGTAACACGCTGTGTGGTGGTGGTCTCCCGTAAAAGAGTAATGCCTATGTATTCAATATCATAGCAACAAGTCTAGAAGAGTTTCATTCTTTTAGCACAACGCCACGCATGAACGGATCCCGATAATCCGCGACGCTAGCCCAACTCAAACGGTGGTTGGTAAAGGCTAATCAAACCCGCTGAAGGGTCGGGGTTGGCCAATAACCCTAAAGTCGACGCCACACGCTGCTGTCGGCTTAGTTTTTCTCCAATTGAAGAAGACACCGAGTTCGATTCTCGGGTATTTTATCCCTAAACCTAAGAAGGGATAAAGCCAACGCTCACACGCTGCGGTTTTAGTCTTTTTCCGATTGAAGAAGACACGTGAGTTTGATTCGGGTATTTCGGCCCGCCTAAGAAGGATGAGTCTACGCGGTAACACGCTGCTGCCGTGGTCTCTTACCCAAAAGAGTAACGGCCTATGTATTCAATATCATAGCAACAAGTCTAGAAGAGTTTCATTCTTTTAGCACAACGCCACGCGGCGGAACGGATCCTCGATAATCCGCGACGCCAGCCCAACTCAAACGGTGGTTGGTAAAGGCTAATCAAACCCGTTGAGGGTCGAGGATTTGCCAAAAATCCTATAAGTATTATGGTTAATTATTTCTAATGGGCAAAAGAATCATAATAAATAATGAAAGGGATGGATCTTATTCATTTGAAGCAAATATAGAAGGAGCTACAACCGCTTAAACATCAAGTCTATGACAAAGGATTTGTTATTCGAAATGGAGACACTTCACCATCATAAGCCCGGTGGAGTTCTTCCCGCAACTCGCCTCAAGGACTCCTCATCGGTGTTCAAGCTTCGGTCGCCTCAAGCTCACCAGCCGCTTCGACAGATCGAAGCCCTAGACGAACGGTGAGGGCTTCTTCCTTGTTGGCCTTGGCCGCTCCAAACCGCCATCCTATCTTCCTCAAGATGGAGCTCTCCCCCAGCAAGATATCCTCTCCGCGACTCGCCACAATCGGCCCGATGTGTATTAAGGAAGAATATGTCTCAAAGAACAATGCTCCAGCCGATCGGGCGCTGGCTCTCCAGATCCGATTTCGAGCCCAAGAAAACACGGCATCAGCGCCATGCCTCTAAACGCGAAGTCGGTATGAGCTGCTATGTATGAGGAAGCCCCAACTGCCAGAAGTTCTGTACCAAGCTTTCTCCGTGATGGCCGAGGTCGCCAACAATGGCCTCGAGCTGCGGTGGAACCCATATCCCGTGATCAAAGTCATCCGGGATCAAGCAAAGGGTCCGAATCGATGAAGAGAAAGCCCGCCATGAAGGACCTTTTCGATCACGTGTTCACCAAAGAAAAGAATGAGCGTATTTCCAAACGATAATAAGATGGGATGGATCTTCATCCAAAGATCAACGCCGCCAGATCATGGAGTCGAGATGTAGGCTCGCACGTAAGAAAAGAGGACTTTAGGATTTTAGTAAAAAATGGGCTTAAAGCTCATTTGGCTAAAAGACCTTACCCGCCTCCTTCCGGTGTAGCTTCAGAGGCTAGCGAGTCTACCGTAGGCGTATCTATCACTGATGTCGTTAACCGCAAATGAGCCCTCGTGCTCATCTATCTCAACGGTCGTGGTAGCCGATTCGAGAAAGCTTAATGAAAGAGGGTACCGGCCACGCGACAAATGGAATGTCTCAGCCTCTTTCAATTATAGTGGTATTAGCCAAACGGTTGATCCTATAATTAATCGAAGAGAAAATTCATACCTTCTTCAGGGACAGTAGATTCGTGTAAATCCTCACCAAGGGTATCACCACCCTGTGACCAAGCGCGTAACAGGTCATCCATGGAAGTGTTGCCATATAACCCAGATTCCACGAAATCTTCCATGGAGAAGTCTCAAAAAGAAGGCATTAAGAAGGCGAATGCAATTAAGTCAAACAATAAGTAAAGCTACTTACCTCCTACAAGGGGTTAGCTTGCCTAGTCTCTTGATGCATTTGTCTCCCGAATCCTCTAAAAGAACAAAAGCAAAGAGGCAATTAGTGGGGGTACAAATCCCGAAGTCATTCCATTCTCGATTCGCCACCCGTAAGAGGAATTATCGATGTTAGATGTACTCGGTCCACGGATCAGTCCTACATCGGCCTCCTCCGCCATAGCTCCATACATTTGTTGAGTAAAACTTGGCTCAAAGATGAGCGTAACCGCTCGCCAGAATTGTGGGAGGAAAATCAAAGCCGTGATCATAATCCCTAAACCCTCGTGATGCAAATAAAAATGTCGGCCTAAAAGCCAAAATTTCGTTACATCGCTATGACCATCCTTCACACCGACCGGATCATTACTAGTCAAGTCTATATCAAGGACCGAGGATTCACGCCGATTTTATGGGCTAACCTCTTTCGCTTAACCCTTGAGAGGGTTGAAATTCTTCTCTTCAACAGTTTTTCCGAAAATTCGTTGAATGAGAAATCCAATAGAGGATTAGAAAACAAAGGGAAAAAGAGAGAGTATCGAGGTTCGCAAAGATGCTTGGTCCTCTTCTAAAGTCCCAAAGACTGAGTCGTGGAATTCCCTCACCAATTGGTGGATGAGATTGCCGGCGCTTCCTCGAACTTGAGCGCATCCGAGATGTCCGGAGGTCGCTCGCAACGATGCTTCGCCACCGTGTCCGAGATAGCCCTCATTGTGGATCGCTCTAGCTACTAATAGCCAACTACAATGAAGGAATGTCGACCTGTACCGACGGTCCGAGCTCGAGATCAATCTAGCACCGGTACATCCCATGACGCCCACAACCATGCTCAAGGCCATCCACAAGTCCACCTCGAACCGAGTCGCCGGTTCGGTTCCCAACATAAAGTTGGTCGTGAACCAATTGGCGCAAAACGACAGGAAAATAAGGCTCAATGAAGCATTCCTCCTTTACTCGAAAGTGAGATACCGCCTAATATTCACTAGCCGCTTGAAACACCAATGTCAAGTGAAGTCTGCCGTTCGCACTCCTCGCCAACCAAGGACTCACCATATTGACCGAGAATCGAGGAAAACATCCGAAAAGATCCACCCTTTGTGAATCGCAGACTGCTTGATCTCTCGCAAAACCACGCCTTCCATCCGCAATCCTCTACCAACCGCAAGAAAGGAGTAGACTAACTGTGGAGCCCCGTGCCGACATCATGTCGGACGATGGAGGACCAACCAGCCATCAAATAGGTATATGGGAGCTCTACTCAACGTAAGGGATACGCGAGGATGGCTCGCCCTTTCTCCGAAAGTAAACGAACTATATGCCGCAATCCACGGTGAATATTAGCCACCATCACCGAAGGAGAGAGAGTTCCTTCTGTGGGCGAAATGAACCGGCAGGTAAAGGACCTCCGTGGGTAAAGCGCCATCGATTGATATGGAACCACACACTTCTTGAGCCGATTGCAAGGTAGCCCGCTAGGAGAGTTGTCACCGGATATGCTTCACCGCATGCCACGTAAAGGTCGCAAATTTGGTCCCTCAAGGAAAGCCTTCTTTGGCGAAGCCGATGATATAAGAGTTAGCCTCGACTTCTCGATCAGTTCATTAACCTTCAAGGAGGAGCGGTGATAGTTCACATATTTCCTCGCCGATTTGTCCTCCAAATGCCGGAACAAGTAATTGAATCTGCCTGCACTCACTCGCGATTTCCTTTGGCGCAAGGCTCATTGGGCCGAGCTATATAGTAATGACAAGTGAGATCCCATAAAGTCTTATAACGACGGGCGCGGTGTTCCTTCAACGGCCAGTTCCTCGATTGAGGGAAAGTACTCGATATAGCATCTTCCCCATGGGTAGACTGAAATACGATACATCTCATGTAAAGCCAACCCCACCGCCAGCTTAGTGAGAAACGATTCGACCGGATTATAAAGCTCGAATAAGGTGAAGAAATGATTGACGCCGATTGGAAGGCCATATATACGAATAATGAATACGCACCACAAGCCAAGTTCTCCATCCCATCTACCGAGGACGTAAGTGGTCGCGCGACCCACCAATGCTTACTTGACGAAAGTGAACCCAACCGAAGAATCTATGACTTGACGATGGCATCTCTCCCCAATTTAGCAAGGCGATTCTTCAAAGTCGGAGGGAACAAAGAGCTCATCACGGCGGTGTGTCCATCCCTACAACCCCGTGGTGAAGACCGATGACGCTGATTCCTATTGGAACCCGAACCGTCACCGGGTAATAAACCCACAATGAATATGATCATGCTCCTGGCCGACGCCATGGCATACGGCGAGTCACAAAGATGGTGTCTAAGGTCGGTCAATGAGAGCCGACGAGGTATCCGGAATATACAAGGCCTCCGTCGCCTTTGTTCAACCACCTCTCACTCTCGATAAGAGTCAGATCCGGATCCTTAACCGAAGCCGAATAAATAATCTGCTTCGCAGGTTCGTGGAGCTAGTGTCTTTACAAGTGGCGATCGCTCACCAATCGTCGGAGAATGCGAGAACTCCCCTGGATCACCGATCGAATGGCCGGTGTACCGCAAATCGAAGGCAGATAAAATCGAGGGATCGCACACGTGGAATAGTATTCGCTATGGCGCCCATCAACCGCGTAGTTTAAAAGTTCGAAGAATAATCAACCGAAATCGAAAATATTCGCTTAGTAAAGGCGTTGAATTCATCTTTCATAGATCGAAGTCACGACTGATAATCTGCAATGACGATTTCATCCGTGATCGAATACCGGAGAACGATAAATATAGTCGCGAAACCAAGCTGCAATATATTCCGTTCTACAGTAAGGGTACAAGATGAAATCGCCCCGCTAAAGATATCGAGACGGTGATGACCAAGCAAAACCAACTGCGGTAGCTTCCATCCCCACAAAGGAGAATTTCGCTCTTCCCAATCGCCTACAAAGGAGAACGGCTGGGTCATAACAAGAGTACGCGAACTGCCGCCAATCCCCACAAAGGAGGACTTCGCTCTTCCCAATCGCCACAAAGGAGAACGGCCGGGATACAACGATATATGTACGAATATGATGACGCCGGCGACTAACCGAAAGAAGGAGGCGGCATTCACGCGCCGCGGCGAAGTTGATCGACTCGAAACGCTGTGATCTTCCGACGACATCGAAAACCGCAAAAGAAGACTAATAGAGTCGATACATAAAGGGAAGATCAACAAATAAAGGTCAAAAGCTACAAAATCCGACGCCGAAAGCACATCGACGAAGCCGCTGCATGACGCCGCCGCCGGCTGGCGCTTCGAAGCGCTGGCCGCGGCGCTGCCATAAGGCTTCAAGAAGAGGCGCCGGCTGCTGGCGCTTGGCTACGCAGTTAGCTGGCGCTGGTAATTCGGCCATGCAGACGCGCTAAGGGCGCGAAGCTAGTCGCTACGCGCCGCGCCTTAGCCGCCACGCGACTGCGCATGCCATTGCCGCTACAAGCACAGATTACATGCTGCCGCCGTCGGCCGTTGCCGCCGCTTATCGCCACTACTGACCACGCGCCGTCTCTTCTCCCCTGTGGTTTTCATCACCGCATACACAAAGAAAAGAGAGAAGAAAAGAAGAAAAAGGACTCGTAAGGCTCTCGTGATGCATACCTTGTTGATCGAGGAAGAAAAGACGAGAAGTTAGATGAAAACAAGAGAGAGAGAGAGCATGTGGGGCCCCTAGGTCAAGAAGAAAAGAAGCCTTGTGGGTATTTATAACAACCCACATGCACCCAATCCTCTTTGAACAAGGACTCCTATTTGGCAAGAAGTAGGAATTTAATTGAGCCCAAATCAATTCCAATTAGGACTCTAATCACCCTAATTAGGAGTCCTAATTGGAATCTTGTTTGATGTCAAGATAGCCAAATCAGTCCGCTAATTGGCTCCTAATTTTCCACTATATTGGGAAAGATTCTCAAGGTTTATTCGCAGATAACACCTCACGAATTCCTCGACGCCGCATCAACGCCTAATCCCACCCAACTAGGATTACGAGTATAAACTATTTCCTAATTTGTCGAGAAGTTCCCTAAGAATATTTCCACAAAAAATATTCTTAGGATAACTCGATCGCAGCGATGGCACCGACGAAATCAACGCTGCCGCCTAATCCTACTCCAACCAGGAATACGAGTATAAACTGTTTCCAAATTTTCAACGAGGAGTTCCTGGAGAATAAACCCATATTCTTAAGGATAACTCGATAACCCTTAATTTCCTCCCACCATAATACCCAAGAGAGGAATAATATGACGAGGCGTGGAAGTCATTGTTGATACCGAACAACGTGTCCAGCCCCGAAGAAACTTCTCCCACCGTGGATAATCATATCCCAACAACGGTCAAGGGGTCGCACTCACCGATTGAAGGCTAGGACGATGGTTGAATGCCAAATGGTCTCTTGTTTCGACAAGAAATCCTTGGAGGATATCTCCATGAAAAGATTAGTCCTCCCGCTGTGGTTAAACCAACAACACACGTGATGATGGAAGAAATAGCCGACTGAGGGTTATGAAATTCCATGTAATCGACACAACCAACATGTCGCCAACAAGGAGTTCGCCGACATACGGATAAGTCCAAAAGTCCGATGGTTAGTCAAACAACAACCAACCGACACGAGTTACAAGCAAAACTCACCCACCAGCTTCGAATCAAGATTTCAACAAACGGTCGACAATAAATGCAAAGACCGCGGATCCTATCAGAATCCTACAAAGAACCGATGATCCGAAAGAATCAAGACTTGAAGCTATCTTTTGGGACCCTCACCGATCGAAGGCCGGAACCATCATGTCCAAAGCATCCTGCACTCATCAAGAATCGAGACCGACGCTTTGGAGGGGTATCCAGAGGCATAAAAATTGCTTATCGCATCTCGAACGAAACTCGTGGACGGTGGGTTGGCAACCAACGATCCATTCGACAAACCGACATCGCAAAACGCCACGCCGCAAAACGCCAGAGCCAGTCGACGAGCACATGAAGTGAGTCGGCAAGACGCATGAGCCAATGAGACGACGCGTCGAAGTTGACTAAACTCAAACGTTAACGAGACGGAATCAACCGCATTTAGTCCGCCAATGCAAACGGGCCGCTTAAGCTCGAAGTTGATCGCACGGACTCAAACACGACGCGACATTACCGAGCAAAACTAAGCCCGAAGACCGAAATAATCGACGAAGAATCGACGGAGAAACGACGCGAACGAGGGAAAACGCCGCGAAGACGGCGCCAGGGCCAAACCTCAAAATGGCAAGGTGGCCGGCCACTTTGGTTTAGCCACTCTACCACTGGCCGAGGCTCACGGCGAACAGGAGGTCGGCCACTTTCGCAGCCACTCGGCCAACTTGGTCAAGCCAGCTGGTGGCCGAGGTGGTCGCCAGCGGCAGCCACCGTGGGTCGGCGCACTCCATTGTATAAATAGGGGGTCTGATTTTCATGGGAGGACGGAGGCTTCCTGAGGCTTGGATTTTTGGGGATTTGGAAGAGCTCGGACTTCAAGAATTCCCGAGATCTCCAAGTAATCGCCAACTCCCATGGTACAGCGGCGATCGACCAGCATCCTGCTAAAGGTAACCGAATTCGGTCGAACTACGATACCCTCTAGGTTAAGCTTCGCCTTAATCTCGTGGATAGCCACTGTGATTTCTCCTAGTAGATCTCACCCGCTCCGGCGATCCTCTCCTTCGTGGAGTGGATCCCCGGCGATCCTCTCCTTCGTGAGTGTGATCCCCAGCGCTTCGCTTCTTCGCGAAACGCCCCTGACGTCAGAGTTCCAACCCGGTCTCTACCGGATCGGACATGGTGGTCCACGACAAAAAGTCCTTGATGCAAAGAACTCACGCAAGCGAGGACCTCGATATAACGAGATCCTCGTGTTTGTTCAAAAGGATAAAAGTTGTAATCTTTTGATTTTCATTGTAAGCCTTAAAATAAAAGGCGATATTTCTCTTTGAATTTGTTTCAGCGACCAAGTTTGTAATTCAAATCAATGACAATCATCCCAACTTTTACCGCAACACAAATGTGTACATATGTATCAAATATGTGTATGAGCATGTACATGTAACCAAGTGTATGTATGTAAATTCATACTGCTAATCGGTTATCTGAGTCAAAGCAAGAAAAACGAGAAAAGAAAAAGAAAGAAAGAAAGAAAGTCCTAACCAATACTTCAATATAAATACTGTTAGCTTCATATTGCTTCAGATTGGTACACTACATTTGAGGTATGAGTCATGTTGACAATTGTTAAGTAGAGAAATAATTCTTCAGTTCTTACAGTTCCTTGAAGATTTTCCCTCTTCCCATTAAAACCTAAATTTTATGAAATTGCATTTTGTTCCTCATGTTTTTCTTTTAATTTAGATCTTTATTGTCCCTTAAAACAACAAGGTAGATGGATATAGAGGGAAAAATAGATGAAACTGTGTTGGGTACTTCCCTTACGTTTCGGTTATCGGGTATAATGAAGTGAGAAGACAAAACCCAAGAAATGTTGGAAAGCAAGCAACTGTTGCACTGGGTCATGTAACTTAATTCATTAATTGCAATCTATATAGAAAATAATCACTCACAAGTATCAAATAAGTGCTACATTGTGTGCATGAGATAACAAAAGAAACAATAATATAAATAAAGTAAATACGATTCTCATGCATGTATATGTCCATCAAAAAGAAAAAAGAAAAAAAAGAGCATGTACAATTACAATGCATGATATTGCAATCTATTGAAGTATGTGAGTCATAGACTCATACGGATCCAAAAATCAAATATCTCTAACACAAAGGCTGAGAACTATAGTACATGACCGCAGAAAAGGATACAGAAAGAAGGGGAAAAGACACCACTCACTGTTCGAACATTCAGTATTCAGCTTCCATTTGAAAGAGTTATTACATCTACACACTATCTGAGTTGCATAGCATTCATAAAACACGTGAAGTTGTGAATGCTAGATTTTTTACTGGACATAACCATCAAAAGTGTTATAACATTGGATTTTGGTTTAGAGAGCGGAAGAATGACTCACCACCCCTCTTCAAGGATGGAGCACAATCAAGATTGTGGCATAAATAGGGAAGAAGAAACATAAGGATACAACCACATGCGAGGTGCATCCAAATCAGCCAAATCCAATAATAATGTTTATTCCAAGCATCTTTTGTGATTAAAAGACTAAAAAAATAAAGTTGGAGAGTAAATCGCTGCACGCATCAAATAAACCCTCACATTGATAAAATAGCAACCTCTACCTTGCAGCCTTCAAGTTGGTCTTATTAGCTTTCCATACCCAATGAGTCTCTTTTTTTTCCTTCCTCCTATCATGGAGTCTAGACCTACATCTTTCTATCATAAGAATAAAGTAACAATCTCTGCATGCACCACCAGAGACACTCAATGCTTGACCTTCTTACCTTGCAGTACAGTGAATTACTTTGCATCACTGTAACCACCAGTCAATACCTACTCCATGAATGCCTTATTCCACCAATTTGCCTTCTAAATTGCAACTTGCACCTCTCACTAAGGCTGGAGTCATCAAACAACTGGTGATAAAAATCACTTATTTACGACATTTTCAAGAATCTCATTTTTTACTTTGATGTTCGCTGACACAATTTAGTAGGGTGACTTAAGATTATGCTTGATGATGATTATCTTGGATTTACTTGATGTATTATTTCTATTATGCTCTGCCACAATATCTGTTGGCTTTCAAGTGGCTTACATCCAACTCTATTTTATAAATTGCAGGCATCAGCCCTGATTTCCAAGTTCTAGTTCAGATTCCAATGTTGGTATGAGAGTGTGATGTGAAACACTGTGTGTGCAGGTAGGAAGATCAGCGACAACAATGCTTCACAAAATCTGCGATCGATCTAGGCAGGAAGCTCAAAAATAAAGCTGACGCTGACGATGGTTTTTAAACAAAAACTGCAATGTACTCAGTTTATGACCTTGTAAATTATTCAGAAAATAATTGTAATGATTTATTCTTGTAATAAAGTTCGACTTGTAATATTTAGATTAGCAATTGCACGCAATAAACGTAATCACTCGCCACTAATTAAACGTAATATAACACAATCGAATCGATAATAAAATTGATAATAATATGCACGCAATAGCAGTTCCGAAAATATTAGAGCGAAAGAAAGTTAAACCTTCGTCGGATTGAACTGGTTTGATGAGAGGAGCCTCTGGAGGTGGTTCCAATTTAGACCCGAATTAAATCAAACCCAATTGAACCAAATCCAATTGAACCAAGCCCAATTGAACCAAACCCACATAACTAGATCTGTTCACCAACAGATCAGGTTCACTCCCCTTCTTCAAACGTGATCGACAGGGGACCTCGGCGGCGACGGCCAGGCGACAGGAGGCGGCGGGGATCACGACGATGAGGCGATGGAGGCGGCGATCGTGAGGACGCATGTATGAGTCCGACAACGCCGAGGGCTCGAATCGCCGGACGGACGACGGCTTCGGACGACGGCTTCGACGAAGGCGGGCAGATCCGGTGGCGCTCGACGCGGGCTTGGGCTGACAACACAGCAAGGGGGACGCAGAGGGTGTTGTGGGGGCACGGCCATGGTAACGGCTGGGCCGATAGAGGCGGAAGAAGGGCGACGGCGAGAAGGCGCAAGCGGTTTACACGGCGAGGTGCGAGAGTTGACTAATTTACTAGGTTTCACACCCGAAGAGAGAACACGGTTTCACACCATAATTTCGGTAACAAAATTTCTTTATTCTTCAAAATCTACCTTAATTCTGATTACAGCAGGGTTTATATAAGATTACAAAATCAAATCTCTCACAAATCTACCAAATAAATAACTACCAAATAAAACGAAATTCAAAATTCAAATCTAATCTACCAAATCAAAACACCGCCAAATCAAAACCATATCACTGCGGACCAGAGTGAAACTCGACGCCTCCTCATACGATAAACCGGCCGAAAGTCTCGTGGGAGCGTCGAGATGTCCTCATCAGAGTGTATATGTGTATGGGTGTGTACATATATATCAAATGTGTACATATGTATCAAATGTGTGTATGGGTGTGTATATGAGATAATATTGAGAGTTTTTTTTCTACGATTGTGAAAGGGTGTGTACATATATATCAAATGTGTGTATGAGTGTGTATGTGTATCAAATGTGTACATATGTATCAAATATGTGTACATATTAATTTGATTCTCATAATTTTATATTTTGCATACATACTAGCCGGGTAAGTCGCTCCATCTTGGACTTAAGCTCGGCCATCTCGCAAGGACATCAGAGCGACGATATCGGAGTGGAGGAAGTCACAAATAAAATCACGACACCATGACCCAAGCCTCTCATAACCGCCGTGATGCCCTCCGTGTACATCATCTAAGACTTTGGTCATCAAGCAAACTTGGGTTCTTGGTCGACCCTAATGATTTTGCCTTTTCTATCACCCTGCCTATACCAATAAAGTATTCAAATGTGAGTCAATAATATTATTCTAAATATACTTAAGAAAATCATTTGAGTTAGCGTAAAATGAACACTTACGCAATACTCCTAGGTTTGGATGTCGATATATACATGAGTATGTTCACTGTCGGATCCACTAACGTCAAGGGTACCCAAATACTCCTTCAATGCACTTGAGGAACCAACCGATTCTTCAACTTGAGCTCAGAACTCAAGACAATATATATGTATAATATATCATATTATAAATAAAGAAATGCATTTTTTAAACTCTAAGAATCAATTATACCACTCTTTTGCTTTACCGAATGCTCCTCGAGCCACAATAGGTTGCTCGACTCGCTTTAGATTCTCGATTATCCTTATTTCGCTTTGCCTCGCCCACACATAAAAGTAAGATTTAGATTTCGATCCGAAACTAAGTATATATTAGTGTCACCGAGCAACCTCTACCATTTCTCCATCTCCTCTTCCGAAACAAATTAACGTTGTCAACGCTTCTTCTTCTTCTTCATCGGCAATAATGAGAGTTAGAATTTTTCCGATATACCCAACGTATAGCCTCTAATAAAACCATGCTTAACAATGTGAAGTTCTACATCTTCCTCCTTGCGATGCGCACTATTCCCGCAATGGTCGCAGGACAAAGAATCCCGCCACGTTGGATCCTATTGTGTTCACGCACAAAGTTCATAAGAAGCCTCCTTCAATGAACTCGGGCTTTGTCGCCTTTCACGATTCACATACATCCGGTCCTTATCTCTAATATAGTCACGGGCCATGATAACCTAAATAAGACAGAGTTAGTGATAACAACCCTAAAAGCACGCTTTATTAATTTTCAAAAATTATAAAACTAACTTTCAGATTTATAGTTATATCCGATCATTATCATATGAATGCTGGCTCATATCCATTGGAAATATGTCTGCATTGATAGTTTGCAGCTCATTAGTTATTGACCATAACTAACTACCATAAGCTTGCTCTTCAGGGAGCAACAATTTGTTTACATCACAATAGTTACCATTAGTTTCCTCCTATATAGTTTGGTATAAATAAATTTTATTTAACTTGTTTAAATTTAATCACAATTTCATAAATGTGAAACATGCCTAGTGCATCAAATATTTTGCCTAATTAAACTAGTTTTATCGTGAAAACAATTCATCAATTGTGCAAAACTAGCTACAGACTTGGATACATAGCTCTAGGCCATACATGCACTTTAAATGTGAGATATGAGTACAAAGATATCCACTCAGGGATCATTAAAAACACTGAAGTATGCACTTTAGATATATCATGAACAGAGTTATCTACTTATAAACTTTAGATATATCATGAACAGAGTTATCTACTTAGAAAAAAATTTGAATTATAATATCAAATGTTCAAATTTTCTTACCGTGAAACTAATGGAGAAACATTTTCTTACTGTGAATTTTTTTGAATTATAATATCAAATGTGGCTTAAAGTTTTGCATGTATCTCTCAAGTTTTGTTTTCATTACTTTTATCATACAATTTCAATTCAGTGAGTCTATATGCCAATTGACATCATATTACATAATAGAGTTAGTTGAAATTTAGTCTGGGATGAAATTTTCAGAAGGCTTCTATGGTGAATTTGTTGTCTATAAAGGTTAGTCTCATGCATTCAAGAAAAAAAGTCATCAATGGGTCATAAGAAAGTGGAAAAATCAAATTTGAAGAGGCCAAGGAATGAAAAATTCATGTGAGCATCAAATTTTTTGGTGTTATTATGAATGCACACAAGCTTATAGAGAATTTCGATCAATTAAAATCCCACTGTTTGCTTGAATGGGGCTGGTGGCTTGCTAGCTCCCAACCACTCAATCAACTCCACCTTGGTTCTAAACTCTAGAAGTTGACAGCTCTCAGCCTAACCCCTAATCTTAATTAAACTAGTACAAGAGAGAAAAATACCAAACTAATAAGAGGGGTGTACAAAAATTACAAATCTGGTAATTTAACCTTATTGTATTCAAGCACGTGATATTATTCTTCATTGATCAGGAACTGTATAAAATTACGATGTGATCTATAAGGTTGAGTGAATTTTTATTAGAACTGTTAACTCTGTGCAACAATGACATCCTATTATTTACTCAATGTTTCTGTATTAACTACGTCAATGGATTTGGAATTCTATTATTACCATTGTTCTTGTCATTTTATTGGGTTGATGGGTGTCCATAAATTCTCCAGTTAATTACAATTGTGTAAGATGCAAATTCTGTCAGAAGCCCATTCATGACCCTGTTTGTGTTGGGTATACAATTTGTTATTGGACTAATTTTGGCTCATTCTTAACTAATTTCTATACTTTCAGAGCTGCCCTGGATTCATATATATATATATATATATATATATATATATATATATATATATATATATATATATATCAAGTTATGTTTCTCTTCGTACAAAAAAGAAAGATTAAATGATCTCCGAGCGGCGGCGGGGTTGTGGTGCACGACAACGAGTTAACCTACTCTAAACTAGTACAATAGAAGAAGAGGACTTACTCTGAGCGGCGGAAAAGAGGAGGAGGAGAGGCAGCGGCGGCGACGATCTCCGAGCGGCGGAAAAGAGGGGAGTCGGGGGTTTTGACGAGAGGCTAGGGCCTTGAGGGGAGAGAGCGGCGGCGAAGAGTAGGGTTTTGATTTGGGGGTTTTTGACGAGAGGGAGGAATTAACGAAGGAAAAGGGTTCCCTGCACGGGCCAGCTGGCATTTTGTGTCTTTTTTGGTCGGGGGTGGAACTCCCTCCATTGTGAAAATACAGGCCCCAACGGTTGACAAACCGTTGGGGCTGATAAATTTCAACCGTTGGGCTGATAAAATTTGTCCCCATAGTTGCCATTACCCATTGAATTTTAACCGTTGGGGCTGATAAAATTTGTCCCCACAGTTCCCATTACCCATTGAGGCTGACCCATTGAGGCTGGATGTTTTTTTACTAGTGACAATAAGCTACATCACAATTCAAACAAGTCGATTTTTTCCTATAAAAAAATAATAAAAAAACAAAATACAAAAAATCAAACAAGTTGGACTTAACACACTAGACAATTTTTTCAGTAAAATGTCAACTTTATTAAACTATAACGCTGTTGATGGTTATAATCACACAGCCAATAAGTCACGGAAGTCTCGGTTGATTAGTGGGAGCTCGCGATCTTTCTCCGAATATCTGGTGGGAGAATCGGCTAAGGCAATCCTGCACAACAAGACAATCATAAGAGGGCGGGGTCTAGCACCCCGGTTGTTCCTCCGACGATCAAGTCAGCAGTGTCCTTGAGTGGAGAAGAAAATGACAGTAGGAGTTCTTTTGTCAAGTGTGTAGGGAGGAAAATGGCTTACATTTAGTATCAGAACAGTCTGCTTTTTATATCTTGTGCAAAGGGTGGTTCTATCATTTGGGCTAAGATTGAGCTGGCAGCTTAGTCAGATTTAGCATCACAGGTGTCATTCACTAAGTGGAGGAGGGTCGACAGGCATGGGTCAGCCTACCGAGTCGATCCACCTTACACGCGTCACCGCTGGGTGGCGAGGTCTAGTCCGCATTAAATGAGATTTGACGGCGGGATGGTGGTTTCGGCGTGGTCCGATGTGTCTTAAAGCCTTAGGGGTGAAGTAAATGATGGCTTTGGCCAGCATTAAATGCGATGGTGATAACTTGTCAGTGCAAGAATCGAGGTTTCAGATTCTCGCGAACCGCCATAAGGGTGCCGAAGCACCGCCTTTGAGTCTACCGTGAGGGGGTCGGCCGATAATGGTGGGTGGATGTTGGGACGAGCCGAAGGGCCCCTGAGTGGGGTCGATCAAGATCAGAGGGGGTCGACCCGAAGGGAATGGTCGACTTGAAAAGGACGAGCCGACCCGCATAGGAGCTCGACCGAGCCGACGAGAGATGTCGACTCATCCCGCCTTTAGTGTCGACCTGGCTTAATGAGCTAATGTTTAGGCCGCTGGGGGCCAGTGGGCTTATTTTTAGTGCGAGGCATTTGCCCCTTGTTAACAGTGGATTAGCATTTGGACCATTTAAGGACCATAACAAACGCAAATAAAAAAAAGCAATTTACCCAACAATTTAAAGACCCTCTGAGCACAATGGAATCCGAAATGTAACTAACAGAACAAAAAATGTGTGGGAAAACGCAAGATCAGTCACATTATACAGTAATTTCATTGAAATACTAACAGAAATGTACAAATTTTAGAGAAAAAACACTCTAGTAACTAAGTATCAGTCCACATTCACTAGTTATCACCAAAACCCTTAGTTTAGCAACCAACTGAAGCATGAAAAAAAAGAGCCTAAATCAGGGCTAGGGATTCGAACCTCGATGGAGAGAAATGAGAACCGCAGAATCCAGCGAGAATCGTTGTTCCTCGCCCCTGCATTAGGGGTACATTAGGGTTTGGAGAGAGAAAACGAAGAAACCGATAGAGAACGGTAGGGAGAGAGGTGCGCAGTTAGAAATTGGGTTAATTTCACATAACCCCTGAACTTTGGAGACGTTTCACATAAAGCCCCAAACTTTATTTATCTCATATAAACCCTTAACTTTGGGGTGTCTCACAAAAATCCCCACATTAGAGAGGTTTTTGTGAAAATAAGACTATTTAGGAGGATTATGTCCGTGGAACTAAACTTGACCTAGGAACATCAGTTGGGCAGAGCACCATGAGGAAAGCTTCTCTACATTCTTGATTGTAGAGAATTTTTTTGTAATAGGTCATGTAGATTAATAGTATTGGCTCAATTTGTGGGCCTATAATTAAATTTTTTTTTATATAATTTATATAATTAATATTATTCTGAGTGAGGAGATATGATTGGTGAGTTATGGAGATTCTCTACAACCAAGGATATAAAAACATCTTTACCCGATTTCTACCATTAAGAGCTCATGATCCCATGTCAACCTTATTATTTTGATAAGAATGTAGAATTTAAACTTACGTGTTCCATTTTGCAATACAAAATTGCAAAATCCGCACGAACACATGGAAATAAACAACCCAAGTTCCAATTCAAGATTTCAGTTTCATAATTTGTTATATATTATGATAACTTTTAAGAAATAAGCAATAATTTAAACCAATTAAACTGATAGTAAAGTAACCAAGTTGCAGCTACGGGTGTGCAAACATCGGTTAAATATATTTTGATAAATTTTGACAAGTTAAGCCGTGCATTTCTAAATTCAAAACAGAATCGAACTGATCAAAATTAGTCAGTCGGTTCGATTCAATCTTTTATGTTCAGAATTGGACTCGCATTTAGTTTAAAAAAGGGCTATTTTACACAAAAGAAAAACACAGATCAAGAAATGGTGGAAGAATAATGTGAATTAGAGGATCGATAAAGAAGAGGGTGTTCTAAAAACAAATGAAATTTAATAATAAAAAAAGCTACTTTAGACGTGGAGAGAGCGGCCATTTTTGGTTAAAATTTTCTCAAACTGACTGGCCTAGACATATATAAAACCGAATCCAACTTGTGAAGTTGAATGGGTTTGGTTAGTATAATCAGTTCGAACCTATAAGGGGCTGTTTGTTTCCATGAATTTTGCATAATTGCATTAGAAAAATGGGACCCACAAGGTAAACATCATGGATTTTCAACAAATACATTGTTTGCTTGTCATTTTTTACACATGGATTTGGGATTACAACATAGGATAAATGGATCAAATAAAATTCCCTAAAATTTTGTTGATTTCAACCGAATTTATGAATTTAGTCACATATTCTCAATAAAACTCATGTACAATCAAACAAAATTTGATTGGATTTTATTCCTCATGCAAATCATCTTTAATATCCATCACAAACAAACACAATTTTAATTATGCGTTTTTCAAAATTCATTATATGCATCATGATTAATCCACGGACCAAACAGCCCCTAACTGTTCAACCCTATTTGCAGCCCTCGGAGTCGGATCTATATTCCAGTCAGTCCATTCGTCTAAACTAAAACCCGACCTGTTCTCAAATATCTGGGTCTGGGTTTAGGATTTAAGTCGCGGTTGAGTGGGTTTTTTGGGAGCACAAAGAGCGCGAGGGAGACGTGGCAGCAAAGCGAAGTCGCCATTTTTATTTCAAGGTCTCAAATTCGAATTCATCTCTCTTTAGTTTTAGTTCTTGATACCCTAATAAATTAATCACTCGGTGACGTGTTATTGGCATTTTAATATGTCTGAAGTTTTTTTTTTAATTTATTGTCATTCTTGGATTAGGCTGCAGACATTGGATACATTGAAGGGTCGTTACAGACTGAAATCGTCGATATTGCAGCCACTGATTACAACTGCATCAAACGGGTCCAATTGGAAAGCATGGTTCTTTCACCGAAGAAAAGTTAGATTTTTTTTTTCCCATTATATTTGTTGAATTTACACTTTAGATTCTTTATTTATTTATATTTTTCAGAAGAATAAGAACGGTGCGAGGTTATTGCTGGAGATAGTCCACACTAACAGCAAATTGAAATTATGCTTGAAACTAAGCGCTAGATATAGAGGGTTAATTTCATATTTTTTCCACCTAGTTTTTATATTCCTGTGCCACTTATGTAATATGTCATACTCACTGTTTAGAACGGTTCTTATTAACATTTTGGAAGCTCTTGGGTACCTTATGATCTGATATGACCATTGAAGTTGGTGCTCTCGATTGTTTTCACTTACTGTGTCACTAGGATTACTGCTAATTATATTCTTGTAGCATAAAATAGCGAGAGTCAGTCATAAAGATTGTTAGATAGAAAAATAGCCAACAGGTGTTACTTCTTGAAATTGTGTAGTTTATACTCTATATAGAGGAGCGTACATGATAGTTATATTAAGATTTATATTAAAAGTTTTGGTAAAGACGGCTTTTATTTTTTTGATAGAATACATATCGTTCTACAAAGTTATACACTTTATTCTTAGAATATGTACTGTTATTGCGGTTTCCTAGGAGCAGCTTTCTCATTTAGAGTGAAGAAAACTCAGATAATTTATGTTGAATGCTGAATTGTCCTTTTAGGACTCATTGATTCCACTCCTTCTAAATTAACCGAAAGGTCAATGTTACTGAACAATCTCATTCTCTTTGCTGGTCAGAATGATATTGGACATCCTCCGGTCATGCCAAAATGTCCAAAATCATGTAAGGTGAAGAGGAAACCTGAAATTGAGTGAAAATTGGTCCTAAACTTCCCTATCAAGCCAATGCTCCAGAAAAATAGGTGTCCGGATGATTCCCTGCATGCGGACAAAGTGTATGGTCGATCGGTACCACTACACTATGTTTTATGAAGGCCATCAAGAAGAGTCAGCCTAGCATGTACATGATACTTCAAAGTATAATTGGATATCCGTAAAAGCTTGAAATGGAAGTATCGTGACCTATGTTACCCGGGTACTTCTATGCGAAGCTAAACCCGTTCCTATTCCCGACACTTACCTGTACCTGTACCCGCAATGAAACATAAAGATGTCATAGGAAATTTAATTCTCATAACAAGTGAATGAAAAAAGTATATTGATCTCATGTGAATTATTAATTTCAATATATGTATATAGCCGTGTCCCGTACCCATACCCGTACCCGTACCCACACTCGCACTCGCACCTGTACCAATACACATACCTGTTTCCATGCAACATAGACCATGACGGATGATTGTGTTAGAAATTTAGCCAAAACCAGTAAATCTAAAACAATATATATTTGAAATTCCTTTTCTTAGTTTAGTATAGCATGAATACTTTGTAATTAAATAATTAAATTAATTCAAAAGACTAACGTGGGTGCAGTTGTTTAGTCAAATTGCACTAGAAAGTAGATGACACCTTCGTGCAGGCACTCCAACCAGTCTACTTGTTAATGGTAAGGTACCGCCGAGAAGTCGGCTACCCACAATGCACGAGCGACAAGTTCTCTGTGCTCGAATGGATGCTTCAAATTTCCAATTAAATAATTACAAGAAAAACTATGAGAAATATCTGAGAGAAAGAGTAGAGACAAATAACTTTTTTTTTGATTTGATCTTTTTGTTGTATGTTGTTACAACCTCTCATGCCATCCTATTTATAGCTTTGGAGGGAGAGAGATAATGATAAATGAGGCAATTTAATAAAATTACCATTACAGAAAATCTGAAATGGGTCATGAATATGACCAATTAAAATCATGGTTATTGCTCAAATTAATGGCCATTAATCCATGATTTTTATGCGATTTGTGAGAAAAATAAAGATAGTGGGAAACTTGATCTTTACCTTAAATAAAAGTTCCAACAGTTCTCCCCTAAAAGGTTGAGTTTCGGAGAACATGAAGCAATGATTTTTTTTTTAAAAAAAATTAGGCAATCTTATACCATGAAATCGGCGTAGGTAGTTTTCAGTATTGGACCTATATATACTTGTAATATTTTATCGTAATCTGAGAATGTAATGGACTAGGCCTTGAATTAGGCCCTTTTATCAGATTTTGACAAAATTACACATAGCATGCGTCCGTTCATTGACCATGTTGGACCTTTAATGTCTGTGCTTACAAGTACCGACTCATGAGAGTTAATCGGGATTAGCCCCATGTCCCCCACATCAACGACCTCCACGGTTCCTCTCATATAAGCAAGTTCTCCAAGGATCCCTGCAATCGGCAATAGCCCCTCCACAAATGTGTTAGACTAATTAAGAGAATAATTCATTCTAGCTGATCACATAAGAACACTGACATCATAGGAATGTGGTAGTAGTAACTCATAGTGCAAGGTATAAATGCATAAAGTGCTACAAATAGGAGTACAACTCCAGGATTCAGCTCCGCACAAGCATCACAAGGCAACATGTTTCAACCACATTGAACCTTCTTCAAGCAAACAACTTAGCTCTCTGAAGGTTGGTTTCCACTGTCAGGGATTTTCTTATAGACTTAACCCCACCTCCTCAATGATACTAGGACTGCATTTCTAGAAAGACCCTTTGTCAAGTGGTCTGTGAGGTTTTCTCTAACTTCACAAAATCTAGAGTTACACATTTGCCCAATAGGCTTTGAAAAAATATAAGTGTAACTTGTGAATGTCTGTTCAACTTGTTGCTCATAGTCACTAGTTTTAACAATTCGTTAACAAGTTAGAAATTTGTATTTATTGATATAGCAGGAACTGATCCATACATTGAAGATAGCTCAGAAATAAGATTTTTCAACCATTCAGCTACAAGTGTTGTCTAAAGCTATAAGCCTATCTCAGAAATAAGATTTTTCAACCATTCAGCTACAAGTATTGTCTAAAGCTATAAGCCTAACCTCTATAGTATTCTAGCAATAACTTTTCTTGCATGATCTGCATGACACAACCCCACCGCCACCAAGAATGAACACAAATCTCATAGTGAATTTAACACAATGAGAATCTGTAATCCAGTTTGCATCACTAAATCCTTCAATCACATCTGGATATTCAGTGTAGGTTAACTTATACTCCTAAGTACCTTTGAGGTGTCTGGATATTCTCTTTAGGCTATCTAATGCTCTTGACTATGTTACGAGTAAATCAACTTAGTCTACCTACAACAAATGCGATATCAGTTCTGGTTCTATGAGACAGATATAGGAGAGATTCAGTCAATTGAGAGTATTTGAGTTGTGATATAGGTTCACCTTCATTCTTCTTCAACGTGATAAGTTTATTGAAATCAAACTTCTTCAATGTCTTCTCAATAGATTGAGAAAGACTTACATTAAGTTCTAGAAATCTTCATTCCTAGGACCATATCAGCTTCTCCCAAGTCTTTCATATCAAAATTCTTTGATAGATGATCTTTCATTACCATAATATCTTCTAGTTTGTTTGGAAAGATAAGTATGTTTTCGACATGTAGATGTGATAATGTAATATCACACATCTATTGTTCATCACTTTAGAGAAGACACATTTATCATATTCATTTAGAGTAAATCCAAAATGCATACTAACTCCATCAAATTTCTGAAGCCATTGTTTAGATGCTTGTTTAAGATCATATAGTGACTTCACCAATTTGCTAATTTCTTCTCTTGCCCTTTAACTATAAATCCTTCAGATTGATCCATGTGTATCTCTTCTTCAAGATCGCCATTTAAGAAGGCGGTCTTAACATCAATTGGTGAATGATCATCTTATGAAAATACAAATGACTATTAGAACTTTAATAGTAGATATCTTAATAACAATGGAGTATATTTCAAGGTAGTCGATTCCGTTCTTTTGAGTATTCTACGTTTGCTACTAATCTAGCCTTGTATCTCTCAATAAATCCGTCTTTTCTCAACTTCTTGAAAATCCATTTACATCCAATAGAGTTGCAACCAGATGGTAAATCAGTTAAGGTCCATATTTTGTTCTCCATGATAGATGATATCTTACTGTCTATAGCTTCTTTCCAAAAGGCACATTAGAAGAATGGATAGCTTCTTCAGAGGTGTAAGGATCTCCTTCTATCAGAAGGGTAAAAAAAATCTTCTTTGAAAATTTTCATAAATCTACCTCTTTTACTCCTTTTGAGTTCTAATGGTAAGGAAGAATGTAATGTATGAGAAGAGCTAGATGAAGGGATAGAGCTAGAGGGAAGGTCTAACGAGGATGAGTGATTACTAGGATGGCATGAGAGGTTGTAGCAACATGCAACAAAAAGATCAATGCAAAAGAATAGTCTGTCTCTGCTCTTTCTCACGTACTTTTGTCATAGTTTTTTCTGTAATTATTTTTTGGGCAATTAGAAGCATTCATTTGAGTATACTCAACATAGAAAACCCATCACTTTGCATTGCGGGTGATCGACTTCTTGAGGGTTGTTTTGACAACAAGAAATTGCGGTTGCTATGTGGATCCTGTGTCTTTGACACAACACGATTCCGGAAATCAGGTTCGGAGTGAGGGTGTGTTGAACTGAGATGCGCCTTTGGAACCAGCCTTGCTGAGCCAACCTCGCTGACTGTCGTCTTCACCCAAAAAGAAATTTTCCGGGGACTGTGCACATGAACAACACGTTAGCGACAATGTCAGGGTTGGAATCTAGTCAAAGCCCCTCCGAAACTTAAGTTAGTTGATTATGGTTGAAAAGAAGAAACTATAAACAAAGAACGTTTGATTTGGAATGTAAATAAGAGGGTTCGACAGGCTTCCCTTTATTTGCTCTCCTTGCATGGGGCTCCTCGTTGAAGGAACTAGATCACCCCACAGAGGACCAGCTAGAGAGTGCAGATAGGTGGACCTATCCGATCTCCCATAGGAATGAGTAGTTGACTGGCAACATGGCTGGATACCTTTCTGGCGAACAGGGGATCTCCTCCGTGCTCTCCTTTGAGGACTCGACCTGACTCCACTGGCTGTTTCACAGCGGTATGGACTATAAAGAAAGTGGCCCAAGATCGATCTAGAAAAGGGTTTGCAAAGAAGTCGGAAGTCTTGGAGTGGAGATCTCCGCGCAAGAGTCCCTTTCTTCTACCTTCTATCTCATATTTGTATGCAAGGTCGCGTATGATGGGAGTGGTCAGGGGTGATACTTGTCCTTTGGTCATAGAGAAGCTTTGATAGTGAATCAGACAGTTGCTGGAGGTAGGCAACAATGGCCATGCGAGACACTTTGCTTTCATGCATTGTGCTCTTCAGGTGGCAGCGGAGAAAGTCACGCTGTGGAGTCAGTCCTTTGGTCATAGAGAAGCTTTGATAGTGAATCAGACAGTTGCTGGAGGTAGGCAACAATGGCCATGCGAGACACTTTGCTTTCATGCATTGTGCTCTTCAGGTGGCAGCGGAGAAAGTCACGCTGTGGAGTCAGTCCTGAGGTCTCATCAGCTCATCCTTTGGCAGGGAGCAAGGATCTTGTAGATATTGGAGGATAACTGAGACGGAAATGTGATGTGTCCGAGCTGAGATGGAGCGGGTCTGCTTGTTGGGTGAGTGCGGCTCAGACCCGTTAAGAAAAATGTGTCGACATCGGTATCTTACCGCTAGCAACAGACCTGTTTGAGTGCTTGCACGAAGGCGCCACTTGACTTTCTAGTGCCATGTGACTACATGATTGTACCCCGGCCCGTCTTCTAAAATATAATTATTTAGTTACAAATTATTCATGCTATGCTAAACTAGGAAAAAGAAATTATCAAATAAATTTTGTTTTAGACTTACTGTTTCTTGTTAAATTTCTAACAGATTGCACAATGCAACATACGATTAGCGAATTGAGATGGTACCACTACTGATGAGATTTTGTAAACTAAATGGTTTTGTATCAGGTAAAACTGGCATGGACTTTTCTATCATCTAAGTTTGTTGATGATTATCTTCAATCAGCGGTTTTCTGCAAATATATTACTTGTTTAATGGAAATTTTAATTAAAATGAGATGTTAGTTTTATATTTAATCAATTAATTTGCACACCTCATTTTTCACAGCCGAATCCTTTCTACTGTTATGTTTATTTTGGTAGTATTGACGTGATGATATAGAGCTCAATCGTTGCTGCGATGTTGATGGGCATGCTGAACATATATTTTTCCTGGCAAGTTAATGTTGGCTTCCAGTCATTCATGAATTATTAGTGGAGTGCAAAAGAAATACTATTAGTTTTTATTTCTGCTGTTATTTTCTTGATTTTGCTTGCTGTTTCAGCATTCCTTGTATGCTCAAATGTTTCTGTGAATTCTTTCTGAATTTTTCTTTCTGAAAGCTAATACTTTGCTACCATTTCATTGACAGGTCTTTATATGTTACTACTTTGATCTGTTTAGGTTCAAACTGTTTAATTTCACCGAGTTCTTTTAGATATCTTTCCTAAGTTCATCTTGGTTGCAATATTTAGTTGGCATCTTAATTTCTTTACCATGTTCATGCCTGACTTCTAACTGAAGTAAATGTTGCAGAATGTTGTGGTACCTTCTGTTCCTTGTTCATCATCGGCTTTATGAATGCTGGGAAATTTACTAGAAGCTCTCAATCTTTGGTAAGATACTCCTTTTTTTGTTCTGGAGAATTCTATTCAATACTTTCTCAGCAGCATGACTTTTGCAATGATGAGCATGACCCATATACACTAAATAAAACATTGGAGATAACTACATAAAACGTTGGGAATTGTCAATGTTTTTGTCTAAAATGTTGGGAATTCATCATCCCCTCTAAAAGGCTCATCCCCTTCTTAGTCCCACATCGTGTAAGTAACTAGATTTTCAATGCTTTAAAAGAGTAAACTACCTAGTAAATAATTGTTTAAATCATTAGTGCAAGTTTACGACTAAGTGTAGCCTTAAAAAATTGTGTAAGCCGTGGGCCTTACAACACTCTTGATTTCAAGAGTACTCTATGTTAGCCCAACCCGTTCTAAGTTCTGCAATGATTTTTTATGCAGTGCCAACGTTTTGCAACGTTCTAAGTGTGGGGGCATCTGATGCCCACACTTCCCATACCAACATTTTTTGAAAATGTTGGGGCCCTTAACAACGTAACATTTTTGGATGCAATTATAAAAGTTGTAACTTATTAAGTATTTTGTAGTGATACCAAATAAATGTGACGTGCTAAATAATTTTTGAAGACCATGTGTTTCATTTCAATTTTTATATTGGAAAGCAAACTCAAGTCTTATATGTTTCTTTCATATCCAAGGATTGCTTTGATAATATAGTACTTTATTGGATTCTTAAGAAAAAAAAAAGACGGATTAGCAATTGCTAGATGTAGTGGAGTACACGAAAAATTCTTCCTTATCTGCAAGCTAAGAATCTTATTCTCTTTCCTCCAATTCCACATATTTATTGTTTACTACTGCCAGATGCCACCACCATACATCATTATCTTGTCTCTCATTACACATTTCAGCCGATACTTTTTTATTTGAGTCTCCACAACAAGATGTTCAGAGAATTTATTAACTACAAAAATAAATACCAAATACACATGAAAAGAAAAATATCAAAAGACGAAAAAGACTAATATTGCTTATTGAATCAAGGGGCCACGTTGCTGTGAGTCGATCATCTACTCAAGCGAAAGAAGATGATCATACAACCAGGTGACAAAAGAGTGACCGCATTGATTGAGTTTGTTCTGAAACACTCTCGTTCTGTTCATTCCGAATGTAGGAGCAGCAGAAAAGCACAACACAACCTATGCTATCCTGCATGCATTAGGGTTCTCATCACTGAACATAGACGAGACCTGGTTTCCATCGCTACCCTGGTTCTGATAATACCCATCGCCTCCTCGGTTCTGATAATATTCATCACCTCCTCGGTTGTGATAATACCCTTCATCTACCCTATTCTGGTAATACCCATCATCTACCTGGTTCTGATAGTATCCGCCACCATAAGGTTCTACACTGCGATATCTCATATCTTGTGGAGGAGCCCGAAGATAACCATACTCCGTCACATAAGGCGATGGCCTATAGTTATTATAACTGTGAGTAACATAGTAAGGGGCCTCATGTCTAATCTGGTGACCCATAGGAGGGTAGTCATTCCAATGTTCTCTAATAACATGGCCATGGGGGTAGTGGTGCATCATATGGACTTGCTCTACATCTTTAGATTCATTCTTGCTCGGTTCTTGATCTTCTTGTGATGGTTTAGAGCTCTCAGGGGCCGAGTTTTCTTGGGGTGGGGGCTCTTTTGGGGATCAGTCGGTGGAGTGGGCTCCACCGGAGGAGCATCAGCTGACTGTGGGTTATTATCTTGTTTTGCTTCTGGTTCGGTGATTGGTGGTGGATCAGAAGCACTAGGCTCGGTGTGGGAACTTATGGTTGCTATCTTTCTCGTCTTCTTGATTGCTTGCACGAGGGTTTCAGGATCGGCTTGCCCTACAACTGTCAACTTCTGTTGAGGACGATCAACGTAGACATTGTGTACTCCTGTAGAATTCAAGGATATGGGATTAGAAGCGGTTTGGCTAAAAGAGAGATTTTGATTTTTCAGAGGCTAGTGCTAGGTTACCTTCAATGCTATTGATTGCTTTCTTGATTCTCTGAACGCAGCCATTGCAGTCCATTCTGACATGCAATTCAGTTACTCGAGCTTTCTGTTATAACACACCAATGCCTTGTTAGTTGATAGAATCTTATTTTCTATGATCAAAAAATTTGAAAGAAGAGAAGTGCTCAACATAAGTTAATGGAAGAATAGGATTTATGTAGCTGACCCAAAAAAATTTCAGATAAAAGATTAGTTTAACATACCTCCATATCCGTAGCCATTTCCTAATCAGGAAATAGATCGTGCAAATTCCTTAAGGTTCTTACAAGTTTGCCGAGGGACGAACTGAGAACAAAAGCCTGCGCAGTAATTTGTACTTGGAGGAATGGAATATTTAGGGAGCCAAAAGGTGTATGAGCTCACAAGGAATCATTGGGCGCATGGAGGTGAGGAAAATGATGGGGGGGAGGTCCCTTGAAAGAAGCCATCTCTTCTATTCTCCTCTACTTTAACTCTAAGCCATTATCTTGGAATTTTGCATTTTAAGGGAATTTACTTTATGTTTTTGCTGGGGCTATGATAAAAAGCGTGATGAGGATATCCCAGCCGACCAGAGGAAAATTAAAGTGGTTCTTGTGGTCAAAAAAGAGTGAAGGTACTTTTCATGAAGGATATCCATTAATCAAGAATCCCATCCAGAGAGGAGAAAGATAAATATGGCTGTTGTTATTGGATGAGAGAGGTCCGTAAGAGATATGCATGGAAGATTTTTTTTCTCATTATGTATCTTGTAATATTTGTTCCTCTACGTTTAAGATTCTCTTAGCTGTATACAAGGAGGAAAAAACACCAAGGGGATTCTATGCGCATCTCAATCTCAGGTTGTTCTATTTCTGTATCCACTTCATCTATGCATCTTGATGTCTAATAAGAATCTTAATGAAGTGCCTTTGTTTGCAAGTTCAAGAGCACATGATGATGATAAAAGCTTAAAACATGAAATAAATTATTATGAGTTTACTTGTTTTTTACAGAACTTGACTTCTATAAGTGTACCTTGATTTGTAGGGTGGTTGTGACTTATCTAAGAAAATGTGTGATATTGCTTTTTATAAATATTTCATGAATCTTCTCTGCATTATAATCCAATTCAGTCTAACTATGTGAATGAGATGGTGAACTATTGACGTATATTCATCTTAGATATTGCTTTGATAGAGTACACAATTTGTTGCTACCATTAGTCATTAAATGTATTATGCTTTCATCTATTTCTTTTCCATTAGGGATCATACTATCTGAGTCTCCACATCTCTCTATATGTAAATTTTTTATTATTATCTTCTTAATCAAACACTGGAGCTTAGACATTTAATTTCTCTAGAATGGGGTACTTGTAGATACACTTTATACATGTATAACAGGGGTTAGTCCCTTATCATCAATAATCTTTTTCGTCAGCATTTAGACTTCCTGATGTCCAAACAAACTTATATATCTATTATTTATACTTGTCATGTGGGTATCACATGATACCAATATATTGCAGATAGATCTCCAATATTTTAGTGTGTTGCAGAGAAATCTGTATTCTCCTGTAGGTATTGAACATTTGCGGTTGTACATATACAAATAATGAAGGGATAATTCTGTTAGAATATCAAAGTCTCTAATTGCAAACAAAAAAAAAAGATTAAGAGTAATAAATGACCAACCAACAAGAGTTGTATGTGCAATTAACCCAAAAACATCCAATTGGGATTCTTGAGAGGTGAAAAGGATATATGGGCACAAAGTCCTTTCTCCAACAGAGGAGGTAATTAGATGCCAATTGAAGTGCGGTGGGACTTGGAAAGGACTGTTCTGTCTGTATTTGATTGCCTAGCATTGGCCTGCGAATCATTTGGGAACCATGTCAACCCCATAGTACGTAAGCTTCCATTATTGCAAGAGCTTTCCTTTTCTGGGTATCGCGATAGATAGCGACACTGCCAGCTTCTTGAAATTTTTAGCAGTAAGACTCAAAAGGTGCCCTCCTTTTACGGACAATGCACGGTTCACGCTGGCTTAGGACAACTTCACAGGATCATCATCTTTTGCTGGTGGAGAGACTTTAATGAAAATTGTCGGATTTTGGTGGATATGGTGTGAAACTTTTGGAGATATTTTCAACATTTTACTGTCAAGACTTAGCTTAGTGTAAAAATGAATCAAGCGATCATATACTTCAGCATTTTGAGACTCCGGACATTAGAATAAGCGATTACATCTCCTGTTCATATTTGGAATCGATTGTGTCATCCCTGCCTCTTATCTTCTATATTTGGAATAGATGGGATGCGTTAGTGTTTTATATTTTGTCTGATTGTACGATCATATTTTTTTTTGATATCACAATATTGTCCTGCACCGGAGTAGACGATCATATCGGATAAACGAGACAACTTCATTAAGAAAAGCTGGATGTTCGGTCTTTTAATCCTTCTGCGTAACTACTCTTGCCGTATTTTTAACTTTTATCTCCCATTGTGTTATGTATATTATCAATTTTTCTCTAGCATATAAATTTTCTTGGACGCCCTGTCTAGGGTGCTAAACCGTATCCGTATCAGGAAATATCCGTAATCAGATCCGTTAGGATACGATATGTTACTCAAATCTATAACCGATAGGATATGGTTCTGGATATGGTTTTGTAGTGAAATATCCGTATCCGTATCCAGAAATATCCAGAATACATATTAGTTATACTCTTACGATAGTTTTAATTCTTAGATTATGGATTTGTGGTTAATTTTGATGATCAAGATGTCTAATCTTAGTCGTCAGCTTATAATGAACATATTAACGAACTCTTTTGTATCACATGAAGTATGTTTTTCTCAATATTATCTAGTTTTCTCATATCCGTTTTGTATGCATGCATATCCGCTTATATATCCAAGACATATATCCGTAACCGTATCCGATTTTAGCGGATATGGTTATGAATTATCCTTACCGAGGTACATCCGTATCCGTATCCGTATCCGAATCCGAGATGGGTAAGCGGATATGGATATGGTAAGCATCATATCCGAGCCGTATCCGGACCGAATGTACCCCTACTCCTGTCCCTGTTAATTACATTGTTACATCAGATAAACATGTAATGAATCTAATGGTACATCAATTTTCATAAAACGAGAAGTGCCCTTTACTTTTTCTTTTCCTATATTACTTGACAACTGTAAGTTATTTGAAATCCACGATCTAGTACAATATAAAAGAAATCATGTCCCTATGTAAACAATACAATTTATGGATCAGTCATCACATCAGCATGAAACCCGTGGAACTTTTGTTTACTGTTGCAAGTATTCGGCCACTAGAAGCCTTGGTCACTGTCTCCTCAAGCTTTAAAGATCAAATTTCATTTTATTCTCAATACAAAAAGGGCCTAAAATGTATTTGTGACATCATACTCTAATAATAGGTCAAAACTAAAAGGCATAGTCGTTGGATTGGCCAGCAATGCAGCCTAGGTGGTCGGATGCCCACGTTTCTTTGTTTGAGGTCTAGAGATCGATCCTTGGCATTGCTCATTTTTTTGGCACTAAACTAAAACCCACGTGGCAGCTTCATATGTTCAGCCGCACATGAAGACTACAATAATTCCATTTTAGTCCCTCAATCTACAATAACTCCATAGTAGTCCCCTAAATCTTTGAAATTGCTCATTAATTCCTCAATGATAAGCATTGCTCAATTGTGTTTTCACTCCCAAAATCTATTTTCTTCAAAAAAAGGTTAATTGCATTTTGGTACCTTACACCTTATTTCACTTTAATATCCCATAGTTCTTTGAACTTTGATACCCAAATCTACAATAATTCCATAGTAGTCCTTCAAATCTATAATAATTCCATATAATTTTTTCTAACACTTTGTTACGACAAAGTTTAGACTTTTAACTTTGACAGACACAAACTTGCTTTTAACACTTTGATACCCCAACTTGGGTTAGAATATCAAAGTTAAGAATATGTAAACTTTAAGGTATCAATGTAAAAAATGTGAATCTTTGTTTTATTAAAGTCAAAATATTTATAATTTTGGGGTATTAAAGTGTTAAAATTTTTTGAGTTATTAAAGATAAAAAGATGGTTTCAGAGAATAGATTCATCAACCAAGCCTAAAACTTGGATATTATAGTGAAAATAATGTCAAAACTTATATATATATATATATATATATATATATATATATATATATATATATATATATATATATATATATCTCCTATAAACTTAAGTTTATAGGAATAGCATACACCAACTTTTTATCCATTGATGTTACCTTTAGATTTGTGCCATCAAGAGATGCACAAATCTCAAAATGTGCTTCATATCTTTCATGGATCCCAAGGCAACATCAATGGATAGAAAAGTTGGTGTATGATATTCCCATAAACTTAAGTTTATAGGAGATTTATATATATATATATATATATATATATATATATATCATCATCTATATAAAAGAGTGATATATATATATATATATATATATATATATATATATATATATATATATATATATATATATATATATATATATATATATCATCAGTCTATATAAAAGAGTGATCACCTCTTTTTAGTTTGTGGAACAAGCAGGCTGATTTAAGGGTTTTTGCTTATAAACCCAAAGTTTTACCTCCTTTTACTTTAAAATCCACGTAGTTTTATATGTTTTCATACACACAAAATTCAAAGTTTACTTAACTTTAATAAAAATATAGAATGCTAAGTGTGTAAGTACAAAGTGTATAGATACGTATAGCTATATATGATAGATCATATAGCTACAAACAATATGACGTGTAACTACACATTGTAGAGTGTACTAAAAACATAAACTTTTTCATTCAAGATTTAGTGATTCAGGAATAAAACAAACAACAATAAAGAATAGGCCATTCAATCTTCACAACAGAACAGAGATTCCAATTTGAACTTTTCATTAGAGCACTAGGGGTCAAAAATGATCTATATTAATTTCAAGTTGAAATTTTTAGTACGAAAATTTTAGTAATATTATAGCTATAGCTACACCAACCCTTTTAGTGACAACTGTAATTAAAGTGCAAGCACGTGCAACACAGTGCCTCCTCTTTTTTTTTTGGAGAAACGAGCATGTTGTAGAGTTATTACTGACGAATTTTTTAAGCTGTACACGGGGCAAAAGAAAGGAGAAAAAAAAAAGATAATTCGAGAGCATTCAATGGGAATGCCATGTTCAAATTTCAGGATAAATTTATAAGAAGTGAATATGTGTAGGATGTACTGAGAGGAGATATCATTAACAATTAATTTGAGAAAGTCCATTAAAATAATTTATTACAAATCAGAAAATCTCTTTGTCTTTTGTAACTAATGAAAGAACGGACATCTACTTTTTTTTAATTTTTATAACAATATATTCCTCTACTTTAGATGACTTCCAGCCTATCTTTTATCTGAATTTCTCTTTATTTTATTTTTTGGATAGTTAATTTGTCTTTATTTATTATAAGTATTATGCCTGTGCTCAAATTGTTTTGATTTCTTTGGTTTATATATGGTTGGTTTATACACCCTTCGGATAAGTTGAGCTTACACTTCGAATACATTAAAACCAAGAAAGATAGTGGAAAAGAACATAAGCAATGTTTGGTTCCCTGGAAAAGGGATTGGGGTTTCAATATCCTAAACATTCAATCAAGTCTTATGTTTGGTTTGCTCAGGGTTGGGACACGGATGACATTAGGATTTCCCTCTAATCCCCATAATGAGTAATAGAAGTTCCACCATCCGGGTGGCAATCAAGGTGGTTGGGCTAACTCGGGCCTAATCCCCGATCCGAAATGATTCGGGTCGGTCGGTCCAGACCAACCTTGAGACCGAGTGGGGCCATAGTCTGGGTTTCGAGCTGGGAGCACAACCCAACTCAACTCGCTGACCTAGCCCATCCGAGATGGGCGGGTTGGTCAACCCAGCACACTATTTTTCTTTTTCTTTTATTCCCTTTTTTCTCTTTTGAATCTTTAAAACTTGATTTAGAAGAACTTAGGCCGATTGGTTAGGATTTTGTTGCTTCTTGAGGAAGATTTTAAACTCAACCTACCAATTGTCTGCTTTAAAAAAATGCAAAATTACTATGTTATTAACTTTTTAGATTATTGAATAATTAATAATAGTTAATTAGTGACTAATAAAAAGTTTAGTTACTAATAACTAATGTTAATGTGGGGTGGGGGTGGGCTCTGGCTGAGCTCGCCTGTGGTTAGGTGTGGTCCGAGCTGGGCTAGGTTTGTGGATCATGTCACTCCTAGGCCCATGAGCCCGTTGACGCGATGTAAGTCCTGAGATCCGCGGAGTGCAACATGTGGTTTGACTCAATCCACTGTCAAAATTGGCTAGCCAATGTTGCACTTGACTCTCAAGACCCATCATTTAAACCCTCTTAAACTCTATCAATTTTCTAATGTAGGACTATTAGTGGGGCATCACAATCACCCCACCTTTAATACGCGATGTCCTCGTTGGCGCAATATAAGTCCTGGGACTATTAGTGGAGCATCACAATCAAAACTTCTGAGGACTGAACAACGTTCTGACTCAAAATGCACCTCAAGGTGGTCAATATTCTCAAGCCAACGGGCTCGCGGGCCCGGGGCGTGATAGCTCGGGTTAGGGTTCAATCCTAGCTTTCATAAACAAACCCGTATCGACCCACTTTGAAGTCGAATCAGGCCAAACTTGGTCTGGATGCTAATGAGCCCGGTCAAACCTAACCCAAAATGGACTGGGTTAGTGCGGATTGTGGGCTAAGCTGGCCTAGTCGCCACCATTACCACCATCCCTTAGTATTAGGGACATGAGACTTCCCATGACCATTATACTCTCCCATCTTATGCATCCCCCACGCTAATGATATGTTATAATATTTTAATATAATATGTTAAATTAGGGGGCTATTTCTAATTTTAGAAATTCTTGGGGTGTTGTTTGTAAATTAAGAAACTTTCAGGGGGCTATTTTGTGGTTTTTGAAACTATTAGGTGTCTATGGAAATTTTTAAAGTTTTGAGGGTTGTTTGTATTATTTGGAACTTTCAACGAGTGGTTGTAAAATTTTTAGGGGTTGTTTTGTAAAATTTTTATTGGGTTAGTTGTAATTTTAAAACTTTTAGGTGGCTTTTATAAATTTTAGTTGACGCTTGTAGTTTTGAATTTTTCAAGGGCGTTTATAAAATTTTTAGGGAGTTATTTATAATGTTTTAATTTTTCAAGAGGCTATTTATTATTTTGCAATTTTCATGTGTCTAGTTGTAAAATTTTGAAAGGGTTGTTTTGTAAAATTTTTATGGGGATATTTGTAATTTAAAACTTTCAAGAGGTCGGTTATAAATTTTACGAGGTAGCTTATAAAATTTCGGAGGTTATTTGTACTTTTGTATTTTTAGAGGACTATTTGTAATTTTTAAATTTTCCAGGGATTGTTTATAATTTTAAATTTTACAGTGACTGTTTATAATTTTCTTAATTTTACGGTGTTATTTGTATTTTTGAATTTTAGGGCTTTATTCAAAATTTTTGAATCTTAAGGGGTTCTGTGCAATTTTTTATTTTCCATAGACCTTTTTGGAATTTTAGATTTTTCAGAGGCTATTTATAATTTTGGATCTCACGGGTTTGTTTGTAATTTTTAGATTTTCTAAGTTTGTTGTAGTTTTGAATTTTGAAGAGGATGATTGATTATTTTCTAATCTTGAAAAACCCTTTTATATATAAGGAAGAGTTTTAATTATTAGAATTTTCTAATTATGGATTGTCTTAATTTGATGAGGATTCTAATGTGAAGATAGGATTAGAAAAAGGTTTTGATTATTCAAATTTTCTAATTATAAATAATTTTAATTTGATAAGGATTCTTAGATGAAAATAGACATAGGTGTACACATGTAAGTTTCTAATAAGATTGATGGTCACGACAATTTTTTGATACATGACATATTTTTGTGCCTTCAAGAATAGTTCACCAATTTCTTTTTATATATAAAGGAGGAACATCATCGCTCTAACTCGTGACAATCAAATATTATATTTTTGTAGTACAGGGTGTTTCTTTAACTACACCATAAAATTGTATTTAGAGGGTAATATTTTAAACAATATTGTTATTTAAAAGACTGGTGTTTTTAGAATGCATATGATCGAAAATATATAATTTGTATTGACCTGTGGATCCCAAAGTTGTTAAATCTTTCCGTGTTAACACTAGATCAAAATCTTTTATCATCCCATAACAATTAACTTTTCCATGTTAACACTAGAACAAAAGCTTTTATCATCCCCATATCAATTAACCGCATGATATTGAATGAACAAGACGTTTCCAAGTTTCAACTCCAAGCCCATTTCAGCGAATGAGTAGATACAGTAGCGAGAATTGTATATTTTGCACAAAAGCTTTTGTTTTGGAATAACCTTGGAGAAGTATACAAAAGGGGAATTATGATAAAACTGAATACGTTAGCCAGCTAAACACTTTAAAGTCAAGCCTTCTAGTGCCTGGGCAACTGATCTATTCTCTTGAGAGCAAAACAATTAATGAGACTATGTGAGTGGAGAATTAACAGCAAAGCACATATTTATTTTTAAAATTTTAAAGTATTTTATAATAAAAAAAGAAAAATCTCGAGTTAGTCCTTTTGATGGTCAGCTGCCAGACTAACAAATCTTGATTTCACTACAACCTGCAACATTTAAAAGATGTCATTTTGGTTATACAGCACTCGCATATAACTGCAGAACTTTTGCAAATTCAATAAAATCCAGTTGCTTCATTTCACGTAATAGAGCATAAGTCGATCTATATAACACCATTAGACCATAGAGCTCTTAAGTTAGGGTTACAAAATCGAAAAGGACGTGCCCTAAAATAAGATAATATTCATTCAAATACAAGTTAAGTCAGTGTAATGAGGATCTAGGGGCCGTGGCAATTCTCAGCATGAATTATATTCCCGATACCAGCCAATCCTCAATAGTGTTGAACTGAAAACAACGGAGAAGCAGAGTTCGTATGGATCATTTTTCTTTGTTTCTCTATTGAAAGAGAGGGAAGGATAAGTAATAGAGAGAAGAGGTTTTTTTTGGGAGATGAAGAGCTTCGAAAGAAATATGCAACGAGGACTATCATTAATTTATAGCCATGTCGACAATATAGGGAGGAGTCACGAGTTGTTTACTCACTCAGGCGTGCGCACAAGAATCACGGGCAAACCTTTGTTCAGAGAATCAAAGGACAGAGGTAAATATCATTTGTACTGAAGTCGGAAAAATCTTTAAAATCTATAATCAGTGACAGTGTGAACTGAATAATCATGTTGCCAACTATGATCATGGGCAATTGTATATTAAATAAGATTTCACATGATATTTCCCTTTGAACGTACGGTTTGCCATTTCGCAATCAATTGATGAGTATTTTAACTTTAGCCAACAATTTTGTATTGATTGTTGAGATTGAAAATAGTGTTGTACATCCTAATTTTAGATGTCTGTCTAGCTCTTCATTAGGACATTTTAAATGAGTCAAATGTGCAACAAGACCTAAATTTTTGTCGATATCGACTAACTTTCCAGTGACGAACTAATATTTTTTGATAGAAAATTTCTTCTACCCCCTTGATCTCTCAAAGTGATTGAATTTACACCTAAAGATGGGGGTTTATGCGAAATCGACTCTTGAAAAATTTTCCTCACGCTCCATCATCAACTCCTCATCTTCTCCCTCCTTTTTCCTAACCCATTATTATCAATGGTCTCCGCCATTCTCACCCTCTCCTCCCTAACTCCCTCTCCTTTCCCTCCTTAATTCTCCCCTTCCACTCAAACTTACTCAAAACCCTAGATAGAGTGTGGATAGGAAAGAGATCTTTTTAAGAGTCAATTTCACATAAATGACCTATCTTTTATCACATTATGATAAGTTAGATGTAGATTCAATAATTTCGAGAAGTCAGAAAGGTAGAAGAAATTTTTCCAGTATAATAGTGTTATGGTCATAACCACTAACCAGTGATTTAAGGAGAAAACGAGGCACTAACACGGATAAACGCTTGTTCATTAACGAAAATGTGCTCGAGCCTCCGCACTCACCCACGGGCGGCCCGACCTACCGACCCCACCATGGTCCATCAAACGACTATCACCATAGCCGACGCGAAAGGCGGTGCAAGCCGGTCCGACAAAGAATCTCTCCGGACGACGCTGAAGGCGGTAATAGCCGTCCGCTTCCAAATTGACACCGCCAGCTATTCCACGCCGCCGTCCCCACCGACCGACGTGGAGGGCTACTCACCGCCGCCTTCCAACCGCCGATCCGCCGAACGACGCTGCGTTCGTCGTCCTCCCAACCCGTCACCCATTATAGCCCCATCCAACCAATCGCCGGCCTCTCCCGACAATACGAGGCGAGCCTGGGCCCCCTCTTCTCAGCCGCCAATCCTCTAAGACGGCGCGAAAGGCGGCACTGGTCGTCCCTTTCAGTTGATTGCCCCAAAGGACGTCCCGAGGAGCAGTGCGAGCCGACCGCCCGGCCTCAGCTCCCCCCTATCTCGTCCTGCGTGATTCCTCCACTCTAACGACGGTTATACGGTACTCGAGCCCATCAGCATCGCATTAAATGCGCTGACAGCCCCTTAACTCCCCCATCTCTCACGGTATTTAAGGCACCTCGACCCATGTGCCTACAAAGGGCCCAATCCCATCCCATTAATGGCGAATAGACCACACTAACCCTCAAAGTACCCGCAAGTTGACACCTGTAAAGGCCAGCCACCGTAGCAGACAGAGAGATGCTCGGCCAATCACTGGCTCACGCGTGGAAGAAAGGGCTGACTCAGCAATGGTTCCTTAGCCAACGGAAAGACGAAAACACCCCCGCAACCCTAGGTATAAGTAGCAGCGTGAACATCGAACCAAGTAAGCAATCTTTTTCGAGTGAATTCTCGCCCATTACATTATCTCCTACTCTACTAACTTGACCGTCGGAGGAACCACCGGAGATCCCAACTCCGACTCTTCCACAGGTCCCTCTTCCATTGCAGCGAGTCCCTTGATCGAGTCGGTCGTGGCTTTAGGAGAGAAGGCGGACTCGCTCTCTTAAAAGCTAAACTCACGAGGTTAGTGATCGGATTATATACATCATCAGCTTATTTCCACCGTGGGGCCTCCTTTCTTCTTCTTGCGGTATGTCAGTGGCGATGATCTTTCTCGGGTCGGGGAACCTACAGCGGCTATGTCACTCAAGCCCAACTCCGTGAATCCACCGAGAGGATCACCCAAGCCATGCAGCCACCATGCAAACCCAGCTGAGCCTTTGCAGATGACCTTTTCACTCGCCTCGCTTCACAAGACAAAGAAGCTTATCAAGAATGGCGGATCGGGCCTCTTCCACAAACCGCCATTCTACCGCTGAGGCGATCGCCACTTCGTCATGAGGCAAATTCCATTCCGGAAACTCCTCACATCGACAAGTCGCGAAGAGACCGCCAGATGCCGCCTCACCCTCGCAGACAACCAACCCATGCCAATGCTAGCCGCCTTTGCCTTCGACTCACCGATGAAAGCCCTTCTCAGCCTAAGCGGCCATGCCATTGTGCACTACCAAGACCTCATGCCGCCGCAACTCCATTCCCAACCGCCCACCAACACACATGCGACTACAATCAAGTACTACCAAATACGACGCCATCGGAGGGAACACCCCTTCATCGACTCCATCATGAGAGCACCGCCGAGAAGTTCAAGATGCCGACGATGGATAAGTACGGGCGATAGAGACCCTACCAAACATGTGCGGGACTACCACAACACCATGATCATGATGCAAATGCAGCTTAAGCACCATGCCGCCGTCCTCCACCTTGACAGGGAGCACCAAGCTTTGGTGGAATTCATTGGAGAAGAAATCCATTGGTAGCTTCAAGAGCCGAGCCTAGCTCATCCACCATTTCTTGGCCAACGCCAAGCCCAAACTACCCTCGGTGTGCTCATCCGCACTAAGCAAGAGCCGGGCGAAGCCTCGTGAGCCTACATCAAGAGATTCCAGGAAGAGACTAGAGGTCGAAGACCAAGGAAGCAAAGTCGCCATGGCGGCTCGGTGGCGGGTCGCAACCCGAGACCTGTCCAAAGCCCTCAACAAGAAGCCCATCAGAGTTACTGAACACTTGATGTCCAAAGCCCATGCTTACATGAACATGGAAGAAGCGGAAGCATACAAGATCGCCATAACCGGAGTCCAAAGAAGGCGGCCACAACTATTTTGGCACACCCCCACCAGATACGGCATTCCCATCATCCTCCTCACCGACCACTTATGCCGCTCCAAGCCTCCCTCCGCCAGTCGGCCCCTGCACTACTTGAAAGAAGAGCCCGGACACATCCCGGGAATCCTCCTCCTAAGAACAACCGCAACGGTCGATTCGATAGAGGGAGGACAGAAGAGCAGATGCTCCCTCCAGGTTCACAGTCCTCAATACCTCCCTTCGGGCCCCCGGATAAGGCCCGAGGGAGGGGCTCCTCCACAAGCCCCCTCACCAGATGAGGACAGACCCAAGCAAGAGAGATCCACTCACATTCTCGGCCGATACCACCGAGATCACGGCCACGACACCAGACTGCCGTGTTCTCCGTAAAGATATTGAAGACCTCATTCGAGAGGTTTCTTGAAGAACTTGATCCATCGAGCAAAGACCACAAGAGAGACGACCACCGACCTCGCTCTCGATTTCCCGGCCTCGACCTAGCTTGGAGCACGAAGCCGCAAGGGAGTCGGGGCTAATCAATACCATCACCGAGGTCCTACCTTGGGAGGAATCCAATAACAAAAATGTATGCCAAGCATGCTTTACGGTGAACAATCATGACAAGAAGTCGGGCCGATGTATCCATCTCTTTCAGCGAGGCCGACTTAGATGGCGCCGAGACGCCCCACGACGAATCATATCACCGATATCTACGGCTTTAAGGTGAAGAGGATCATGATCGACACCGGAGCTCACGACATATTGTTTTGGGCTGCGTTCAACCGTATGGGTATTGACAAGTCCAAACTCCAGCCCCCGGGTCCCCGATTGGTTTCACGGGATATTCTCGGCTTCGGAGGGACAGATCACCCTTCCCCGACTCACAACCTCCTACATCGACGTGGAGCCGGGCCAGGTAATGGACATCAAGTCGGCATAATGTCATCTTGGGCGAACGTCTCTCCACCACTTGCGAGCCATCCCGTCCACCTATCATCGATGATCAAATTCCCGACATCAAGAGGGTGGGGATAGTCCGGGCGACGGAAGGAAGCCCGAGCTGCCCTCTCCACCAAGGAAAGGAGTCAGCGATCACGCCCATCGAGAAGACGGTTCTCCAAATTGAAGAAAAGGAGGAGCGAGAGGACACTCCAGCTTGAGGACCTCCATGAGATTCCCATCGACCACAAGGGCGAGAGGGCGTTGAGAATAGGGTCCAACCTCTCGAACCATTACGAGGTGCGATAATTGCTTTTCTTTATCTAATCTTGATGTGTTTGCTTGGAGTCGAAGACATGCGGGCATTTCACGGCGTCATTTGCCACGAGCTCTCCGTCGACCGACACGCCAAGCCGCCCGGAGTAAGAAGAGGCACCTAGGGCCCGAGCGCCAAAAAGCGGCAGCAGAAGAGGTCGAGCGGCTCCTGAGAGCCGACTTCATTCGGGAAGTCCAATATCCCGAATGGTTGTCCAACGTCGTCCTAGTGAAGAAGTCTAGCGGCAAGTGGAGGACGTGCGTCGACTTCACCGATCTCAACAAAGCATGCCCCAAGGACAGCTACCCCCTTCCCCGCATCGATCAGTTAGTCGACGAAAGTGCGGGACATCAGTTGCTGAGCTTCTTGGACGCCTTCTCAGGTTATAACCAGATCCGCATGGCGGAGCATGATCAAGAGAAGACGTCCTTTGTCACCGACCGGGGCACCTTTTGCTACAAAGTAATGCCCTTTGGTCTCAAGAACGCAGGAGCTACCTATCAGAGGCTGGTCAACAAGATCTTCAAGCCCCTACCGCGCAACGAAGAAGCCTATGTGGACGACATCCTAGTGAAGTCGAGACTCGCAGCTGCCCACATCACCGACTTGGAAGAAACCTTCGCCACCCTCCGGCGCTACCGCATGAAGCTCAACCCGACCAAATGTGCTTTTGGGGTACAATCGGGAACATTTCTGGGATTTATGATCACCCAAAGGGGAATTGAAGTCAACCCGGAGAAGATAGAAGCCATTGAGAGACTCCCCGAGCCGCGCACCATGAAGGATATCTAGAAGCTCAACGGGAAGATAGCCGCCTTAGGGCGCTTCCTCTCCAAGTCGGCTGAAAGAAGCCTCCCTTTCTTCAAGATACTCAGAGGGGCCAAGATCCCAAGAAGAAGCTGGAGTGGACCGAGGAGTGCCGCTTCGAGAGCTCAAGGTCTATCTGAGCACCAAGCAGCTCTTAAGCCAACCCACCAAGGAGAGACCCTATACTCAGATTTGGCCGCCTCGCCCAAGCCGTGAGCTCGGCCCTCGCTCGGGAGGAAGACCACATCCGTAGCCGGTCTATTATGTCACCGGATCTTAAGAGCGGGGAACTCAACTACCCCGGTCGAAAGCATCCTTCGCCTCATCACCACCGCTCAGACTTTCGGCCTCTACTTTCGTGCACACCCCATTGTCGTGCGGACGAGCCTCCCATTGAAGAAGTCCCTAGGGAGCCCCACCACATCTGGGAGAATGGTCGCGTGGTCGATCGAGCTCAGTGAATATGACGTGCAGTTCGAGCCCAGGACCACCATAAAGGCACAAGCATTGGCCGACTTCCTCATAGAATCCACCTCGCCAGATGGCGAACCAGATGACCTCGCTGTCCCTGCTCAACCCGTGCCCCCTAAGGGAGCCGGGCAAACAGCGACACCTCCGCCATGTCCCAAGCCTGGAGACGGCTCCCCTGAAGTCGCCTCTTGGTGGGAATTGAGAGTGGATGGATCCTCAAATGAAGCAGGAGCGGGCTTGGCTGTTCCTATGTGAGCTCCGGCGAGCAGCCACAGAGCGCCCATCGCCTTCAAGTTCCCGCCTCGAACAATGAGGCCGAATCTGAAACCCTCATCGCGACTGCCGGGTCGCCACGACCAAGGCCAAGAGCTCGATGGTGTTGGCCGACTCTCAACCGTCGTTCATCAAGTTAGCGGCAAATCTGTTGCCAAAGATAAGAGGATGGCTCAAGACGAAGATTGTCAAGGACTTGTTGCCCCGCCGCCAACTTCAAAATTGTCCAGTCCTCGCGGCCCGCAACGCCTCGAAGCGACGCCTTTGTCGGCTCGTGATCAACCAGCTCCTTGAGTAGCTCCGGACCCATCCTCGCCGAGACACTCCCGCATCCCAGCATCGCAGGACCCGCCTCAGACGTCATGCAAACAGATACTCCCCATGAGTCCTGCTGGATGGACCCTATCATCCAGTTCTTGGTGGCCGGCTCTTTACCTACCGACCCGGCCGAAGCAAAGAGTTTGCAAAGAGCCTCCCGCCGCTACCTCATGATTGACGACCAGCTCTACCGGACGTCCTATCTAGCCAGCGGAGTGGGGCCCTATCTCCGGTGCCTCCGACCGACCGAAGCCGATTATGTTTTGAAGGAAATCCATGAAGGCACCTGCGGCAACCACCCAGGGGCGAGAACCCTCGCCCAGAAGATCATACGCCAGGGATACTATTGGCCGACCATTGTATGCACTCTGCCGCCCTCAAGTGCAAGAAGTGTCAACTCTTTGCGGAGATTCCCGAGCCGCCACGAGCTAACTTCCATCTTCAGCCCCTTCCTTTCGCCCAATGGGGACTGATATATCGCCGCCCCCTGCCGGGCACAAGAAGTTCTCGATAGTCGCCATCGACTACTTCACCAAATGGATCGGCCGAGCCTTTGGCGAAGATCGGAGAAAGCAACATCACCCTTTGCTTGGAAGTCGATCGTGTGTCGGTTCGTCCCTCGCTCATTCATCACCGACAATGGCACTTTCGGTTCGGCGGATTCCAAGATTTTGTGAAGAATGGGGATCAAGCTCAAGTTCGTTTGGTAGCCCACCCTAAGTGCAATGGATCGGCAGAGGCCGCTAATAAATGCATCCTCCAAGCTCGAAGAAGAAGGTCGACCAAGCGCTTCAAGAATTGGGTCGAAGAACTACCGAGCATCCTGTGGTCATCTGGGGCGACCCACAAGAGTTCGGCCGGAGAAACCCCGTTCATGCTAACCTATGGAGCAGAGGCAGTAACCCCAGTGGAGGTCGGCATGCCCACCATCCGACTCCAACGTTTCGACGAGGAGGTGAATTCCGATGGACTTCGAGGACAGCTGGACCTGGTAGATGAAATCCGGGCGACCGCTCTACGCAGACAAGTCATCAATCAGCAACGGATCGCCCGATACTACAACAGCAAAGTCCGGCCGAGGAGATTCCAAGTCGGCGACCTAGTGCTGAGGAAGGCGGCCTTCGACAAAGACACCCGACGTGACAAGTTGGCGCCTAATTGGGAGGGGCCCTACACCGTCCTTGAAGAATCACGCCCCGGGACATACCGACTCAGAAGCCCCGATGGGAGAGTCCTACAACATCCCTGGAACATAGAGCACCTCAGGAAGTTTTTTCAATAATTTTATGTTGCAAATTCAGTTCATTCCCTCCCAATACAATTCAGTACTCTGCCTCTAATTATTACTGTTTGTCATAAGTTATGCCAGAAACGTCAAAATCACCGTTCGGCCGAATCCAACGCCGACCCCTCCCCAACAGAGGGTACCGACCGGCTACTCAATTAGGAAACCCAACCACGCGGTAGAGTCGGGGCAATTTTCTAGTCGAACGGGCCGAAGCTGATCCTCGTCCGCTAAGCGAGTCAAGAAACCCTTCTCACTAAACCGAAGTCAAGAAACTCTTCTCGTTTAGTCGAGTCAAGAAACTCTTCTCGCTAAACCGAAGTCAAGAAACTCTTCTCGTTTAGTCGAGTCAAGAAACTCTTCTCGCTTGGTGGTGGCGGTGATCTTACCCATTCCACTAAGAAAATGAGCCCTACTCGCCAAATAAAATCGGATTATCCTTCCTCGATAGTCGAGCCGAGGCCACTCGCCGCCAAGAACCCCTGAGGAAGCCACAGCCGAGTAAGACCTAGGCACCACGTGAAGTCCTAGGCACCGACCTACGCGGCCGTCCTCCACGGAGTCGCCGCTCCCACGGGAGCCAACTCAGGCTTGCTCTTTGCCTCAAAACAGAGATCGGCTTTGCCAAGTAAGACCTAGGCACCACGTAAGTCCTAGGCACCCGACCTATGCGGTCGTCCTCCACGGAGTCGCCGCTCCCACGGGAGCCGACTCAGGCTTGCTCTTTGCCTCAAAACAGATCGGCTTTGCCAGTAAGACCTAGGCACCACGAAGTCCTAGGCACCCGACCTCTGCGGTCGTCCTCCACGGAGTCGCCGCTCCCACGGGAGCCGACTCAGGCTTGCTCTTTGCCTCAAAACAGAGATGGGCTTTGCCAAGTAAGACCTAGGCACCACGTAAGTCCTAGGCACCCGACCTACGCTGGCCGTCCTCCACGGAGTCGTCGCTCCCACGGGAGCCGACTCAGCTTGCTCTTTGCCTCAAAGCAGATCGGCTTTGCCAAGTAAGACCTAGGCACCACGTAAGTCCTAGGCACCGACCTACGCTGGCCGTCCTCCACGGAGTCGCCGCTCCCACGGGAGCCGACTCAGGCTTGCTCTTTGCCTCAAAACAGAGATCGGCTTTGCCAAGTAAGACCTAGGCACCACGTAAGTCCTAGGCACCCGACCTACGCGGTCGTCCTCCACGGAGTCGCCGCTCCCACGGGAGCCGACTCAGGCTTGCTCTTTGCCTCAAAACAGAGATCGGCTTTGCCAAGTAAGACCTAGGCACCACGTAAGTCCTAGGCACCCGACCTACGCGGCCGTCCTCCACGGAGTCGCCGCTCCCACGGGAGCCGACTCAGGCTTGCTCTTTGCCTCAAAGCAGATCGGCTTTGCCAAGTAAGACCTAGGCGCCATGTAAGTCCTAGGCACCGACCTACGCGGTCGCCCTCCATGAAGTCGCCGCCCTGGGAACCGACTCAGCCGGCTTCACACCCTGAATGAAGATCACCCAAAAGAATCACAAACGAAGATCCAACGTAGCGGGCCTTTAGCGACCGAATTTTGCGTCAAGGTGGACCCAAATGCCCCCGCCGCAAACGGACCAATGTGGTAGACCAAGCTCACAGGCCGTAATCCGCCTTCGGTCCACTTATTATGTTCATTGTAAGCCCCACAGGGGCCGACCCGTCTTCGGTCTGCTTATTATGTTCATTGTAAGCCCCACAGGGGCCGACCCGTTTTCGGTCTGCTTATTATGTTCATTATAAGCCCCACAGGGGCCGACTCGTCTTCGATCTACTTATTATGTTCATTGTAAGCCCCACAGGGGCCGACCCGTTTTCGGTCTGCTTATTATGTTCATTGTAAGCCCCACAGGGGCCGACTCGTCTTCGATCTACTTATTATGTTCATTGTAAGCCCCACAGGGGCCGACCCGTCTTCGATCTACTTACTATGTTCATTATAAGCCCCGCAGGGGCCGACTCGTTTTCGACCACACAAAAAAGAGGGGGAAAAGAGAAAGAAGAGCCAAAAATGAGTCGAATAGACAACCACCATCGCTAAAATGCAACCTTTCATTGATATTCCAAACAAAAATTTACGAGGGTCTAAAAAAAAAAAACAACAACACGCGCAAGTCCAGCGCGCCCAGCCAAGCTTTTCCTTCTTTCGTCGCCCCTCCGCTGCCTTGTTTCGCCTGTTCCTCTCACCGGTTCTCTGAAAAGAGGCGCCGCAATAGTTGCGAAGTGAATGAAAGGGGCCATGGGCTTAAACGAACCCATGGTTTCATATCGGCTAATAGCGAAACCCATGGTTCCATATCGGCACAATAGCGAAACCCATGGTTTCATATCGACAATAGCCGAACCCACGGATGCAAACAAGGCCGCTCTTCCTCGGAGAGACACTCGGCTCAACTATTCCTCATTAAAACGAGCAGGGCTTAATGAGGGAACGCACTTCATCACTGTGCAAGCAAAGGGATTTCCCCTTCTCCACGATGATCGAAACTCACCGCTCCCAATTTGAGACCTCAAAAGTGACGGTAGAGACCAATCAATTGCCAATCTAACGAGAACACGAAAAGTAATGGTCTCCTCCCTATTTATAATAGAGCCCATAAATGCTAAGCCCCTCGGTCAATGAGAGGAATTAATAACGTGGAACTCGAGGCACCACCTCGAAAAGCACAGGGTTCAATCACGCCGAAAATCGCCAAAATGCCTCTTTGGTTTAAATGAGATCTACCGCCCATCCCGTAAACCTAAAAGTCGGCAATTAGAGGGCGACCCACGGATGACATCTGGCTCCACTCTAGAGACTAATCCCCTGCAATAGTTAATGACCATATACCAGCTGGTCGAATTCGACTCACCTAGGGTCGACTCACAAATCGAGGCCGGTTACCAATCAGCCGACCGAAGCTATGACCACCGCCGACCCATTTGTCATATCGTTACAAAGCATAGATGGCGGCCATTCCGCCAAAGTCGCTATTGTCACAAAGCCTAAGAAAGGGCATCACAAAAGAAAGGGGAGTTCGGCTAGAGAAAACGCGAAACTATTTTCATTTACAAGTAAAATGCATTACAAATACATGGGGCGTTCTAGTCAAAACAAAGCAAAGAGAATGAACAAAATGCGGAACGACCTAATCTCCTCCGCCGCCATCTCCCTCCTCTCCATCTTAGTCCTCGTCCTCCCGTCGTCCTCATCCTCATCGATCGCCCTCGCTTGTTGCACTCCCTCGCCTCGCTTCCGTGCCTTGCAGAACGCCAGAGAACCCTCCACCCTAGGAGGATATGCGAGGCTCAATGTCGAGGCTTAGGAGGAAGTTGGGCTTTAAGTAGTCGTAGCCCGCTTTGACGTGGACAGCCTACTTTCCCCATAGGCCCTTGCCTATACTCTTCATGACCTCCTTCTTGCCCTCCTCGACGCCGCAACTTGAAGTCGGTTTCAATCGACTTGGCGTCGTCCAAAGCCGATTGATGAGCCGCTGACTCATCGAGCTGACTTTAAGTCCCGCCCCAAGCTCGCAATTTCAGTCACTCTCCAAAGACCCTAACTGATTTTCCACTCGACCTCTCTGAGCTTCAACCGTCTCTTTCACCAGCGACTTTCCTTCAACTTATCGGCGACGGCCGCTTTGAATGGTGGTTCGAGGTCGCAATCAGATTGCTTAGCCTCCGAAGTCGGCCAAGGCCATTCGCCGACCTTCTCCAAGGGCGCCTAACTCTTCTCCAATCCCTCTCGGGTCCCCTTCTCCGCCGTAAGCCTCTCCCAGAAGTGGGCAACCGTCTTCATTGTACATGATGCCGGTTGAAAGCTCCTCCCGACCAGAGCCCCTGCCCGTAACTCAGAGGGCCAACCGGCTCCTCGAGGTGTCTCCTCCAAGAACTCCCTATCATGAGGGAGGGTGAACTGCCCGTTTAACCAGCGCTCCCCACCCGAGAGAAGCACCATACCCTCCTTGTGGAGGGAATGGTGAGAGCGAACCGGTCGCAGGGAGGGTTCTCTCTAATACCCTTCCCACGATCACCAACGAGGAGGATCAGAACTCTTTCCACCTCGAACCGCCCACTTCAAAGAATCCGTGGCAAAAGGAAGCTCTATGCCCGGATCCTTGAGTAAACTCAAAGGCCCACCGAGCCGAAGTCATCCGAGATGGCCGCCTTTCCCCGACCTTTGAGTGGGCTCGCCTGAAGACACCTCCGCCGCCCGGGCAGGGCTCTTCGTCTCGCCACAATACCTCGGCCGATGGATCGGGAGCTCTCGCCGGGCTCAGGATCGATTCCTCGACATCGCTTCGCAAAGAGGTTCCCGGGCGACTCTCCCCAAAGAAGTTCCCTGCTGATACCTCGTCCGTCAGAGCCGCCGCTGGCTTCGCCTCGTTGACCCCATCGACTTTTTAGTCTTCTTCTTCTTCTTCTTCTTTGGTTGGTTGGCCCGGGGTTTGGAAGAGCCCTCTTCACCAGAACCCAGACGCCAACTCTTCAAACCTCTCTCCACTACTCCGCTACCGACAAAATTCTCCTCCCTCGACTCTTTCATGGATGAGCCACAGCTTTGGTTTGCTGAACCCCACTCTTGGTCTTCAACCCGGGGAACCGCCTCTAGCAACCCTTTCTCTCTTTATTCATTGACCCCGGTCGGTCGAGCGAGCGACAACCCATACCCTCGGCGTTATCGAACAAGTTGTAGCCCTTCCGCGACCCTCATAGAGACGGAACTTGTCCAGTGCCGCGCCTCGGCCCAGAGAGGGAAGATTCTTCAGCCGTCCTTGTTGATCTCGACCACGAACGGTAAGCCACCGGCCGGCCAAACCCGCACGAACTTGTTCTTCCAAATTTTGTTCGAACCGAATGTCAACAAGCCGACCGCCACATACCCGGAAATGCTTCGCCGCCTCACCGCGACGATTTTGTCAAGAGCTGAAGAGTCGGCACCACCTTCACTCGATGACGATCACCAAACGCCATTATCGTAGCAATGGCGCTTAGGGCAAACCGCATCGGGGACACCCCAAGCCGCCGCATGCCTCTTCACTTAACGCCGCAAAGGAAGGCGCAGTCCGCTGTCCAAGCGCGCCATGTATAATGGCGGCTTATCAGCGCCATGATCAACAATAGCGTCCTTCTCGGAAGAAGCGTAAATCCTCGGGAGATCGTACCTCTCCGGAGCCCCTCGAATCCTCTTCTCTCGCTTTGATCGCCAAGACTTGAGCTTGGCGATCACATCAATAGGGGCGAAGCGACCATGGCGAAGCTCTTTAAAGTATTCCAGATTGAGGAGCGAGTCTTTAGAAAGTGCGAAAAACCCCCAAATAGGGTAAGGGCATATATAGACACCCAAACGCCCACGCGTCCATTCCTCGACGGCAGCTTAACCAAATCCAACGGTCGGGATTGGCTCGGATCTGAACCGCCTCTTGAAAATTGAAAATCCGCCTTTATGACCCACGCCTCGCCGAAATTGAGCGCCTTTGGCGGCTAGAGTACCGTGACGTCAAGCCTTATCCCCTACAAGAATCAAGCAGCCTAGAAAACTAAACCGTTATTTGTCCGGGACGGCTCCACTCGGCCGCCCAGTTGAACCAATGACGAAGAATAAGTAATCTCAAGACCGACCCAACCCCATGGGTCAACCATCTCACCTAAGTCCATGCTAACCCTTCAAGGCACGAAAGCGATCAAGTCACGACGTCCAACCAATCAATTCACCGAATCGCCTCAGCCATAGAAAGCAACACAAAGCACAACTACGAAAACGAAAAAACTCTCACTGCATTCATTTGCTGGATAACGAGTACAAAATATACACACCGCCAATTACATTACAAATGAATGATTAAAACCTAAGCTATCAACGAAGCCTACTCACTAAGAACCATCGCTTGATGACCCGTCCTCCTCTCCCTCCTTGGCGTCGTTGTCACCCGGTGCTTGCCCGCCTCAAACCTTGAAAGGAGATCTATCCGCCGCTATACCCGGAGTACGGAGTCGACTGACACCTCGATACTCAGCGCGCTTGCTTAACCATGAAATCGCAACCGCCTTGCGGGCGGGCGACTTCAACCTTCCCTGCGCACTCTGCCGGTATTCTTCGATGATGGCGGTCGGCTCTTTTCTCCTGTGACGATCGATGATCGAGCGACTCCGTGATACTTCACCCTTTTCCTCCCCTACTCAAGGATTCCTTAAGTTGAGCGCACTCCTAGCTAGTCGTTCACGGGCGACTGACTAACCGGAGCCTTTGGGTCATTAACCTCCTTTCAAGCGCTGACCGCCATCGCTAAGTCACGCCTTATAATCCTCCGGACGACCTGTGTCGCCTCGCCGCTTTTGAATGCCACGGAGTTCTCAAGCTCGGCGTATTTTCTCACTGGACTCTTTAAGCCCGCAATGACTTGATCCTTGACCTCCGTTTGCGTCGCCCGGTCATCGAGCTCGGCTTGCTTAATCGAAAGTTCCTTGATAACTTCGGTCAAGATCCTCGTTGGAGCCGCCCTCGGAAGATAGATGCTCCTTTGAAGCCTTTCATAGGCTTGGTGGCCCCGACGCAACCGACCAAAAGTCGCCCTCCACTAAACAACCCACGGTCAAGTAACTCCGCAGATGATATGCGTGCCGACATCGAATCGCTTTTCAAATTCCCGACCATGCAGCTTGAATCGCTTACCGCTTTTCCTTGTAATGTAACTCGACTTTAATACCGATGAGCGAGCATCCATATACCATGTTGTTTATGCCGATGCTCCGCATCGGCTCCCCATCATAGCGGCCGATGGGAGAGAGTCCCCATCATCAGTCCACTCACTTTGTTCCAGCCTCACCTCAACCGCAGCGATAGGGGAGGGCCACTGAACAAAACCCGCTCCCCGACCATCTACGGTTCTTTTCCCTCGTTTGAGGAGCCCCCCCGATGATCGACCCCGCTACCTCTGGCCACTCCCACGTGGATACCACCCCCCCGGGATCCCCCCTGTAGCTCCTGGGCCACACTCGTGACTCGGGCCGACCTCCCCTGGGCCGACCGATGGTCGGTCGTCCTCATGTTCCTCCGACTCCAATAGCTCCTTCTTCTCTGCCCGCACTCTCCCCCACTGCCTAGCACCCGGGGCCACGGATGGTCTTCTTTCTCGCGAAGTCCTCCAAGAATCAGGTCCGCCCCATATGACGCTGCATATGCTCGTCTCCGAACGGTCGCCCCATGTTGCCCTTCGGCCTCCCGACCGTGAACTCCTCCAAGGACGACATCGCCCTGCTGCTGCTGGTCGGCCGAGAACTCTTCGGGTTCCTCCAGAACTCTCATCCGGCGGGATCACCAACGCTCTCCCAATTCCACCCCGAAAGTCACGTTATGAGCCCTCGGCCATCGGAAGGGGCTGAGGGGTGGAAGAAATCCCATGGAGCCGCAAGATCGATCTCCAAACAAAGCGCCCATCGCGTGCGTGGCCCCGTATTGGAGGATCTGCCCACTCCACACGGTGCTCTACCGACAAGGGTTTAGGCCCGTGGTTTTCTCTCCTAATCTCCGCCAAGACGCTGCACCTAAGTTCGAAGTCGCCCCAAAGGACCCAAACGAACTCGTCTTTTCCACCCCTTGATCGACTTGGGCAAATCAAGGACGACCTTGAATTCTCACCACACCAAGATAGTAGTGAGGCATCTTACGGACCGTAATGCCGCACTCAAGTGGCTCAAAGACGCCATCGCTATCATCGAGAGCCAGCCATGATGACGGTGAAGCCGACCAATATGGCTATCGAAGTTTGGCCATTTGTACCGAGACACACCTAACTCATCGAACACTTTTCTCGAGAAAAGGTGCGCAGAGTCGGGCCGCCACTCAAGTGCTTGAGATACGAGGAGCCCTCTGCTCGCCATGGTCAGTATTAACGAGATGATTTCGCCGAGCCTCCAACTTGTAACCCTTCTAATGTCAAACTTCGAAAGCAAAGACTTCATCTCATACCGAAAACCTTCGAACGAACTCGCCAAGCCGCTTATGACGATCGTAATCCATAACAGATCAGATCGGCTCGAGAATCGCCTGGATTTTGGGTTGGAGAGGAAAGCGGATGCCTTCTCCCCACTCACCACCCGCATTTATATGATGGAGCCCAACGACACCACACCTTTTGGCGATCAGCGGAGGAGATTGAAACCCCACTCCCGAGGCGCCGCTTCGAGAGACGAAAAGCAACCCTACCTATTCCCAGAGGGGCCCCACTTTCGCGTCTAGAAGGCGAAACGCCAATGGCCGTGGAACCGCCTCACATCAGCCACGCCCCATCGATGAAACGCTCGAACCCCCTCGAACCCTCTCCTACCCAAGGGCGAGATTATTTCACTTGGACTCGTTTCCAACCGACTCAAGCTTAAAGGGGCCAACTGTTATGGTCATAACCACTAACCGGATTTAAGGAGAAAACGAGGCACTAACACCTGATAAACGCTTGTCGCCAACGAAAACGTGCTCGAGCCTCCGATTCACTCCACGGGCGGCTCGCACTTCCACCGACCCACCATGGTCCATCAAGCGACTATCACCATAGCCGACGCTGAAGCGGTGCCGGTCCGACAAGAACTCTCCAAATGAACGACGCCGAAGGCTAATGCCGCCCGCCAACATTGACCGCCTTAGAGCATTCCACGCCGCCGTCCCCACCGACCGACGTGAGGGCTGCATCACCGCCGTTTTCCAACCGCTGATCCGCCGAACGACGCTAGGCAAGCGGTTCGCCGCCCTCCCAACCCGCCACCCATTATAGCCCCATCCAACCAATCACGGCCTTCCCGACAATACAGGCGAGCTCGGCCCTTTTCTCACCGCCAATCCTCTAAGACGGCAGGAAGGCAGACCGGTCGCCCCTTTCGCTTGATTGCCCCAAAGGACGCCCCGAGAGCAAGCAGAAGCCGACCGCCTGGCCTCGGGGCCCCCTATCTCGCCTCAAGGATTCCTCCACTCTAACGACGCATATATCGGCATCGAGCCCATCATCAAGATCGTGATAAATGCGCCGACAATCCTTAACTCCCCATCTCTCACGGATTTAAGGCACCTCTGACCCATGCCTACAGCGGCCAATCCCATCCCATTAATGGCGAATAGACCACACTAACCCTCAAAGTACCCGAAGTTGACACCTGTAAAGGCCAGCCACCGTAGCAGATAGAGAGATGCTCGGCCAATCACTCGCTCACGCGTGGAAGAAAGGGCTGACTCAGCAATGGTTCCTTAGCCAACGGAAAGACGAAAACACCCCCGCAACCCTAGGTATAAGTAGCAGCGTGAACATCGAACCAAGTAAGCAATCTTTTACGGTGAATTCTGCTCCATTACATTATCTCCTACTCTACTAACTTGACCGCTCGGAGGAACCTCGGAGATCCCAACTCCGACTCTTCCATGTGTCTCTCTTTCCACACAGCAGCGAAGTCCCTTGATCGGAGTCAGCGTCGCTGGGCTTTAGGAGAGAAGGCGGACTCCGCTCTCTTAAAAGCTAAACTCACCCGAGGTTAGTGACTGTGATTATATACATCAACAAATAGCAGCTCCTCACCAAAAATTAGACGTCGATTTAAAATTTTGGTCTTGTTGCACATTTGACTCATTTAAAATGTCTTAATATAGAGTTGCCTATTTAAAATGCTCTCTTGGCAAAAGAGGTCTATTAAAATATCAATATGATAATTTACCCGTTTATTGTCTATAACATTTAATTAAATATTTTACCTATTTCTTTTATTGAATTTTTTGATGCGCTTTGGCGCAGACGAATCGAACCTGTGCCCCCACGAGGGAGCCGACACACTTGCCATGTGACCTGATTTTTCTTTTATTGAATATTGGTATAGAAATTGGGAAGTACTCATATTTTGTAGTAGAAACTTTTTTATATTTGTTCTAATTTGTCTAGGAAATATTGGATTGACTTTGTATACTCTCCACTATTAATAAAAGGAAGAAACCGCTACTTTTAGTGATAATAGTCTATTGTTTACTAGATGTCCGGATTAATTCCAATTTTACACTTATCAAGCCCATGTGTATTACACTCATTTTCACTTCCATTCAAGATGAATCACTACCATGAACTGAATAATAAATGATTCTAAAGTTGATGCTTGATGGTCCCTCCATTAAGTTTTGATAGTAGAGATTCTAAGTCCAGTTCAAATTATGGCAATTTCTAGAAAATCCAAAAAATGTTTAAAAAGAAAATAAAAAGTATATGCTTTTGTTTAGTCTATAACTATACTATATATAAAAGAGGATTGGGGTGTTAAAACTTTTGATTGCTCTTTTACCCCTCTAAAATTTAATAATTCCAACTTTAATTAATTCGCTAATTCTCAACTTTACATTTAGCAAAAATTATGTAGCTTTGGTACATTAGACTTCCTCTCTCCCCAATTCGTAACTCTCTCTTTCTTATCATTAATCGTGCCCTTTTCAACTCCCCACTCAATTATATCTCTTTATAATTAGTATTGTTTTTAATTAATCTTTTCAATTCTCCACATAGCATCCTTACATATACCCTAAAACCTGATTTCTTTGTCCCAAACCCATAAGCAATTCATCACTCTGTCTTCCACCACCTACAAACTCCGCCTCGCCTTTCATACCCGATCTTCTCTGGTAGCCTCTGCGTGGCCCCCACATCCCCCTCGATGGCCTCCTTCAGCCCTCTACCTCTCACACTCGTGCCACTTCGATGCATCCCGCCGGATGCTACATGTTCGACGAAATTCTCTGTTGAGAAATTCACATGACATCGTGACCTTCAACATCCTCCCCAAATCCCTCCATCCGCTTGACGGTACTCGCTAAACAACTGCCAATGTCTTTCATCTACACCATCATCTTCTAGTATGTCCGTGAGGCTTATTTGAGCTCGTTTTTAGAGATTGCTTTTCATTCTTTTGTAGTATTTATAGCAAAATTTTTAGTGTGTATAGACTTTTTACTAGCAACTATAAATATTTTAAAGCACATTCTAGACAATGGCTATAATCACTATTTCTCAAGGAAAACAGTGGTCTTTAGGAAAACTGAAGTGCAATGTGTAGGAAACTTTCTTTGTCATTGCATTTGGTTACTAAGATTAAACCAATTTAAATGTTTGCTCTTGTAATATCCTTTCCTTAAATTGCTTGATGCTTATTCAAAGATTTTTCCTATCAATGGCGATCATTATCTATTATATTCATGAATAGAACTTAGGATGTTGGTGAGAGAACTTAAACATAAACTAAGATGATAAATTATGTTTGGAAAAGGTGTCCCTTGCTCTTGAAAACCTCATTCACCAAACGATAATTATCTTATCCATTTTTTATAAGCCTCTAATCACTAAACTTGCTCATCATAGATTTGCATTTGTTCTTCTGATGTATGTAAAAGTGATGGTGCTATATAGTATCTAGAAAGTGTAACTTATTGTATATTTGTATAGAAATTCGAAGTACTCATATTTTGTAGTAGAAACTTTTTTATATTTGTTCTAATTTGTCTAGGAAATATTGGATTGACTTTGTATACTCTCCACTATTAATAAAAGGAAGAAACCGCTACTTTTAGTGATAATAGTCTATTGTTTACTAGATGTCTGTGATTAATTCCAATTTTACACTTATCAAGCCCATGTGTATTACACTCATTTTCACTTCCATTCAAGATGAATCACTACCATGAACTGAATAATAAATGATTCTAAAGTTGATGCTTGATGGTCCCTCCATTAAGTTTTGATAGTAGAGAGATTCTAAGTCCACCAAATTATGGCAATTTTATTATGACAATTTCTAGAAAATCCAAAAAATGTTTAAAAAGAAAATAAAAAGTATATGCTTTTGTTTAGTCTATAACTATACTATATATAAAAGAGGATTGGGGTGTTAAAACTTTTGATTGCTCTTTTTACCCTCTAAAATTTAATAATTCCAACTTTAATTAATTTGCTAATTCTCAACTTTACATTTTAAATTATTAGCTTTGGCCGCGACTTCCTCTCTCCCAATTGTAACTCTCTCTTTCATCATCATTAATCGTGCCCTTTTCAACTCCCTCACTTATATCTCTTTATAATTAGTATTGTTTTTAATTAATCTTTCCAATTCTCCACGCATAGCATCCTTACATATACCCTAAAACCTGATTTCTTTGTCCCAAACCCATAAGCAATTCATCACTCTGTCTTCCACCACCTACAAACTCCGCCTCTCGCCTTTCATACCCGATCTTCTCTGGTAGCCTCTGCGTCGGCCCCCACATCCCCCTCTGATGGCCTCCTTCAACCCTCTACCTCTCTCACACTCAGTGTGTGCCACTTTCGATGCATCCCGTCGGATGCTACATGTTCGACGAAATTCTCTGAGAAATTCACATGACATCGTGACCTTCAACATCCTCCCAAATCCCTCCATCCGCTTGACGGTACTCGGCGAAACAACGTTGTCAATGTCTTTCATCTACACCATCATCTTCTAGTATGTCCGTGAGGCTTATTTGAGCTCGTTTTAGAGATTGCTTTTCATTCTTTTGTAGTATTTATAGCAAAATTTTTAGTGTGTATAGACTTTTTTACTAGCAACTATAAATATTTTAAAGCACATTCTAGACAATGGCTATAATCACTATTTCTCAAGGAAAACAGTGGTCTTTAGGAAAAACTGAAGTGCAATGTGTAGGAAACTTTCTTTGCTGCTGTGCATTTGGTTACTAAGATTAAACCAATTTAAATGTTTGCTCTTGTAATATCCTTTCACTTAAATTGCTTGATGCTTATTCAGCATTTTTCCTATCAATGACGATCATTATCTATTATATTCATGAATAGAACTTAGGATGTTGGTGAGAGAACTTAAACATAAACTAAGATGATAAATTATGTTTGGAAAAGCAGGTCCCTTGCTCTTGAAAACCTCATTCAGCCAAACGATAATTATCTTATCCATTTTTTTATAAGCCTCTAATCACTAAACTTGCTCATCATAGATTTGCATTTGTTCTTCCGATGTATGTAAAAGTGATGGTGCTATATAGTATCTAGAAAGTGTAACTTATTGTATATTTGTCGATTCAAATAGTAATTTTCTATTTGATTTTAAGCTATACAAAGTTCAACTTGAGAATTATGAACGTGCACTTTAGAATTGGAAGAGTTGTCTCAATTTAGTTCAATTCTAGTATTATATATGGATAAAACACCAGAATAATCTAATAGAAATTAATTTTTACCTTCATTATTAAACTTAAAATTCTCCACTAATTTTCTCATCCTCCTATTTCTTTATATAGTTAAATAAATTGTGGTATATATAAGCATGGGTCCTTGGGGTTTTATTTATATGTGTTTAAGTTACACAAATAGAAATAAAAAATTACACAAATAGAGGCTAAAATCAAAGGGTTTTTGAAGCAAAAACAAGGGAATAAATCCCCGTTCATTTAAATTAAGAGTTTTTACAGAAATACTAATTACAAAAGAAGGATACTTAATCAGATCCAAAGTTGGAAAATAGAAAACAGATTCTGATGATAGGGATGCATAACCTTCTTCTTCTAGACATCCACGACAATGAAGAGAGGGCCTTGCCGTCATTCACCGCAAACATGGATATAAGGAAGAACCAAAGCCGGCCATACATATAAGATACAGGAAGTAAGTTTTCTATTAACCAACCAAAAAAGAAGACAAAAATATACATAGCATTGTCAAGTTTCTAAGATATTTACAACCAAAAGAATTTCTATGCCACCTCCTTTATCGAGACTACTGAACCCTTCTTATCCAGCGATATGTGGAATAGATTGTGCTTCAAGACTTCTAGAAACCCTGCGATGCAGCTCCACTAGATGAACCTATCCATTCATTGAGACGTAAGATAGCTGAGTTTATAATTGAAACATGAGACGGAGGGATATGATCAAAGATGCATCTGTTCCTTGTAAGCCATATGTTCCAGCAAACTGAAGAGAAAATAGTACGCCATAAATGACCTTTGTAGCCCTTCATAAGCTCTAATGAGATAAACATTTGGTCAAGAGAAGGTGGCCATTGAAGATCGGGACCATAGTTTCTAAAGTGCAACCAGATTAGCAGTGTCGTAGGACATTGAAAGAATAAATGATCTCTTGTTTCCAAAGGGGAATTACAAAAGGAGCATGTAGAGTCTCCTGTCCAACCCTTCTTAATTAGATTTTCTTTGGTATGTAATCGATCTTTAGATAGTAACCAAATGAAAAATTAAACTTTGCTAGGAAGAATAGAATTTCACACAGTCTTGAAGATACCTGAGCTAACTCCTCTGGAGTTAAGGAAAGTATATAAGGACTTGACAGAATAAACACCATTGGGAGTGAGAGACCAGGAAACTTGATCAACTATATTGGTAATAGAAGAAGAACCCAGAAGTTCCATGACAGAAGTTCTATCAATAGTTGTTATAGAAGAAATACCTCTTCTCAGCAAGGGGTGCCAGTGCCATACATTTCCTTGCATGTAGCCTTGACTTTTAATAGAGACATTAGGAGAAAAAGAAAGTGAGTATAAAGATGAATAAAGACTAGCTAAAGAGTTCTTCCCTAGCCATTTATCCTTCCAGAAACGAATATTTTCTCCAGAGCCTAAAGTCCATGCAATGTGGTGTAAGAAAACATCTTTCTGACTAATAATTGCATTCCAAAAAGCAGAATTGGATGTATTTGGGGTATTGGATTGAAGACTAATGCTTCTACTTGTGTAGAGTTGGTGAAGAAAATCACCAACATATGAGTCTCTACGCAAACATTTCCATAACCATTTGGAGATAAGTGAAAGATTAAAAGAGCTTAAATCCTTTACACCCAGCCCCCCTTCCCTTTTACTTAAGCATACCATTTTCCGGTTTACAAGACATTTGAAAGGCCACGAGTTGATTTTGCGACCAAAGAAAACTTCTTCGGATTTTGTCAATCTCTTTTATGAGCCATTTAGGCAACTTGTAGAATGACATAAAGTAGAGAGGAATGGAAGTTAGGACTGAGTTTAACAAGACCACTCTGCCACCAAAAGAAAGGGTTGAAGAGAATATCTTGATTTTCTATCAATTTTCTCTTTATTAATGGTCGATGTTACTTAGATTTGATGTTAAGAGAGGAAAAATGGTTTGCCAATAGTTTGAGGAAAGAGAGAAGCTTTATTGAAGGGTACTTTAGAGAAAATGGTAGAAATTAAATGGATTATAACAGCTTTTTATAATAGCAGGGGTGTTGTAATGAAAAAAAATAGCATTCGAGGGGGTTCTACAATAAATGAGGTTTCATAATAACCCTATAGGAAATATGATTATCAACATTTTAAAAGAAACTCCTCCAAGAAATGAGAAGAGATCCTATACACCACTGCACATAATGTCGACAATTATTCATGTGGATGAATTTATTGATTCGTCCAATAGGCCCCATAGCTAAAAGAGTTTTTAATATAATTTATGTAATTAATATTATTTATAGGGCCTACAAAATGAGAAGAGCTTATTGGTGAGTTGTAGGCATTTTCTACAATCAAGGATGTAGAGCATTCCATGGCCTGTTATAGAAATTCTCTACAATTGAAGATGTAGAGAATTTTAAAGCCTAGAGGATCTCAAACCTATATAATGCAATAAAGAGGAGGATTTCAAGGGCATAGCATTGAAATGAAAGATTATGGCAAACATGAAAAATATACTAACAATAGAAAATAACATGAAAGATAAAAGATTAAAATAGAAAGTGACGAGTGATACATTATTTAAAGTATGTCTAAGGTAATTAACTTTATTTTCTTTGATAGCATATTATAAATTTTTGGCCTTGCTTGGTGAATAACAATCTCTTGTCACATAGAATGTGTTTCATAAATAGTCACAATATTGCATGTGGAATATTACTTGGCTTTCAAATGTTTCGACTCATGTGATTTCTTAAACAACCTCCATAATGAAATCACACTAAAACCCACATCATTAAATAAAGAGTGCAATTCATCCTATTTTTTTCCCTTTTCCAGACAAGGTTTTGTTCCATGTTAAAATTGCTTGTGTCTTTCTTCCAATTGTTCGTTCTTATCTCTGCTTTACCATCACAGCTGTAAATTCTGATTGTTTACCCTCCGTGATCAGAACCCCTAATAATTCAAAGATGAGAAGGAGAATTCATATACAGTAAAAATAATAGCAAATAAACGAAACTATCTTGTGTTGGATGGGGCAATGGAAAAAAGAAAAAGATTAGGTGCTAAAAGAAATACATGTTGAGATCTAGAGATTATCTAGTAACAATCTTTGGTTTGCTGACTTAGATCATAGTAATCGAGGTGTATCTGCAACTACCCTATTTAGCCAATAGAAAATTTTCTTAATTTCAGAAATTCGCTATAAAAATTTACCAATAGATTTGAGATCTATATGATCCAAAATATCTAGAATTACATGTCGGATCAAAAATAGTTTAACGTTTGCTTTACCCCTTCTTTTTGCTTTTTAGTTATATAAAACCAAGTTCACAATGACTTATTTTTAAACTCATCCACTTCCGAAAGTTAGTCCTAATTGCAAACGACCTTACTGATTTGATCAATCACTCTACATTTCCAAGTTCCAACTCCGCCTATCTCAGCCAACGAGTGGATAAAGTAGTAGAAGTTATTCAATTTGCATAAACACTTTCGTTTTAGAGTAACTATCATTGAAAATTATACAAAAGTGTATTTTACAAAATAAACTCTTTAAGACTTTTGGTTCTTCGGACAACTGTTAGACTAAAACTTTAAAGTTATGATGAGGATTATTGTTTTATATTTTAACATGCCCTCGTAAGCTAAACGTCCTTTTTATGGGCCAATATGCTTTAAAATCGCGACCAATGGGATTTGAACTTGAATTATCGTGATACCATCTCAAATTAAGTTTTTTCTAACCATTACATCAAAACTCTAAAATTATAGTGAGATTGATGATTATTGTTTTATATTCTAAAAGAAAGCTTTGAAGGAAATGGACAAGGGAGCTTTGCTTTATAGTCATATGGCCATTATTAGTGGAAATAATATAAAAACAAGGGGAAATAATATAAAGAGAAAGAAGAGGTTTAGAGGATGAAGAGGTTTGAAAGAAATGAACAAGGGTAGCTTCGCTTTATAGCCATATCGCCATTATTAGTGGAGAGTCATGGGCTGCTTCTCACTCAGGCATGCGTACAAGTATCACAGGCAAGTCTTTGTTCATGGAATCAAAGTACAGCAATATCAGAGGAAAAGGTTACTTGGATTTTAGTCCCAAACATTAATCAATGAGCACTGAACGATTCTGTAATTGTGTACATTAAATAAGGTGTCACATGCATGATATTTCCTTTTCAGCATAAAAATATTTGAATTTGAATCTTTCTCACCATCAAAAGTAGTAGTAGAACCACTAATTTTAATCTGTCTTTGATTTTAGGGATTTTACAGTTAGAGATTAAAATTATAGTGTTATGCATCAAAATTTTAGGAAATAAATGCATATCTTCTTTTTCCCTCCTTTTTCTTTTCTTTATTGTTTTTTGTTGATTTGTTCTACTATCTATAAGCATTTTATTAGACTTCTTTACCCATTTCTATTATTGATATTGATACAGAATTGACTCTTTTTCAGTCAATGAGGCATATACTTTATCTCCATTTCAGTTGTCAAGAAAATAATGAATTTGACTTTACTTTTTTTAAAATAATTAAGTAATATATAGTAAAAATTATTCTTAAAATTTTAGAATCATCTTTTATAGTATAGAATAATCATACATTGTGATGTAACTAACATATGGAACTAGATCCTCATGGTAATTGGAGACAGTTTAATACTTACTCACTATTTCAATTTCTAGGATTAGGTCACATCGGATTTTCACTATTGTCTTAAAACCACTATAATCTTTTAAAAAAATTACTATTACGTAAATCATTATTACGATAGTGAAAATGTTACATGGCCTTATCTCATTCCCTAAAATTGGAATGGATGCTAGGGATTGAGGTAACTGTCGAGAATCTGAATCCTACAACATATAGCATTGATGAAGTGAAAAACAAAAATTATATTAAACATAGGAGAAATTAAAGGAAAGATAGAGGGATGTTTTTCTCTCCTATAAAATAGGATGCATAAACCTAATTTTAATCTTAGTCTTCCAAACATAATTGGGGACTAAAATTACAAGCATCGATTCAAAGTCAATCCTGTGAACATGATTCAAATGGATCCAATAAGGAAATCATTACTTTTAATAACAACTGCCAAATTTTTAGTGGATGGTTGTGACTTATTTTAAAATTTAGTAATTCTCGAATCTCTGCGTATTGCACTTATTTTTAACTTTTCATGAATGACAACCATAAACAAAACATTAGATGATTACGCTTAAATATTATAATCTATCCCTGTTTTTTGATTGTAAAGAAACCGAATCCAACTCAAGTTATGACTTATAAAAAAACAAAAGCAAAAAAGACATATTTATAGTATATATATCAAACATGTGGATACTATCAACCCAGAATTATTAATAGTATCCGACTCGGATGGGATCTAGTACACATAAACTAGTCAAAATAAAATTTCAAAGGATTTCATGTGTTTTAAATCATATATCAAGGGGAAAAGAAATAAGTAACTTTATAAAAATTAAAATGTTGATTTTTGCGGCATATGATTCATGGGTTAATGATGCTAATGTTAGAATGTTATTCGTGCAATATCTCTTATTTGATTAATAACAAACTCTCATTTGCTACTGATAGGTTTGTGAGATGATATATTTTAGGTATAAACAAGTACGAACAAGTTGCGGTTCAAAATGATGCAAAAATCAACACGAACGTTGATTTAGCCTTTAAACCATCGATGATCACGAGGCACCATCGATGGTCAAGTCAAGTCATCGATGGACTATAGGAAAGAATCGAAGAAACAGAAACCAGATTTTGAACTATCGATGGTTTACAGTCGACCATCGATGATCGCAAGGACCATTGATGGACTACAGTTAACAATCGCAGAAATCCTGAAACCAGAATTTACACAATCGATGATCTACAAATAGCCATCAATGATCAAGGACCATCGATGATCGTGATCCACCATCGATGGTTGCGACGAGTTTTGGCAGATTTCAAGTTTTAATCTCAGCCACAATTCTTGATTCTTTATTTAGACTCGATTAGGTATCTCCGTACGTCAAGGTCTATCTAAAGGGGAATTGAGGAAGGAAAAAAAAGAGAAGAGAAGAGAGAGAGAGAGAGAGAGAGAGAGAGAGAGAGAGAGAGAGAGAGAGAGAGAGAGAAATTGCAAAAAAAGGAAGAGAGTTTATTAGAGTTTGTGAGAGCCTCGTTCAACTTCTTCTCGGTGCGCTTTTCATTGGAGTTTTGTTCAGAGAGAATGAGTGCCCTACGCCTACAACGCTAAATCACTTATTCACAGATCTTCATCTACATTGGTTTTGAAGAACGATTTGATAAAGGGCTATAAGATTTTTTTTATTCTTTATTTGCTTGGGTTGATTGTATTTCAAACTTGCGAGTTTGACGGCATACTCAAGCGGGGGTAATTGAGGGTTAGCGTACTCAAGCCAGGTTAATTGAGGATTTCGCTAGTCAGGGCTAGGTTTCTTCTGGTCATTGTGAAGATTTAGGTTAGACGACTGGTTTCGAGTAGATTACAGAGTGCGGTCTTTGAATCCTACTGAATCGGGTTGTGATTCAGGTGAACTCTGATCATAGTGAAGAAGGCCCTTCACGAAGGAAGAGGGACGATTTTGATCTCGAACCACTATAAAAATCTCGTGTGTTTCTGTGTTGGTTTGCTTTTAGTTTTTCACTTATTATATTTTAGCTGCTTATTCTAAGTTAGTCGAAAAATTATAGCAATCCTATTCACCCCCCTCTAGGCTTGCATCCCAGTTTCAACAGCTAAATCATTTGAAATTGCATTTCTAGATAGGTTCATAATAGATTGCATAATTCAGCAGTTTGAATTTTTATTTTTGGACTCCAAAATTTAAAACTTGGTTGACAGTATCTCGACATTGGATGCTATTAAAATAACCTAGGTCGAACACTTTCAACTTTTTAGTGTAAACAAGGAAGTAAACAAGCATTGGCACCTCAATGCAAATCACACACAAACGAAGAGTACAACTCATCCTCACATGCCCTCTCTCCATTTTATTACTCACTCGACTCACTAAGTATATGGGATTGAGAGCCTTAAAATAAGAAGCAAATCATTAAGCGCAGATAGTGGGATTGGCAACAAGGTAGGCTTCTGCAGCCTTGATAGCATTTGTCATCATCTCTTTTCCCTTTGCGACCTCATCGTTCGTATCAACTCCTGGTAGAGTCTTGTTCAAGCTTAACAACATCCGCCATTGCTCGGCACGAGCTTGAAATAAGAAGAGGCTGACTCAAGCTTAGTACCGAGATCACCACCTTCAATTAGGCTACTCTTGCCTCAAAATTAGCCTCGTCTAAAAGTCCAACCTCTCCTTAAGGCACGGCAGGGCATTGCTGCACATATATATACAAACAATTACTTATTACTAAGGCAATTGGTAATCATAAGTTCTTCATTAGGATGGACATAAAGGTCAGTAATTAAACCTGAAGTGAAATTGATCTGCCTAATGCTACCCACGCCACCATCAGCGGCTACAACGCTAGCACTTGACACAATTTCAGGCAAGATCTTAGGAGCCAAGTTGTGCCATTCCATCATAGCAGCCTTAAAAAGGCGAGCAGCAGAGACTGAGGACTCAATCTCATGGCTAACAGTGATGGAGCTCATGTTGGCTTAAGTTTATAAGAGAATCTAATTAATTTGCTCAATAAGATGAAGAGGTTTTTGATGAAAGATGGGTGAGTTATGAATGGCAGTTTATAGATGTGTAGTGATTACTGTATAACTAATATAAAATGTGCGTTCGGTCGCTAGCTCACCTAACAATTCAAAGATGGACGGTGTTTTCCCCTTTTTTGAGATGGACGATTCAAAGTGAACCGTAGATGCTCACCATGGCTGAAATATTGGTAGTTAAGAAATTAAAATTCGGAGCATGTATTGCGTTGGTAATTGGACTTTGCGATAAAAACGAAATGCATATGAAGGCTTCTAGAAATTATATATATTTTATCTAATTAATTGACAATCTGTGTGATGCCCACGACGCCTTGCACTTTCTTGTTCCTGGCCCATCAGTCACGTTGATCACTCCTCACTAGCTCTTTCAGTCTCCTCTTAAGATTGGATTGGCTCATTTTAATGGATGTAAACCATGTGCGTTCTATACTTATCAAGTCGAAAATTATAACTTAAAACTCTGATATCAATTATTAAAATTTGATTAAGGATCAATCTAGTAGATGTACATTCATGTGGATCGATTAACAAGAAAGAAACTGCATTTGATGGTAAGAAGAAACTCCCGTAGGATTTCGAATCAAATCTCATTTATATTCAATTATATTTGTTAATGGTGTTTGGTAAAACTTTATATATATACTTATTGAAACTGCTTCTATTTTTAAGGAGCTGTTTTAGAAGTGACCTGATTATGCTTTTAAGTGAAGCTTCTGCTTTTATAGCTTTTATACTGTGTATTATATACAAGCTTTTGATAATATTACATTAGTTATCTTGGAATTCTACTAATGCTGATAAAAAGTTGTCCAACAAACATACTATGGTTATAATAAGAAGCGTTATTGAAAATTGCATGGGAACATAATAATTGTTTCAAGAAGTTAGAAGAAATGATATTTTGATATCAATATTACCTGTTTAAGCTGCTGCTTAAGGATGAAGCTGGATAAATCCAAAAGTAATCAAAAGAGCAAAGTAAAAATATAAATAACGTTGACTCCTCGGCGAGGCTGCAAATTAAGGAAATGATGTCCTAAAGTTTTTGGGTAGAAGGTTGCTTCGTTCTTTTTAGCCACTGATAGCGGGGGATGTGAAACTTGTTAGTGGAGATTAAGTTATAAATCGTGTGTTAGTTGAGCAAATACCTGAAGGTTGTTTTGGGACGTGGGGGTACAGTCAGATGATTTCAGTATTTATAATTTTTTTTTTCAAAACTGTCGCTCATTTGAGATCAGTTTAATTATTGCACGGTGTGAGTTTTTTTTTTCCCCCATGGGATAGTATTTGGAATATTTTAAAAAGATACTACGATAGGGGTGGAACATCAAAAGTAGTTTTTCTTTAATAATAGTAATATATTTTCACTACCAATAGACATGTAGCTAAAGTTATGCCTATTTTGGCAAGCTTCACTTATAATGATTTTAAACACAGTTTTATCAAGCACTTTATTTTCTTTACCAAACAAGTTTTTCAGCAATTTATATAGTTGCTTCTATAAACTACTTAGCACGAACTTATCATAAGCTCCACAAGTATCAAATTGGCCCAACATCCTCAGAATATTCAGGCACAAACAATAGCCCATCTTCTATCCATTCAACACCTTGATTAAAATCCTCTCTTAGTCTTGAGCATGTTTGGGAACTATGGATTATAATCTACTTGGACTATAGTCCTCAAAATGTTTATAATTGAGGTGGATTTTAATCTAGAGTGGTAAATTTAGTGGATTTTAATAGACAAAAAATAAACTTATTTATCAGCCTATCGCCATAGAGTTTTCAATTCATTTAGTCAAAGCCGAAAAGAATAAACCTTAAATACTAAACCGTACACATGCATGCAAACACAGGCTGAAAGGTCGATAGAAATTAATAATAAGCCCTTTGAGTCGTTGTGCTTTGCCTCGAATTATATTCCGATACCATCCAATCCTACAACCTTCTGAAGTAATAATAAAGAATCCAACTTGCGTCGAAAGTTTAAATTAAGTCTCCTTAATCATTAGATGGGTTAAAACCCAGACTCACACAGTAGTGTCGGCCTAGACTCACACAGTAGTGTCAATTTTTAGAAAATCCGCTTATATTCGTGGTCAGTGGGATTTGAACCCGAGTTGCTCTGATACCATCTTAAATTAAGTTTCTTTAACCATTACACAAAAACTCCTAAGTTATGGTAATAATTGAGAATTATTTTTTTATATTCTAACAAAAAGCATTGAATGAAATGAACGAGGTTAGCTTCGCTTTATAGTCATATGGCCATTATCAGTGGAAATAATATAAAGATAAGGAGAAATAATATAAAGAGAAGGGAGAGATTTAGAGGATGAAGAGCTTTAAAAGAAATGAACTAGGGGAGCTTCGCTTTATAGCCATATCGCCGTTACTAGTGAGGAGTTACGGGTTGCTTCTCACTCAGGCATGCGCACAAGTATCACGTGCAAATCTTTGTTCATGGAATCAAAGTACAGCAATATCAGAGGAAAATGTTATTTGGATTTTTCCCGAACATTAATCAATGAGCACTGAACGATTCTGTAATTGCGTACATTAAATAAGGCGTCGCATGCATGATATTTCCTTTTCAGCATAAAAATATTTGGATTTGAATCTTTCTCGCCATCAAAAGTAGCAGTAAGAATCCTGTTAGAACCATCCTTATAGTAATGGGTTACGCCATTGCTTGAATTGTCATAATTTCCAAACTAACCCTTTGTTGGTAGCGGACATGAACCGTCGAGAAAACCATAAGCGGAAAAGCCAAAACACAATAAAAGAGTAAAGACACGAGATTTACGTGGTTCGCAAGTTGCCTACGCCCACGGGTAAGGAGGGGATTTTCACTAATAGAAAGAGAGAATACAAATTAGGATTACAAGTTCTCACAAAGAAACCCTAAAACAAACCTCTCAATCTCTCAAAGATCTCCTCTCCAAAGATGCACCAAACTCTCTCAAGGCTGCAAAACGTGCTTAAAACTTACCCTAACAATCGGGTTAGGGGTTATTAATAACCTCTAAGCGAATTGGGTTTAAAACCAATTCCTAATCGACCCGTTGACTGCCTGCATTAGTCGACTACAACTCATATTAGTCGACTAATGCATCAGATTAGTCGACTACAATACGATTAGTCGACTACCGGTTTCCAGCAGAAATACACCTTTATGCGTTTACGGTGTAGTCGACTACAACTCATATTAGTCGACTACTCGTTCCCGACCGAAAACTTGCTTTCACATGCGCTTTCAGGTGTAGTCGACTACAATGCCTAGTAGTCGACTACTCCTTCTTGTTTGTGCATGTTTTGTGCATGTTCTACAATTCTCCACCTCGTACATCATTTGATTCACCTCAAATTTTGGGCGAACACCGAAGAACACCAAGAACATCTAGAGATCATCATCACCAATCGGGCCAATCCAACATACTACACATGACGCCTCACATTACCCTCCCCAGGGATCAAGCTCACCGTAGTTCACCTCAAAACATCTCCACCTTACCCATTACAGCCCGAAGGGCCATGCCCTCTTGGGCAAATCAACAAGAGCGATATGAAGCAAGTCTAAGCAATGCTTAAACTTACTACCGTGACCACCTTGGTTAACATGTCGGGATTCTCATTCGTGTGCACCTTCATGAGAGAAATATCACCTCCTCTATGACATCCCGCACAAAATGATACGACATCAATATGCTTGTACGAGCATGATGAACTGATTTTTCGCCAAGTGAATTGCACTCTGACTGTCACACCACAAGTTCACGTTTTCCTGCTCAATCCCCAAATCGTCTAGAAGACCCCATAACCACAATGCTTCCTTCACTCCCTCTGCCATGGCCATGTACTCAGCCTCTGTAGTAGAAAGTGCCATCAGAGCTCGCAACATCGATCGCCAACTAACCGGAGCCCCATGTATCTTGAATACATAACCAGTAGTAGATCGCCTTCTATCTAGATCGCCCGCATAATCAGAGTCCACAAACCCGTCAATCTGACATGTTTCTCCACCAAAACACGCACTGTATCAATCGTACCCTTTAAGTACTGAGGACCCACTTCACTGCTGGTCGCGCCTTTCGGATTCGCCATGAATCTACGACCACACTAACCACCAGGAAATATCCGGGCGTGTACACACCATTGCATACATTAAGCTGCCAACTGCACTAGTATAGGGAATACGCTCCATGTGCGCCTTCTCTTCGCTGTAGTGGGAGATTGATTACCAGAAAGCCTAAAGTGTGGAGCCAATGGAGTCACCACCGACTTAGCACTTTGCATCCCGAACCTCGCGATCACCCGCTCTATGTAGCCCTTCTGACTCAAGAACAATCGTCGATCGCCGCTCTCTTCTAATCTCCATACCGGTATTTTCTAGCGGCACCCATGTCCTTCATCTCGAACTCTTCACCAAGTTGAGATTTCAACCTATCTATCTCCACCCCGCTCTTAGAAGCAATAAGCATGTCATCCACATACAAAAGAAGATAGATAAAATTACCTCCTGAAGCTTCGAATGTAAACACAACAATCATGATCGCCGGAAAACCCATGCTTCAAAGATGAAGGAGTCAAATCGCTTGTACCACTGCCGGAGATTGCTTTAATCCATCTGTTGACTTCCTCAAGCGACACACATGATTCTCCTTATCCTCAACCTTGTAGCCCTCGGGTTGATGCATGTAGATCTCTTCATCCAAGTCTCCGCAAGAAGGCTGTTTTAACATCGAGTTGATCCGACTCATAATCACCATAAGCAACAATACTCAATAGCACCGAATAGATGTGTGTTTCACCACCGGAGAAAATATCTCATTGTAATCCACACCCTCCTTCTTGCAAAACCCTTAGCCACTAGCCTTGCCTTGTATCTCACACCACCGAAGCTCAAAGATCTTCCTTTCTTTTATACACCCACTTACAACCAATAGCTTTTCTTCCTACGGCAATGGGGCCACCTCCCATGTTTGTTCTTCCAAGAGATTCCATCTCTTCCTCCATCGCAACCAACCAACTCTCACTATCCTTGTCCGAATAGCTTCCTTGAAGGAGACCGGCTCGTCCTCCTCCACCGAGTGCGTGATTCAACCATATTAGCTCGCCCATAGTGCTTTAGGGGTTGATCAGCCCCAGCCGATGCCTGCTTGTATGCCGCTTTGGCCTAGTGGAAGCCAAATTATCCTCGAGCTGCTGTTGTTGTAGTGCCTGTATTTTCCTCGCTGAACCTCCTCCCGCCAAGCTCATCATCTACGACTTCCCACTTGAGCACGATTAGAACCTAGTTGGTCTTTAGGTTCTATTTCAATAACACGAGACTTAGAAGTCTCACCGGTCATAACACCATCATCCTTGGACCCCTAGCAATCATGGATTTCTCATCAAAGGTAACATCCTGTGACCACGAACTTTGAATCTTCCGTACCAAAGGCGATAGCCTTTACGCCTTTGCATATCCCAAGAATATTGCCTTCTTGGCCTCGCGTCAAGCTTTCCCTCGTTGACGGATAGTAGGCGGTACATCCGAAAATTCCGAGCCTATCATAATCGCATGCTCCCGACCACCACATAGGGTGTATCACCATCAATGTCGAATGTGGTGAGCGGTTCACAATGTAACAAGTTGTAGCCACCGCCGCCCACCATTCGTTGCCCAATCACGCATAAGATCGCATACTCCGCGCCTTTTCGCGGTGTTGGTTCGATCTCTCCGCGACCCCATTCTCACGTGGTGTGACACGGTCTCGGTGTCGAACAATTCCCTCCGATCACGAACTCCTTGAAAGCACCATCGTATACTGCATGCCGTTATCGGATCTGGCGTCTTCAATTTCTTTCTGTCTGTTCTCAACCATTGTTCTCCACTTCTTGAATGTCTCAACACCTCATTCTTGTGCTTCTAAAATAAATCCAAGCATACCTAGAATAATCATTAATAAACGAGACATAATACGGAACCACCCTTGGAAGTTGTGCGGCGGACCCCAAACATCCGTGTGCACATAATCTAGTATCCCTCGCTCTTAGACTTGCCGTTCGAAACTTGACCTGTGTGACTTTCCATACACACAATCCTCGCAAAATCCATGCTAGGTTCTTCCGAAGAGATTCCATCTCTTCCTCCATCGCAACCAACCAACTCTCACTATCCTTGTCCCGAATAGCTTCCTTGAAGGAGACCGCTCGTCCTCCTCCACCCAGAGTGCGTGATTCAACCATATTAGCTCGCCCATAGTGCTTTAGGGGTTGATCAGCCCCCGTGCCTCCTGCCAGTATGCTCGCTTTGGCCTAGTGGAAGCCAAATTATCCTCGAAGTCGTTGTTGTAGTGCCTGTATTTTCCTCGCTGAACCTCCTCCCGCCAAGCTCATCATCTACCCGACTTCCCACTTGAGCACGATTAGAACCTAGTTGGTCTTTAGGTTCTATTTCAATAACCTGAGACTTAGAAGTCTCACCGGCCATAACACCATCATCCTTGGACCCCTAGCAATCATGGATTTCTCATCAAAGGTAACATCCCCACGACCACGAACTTTGAATCTTCTCCACACCAAAGGCGATAGCCTTACGCTTTGCATATCCCAAGAATATTGCCTTCTTGGCTCGCTCGCCAAGCTTTCCCTCGTTGACGGATAGTAGGCTACATCCCAAAAATTTGGCCTATCATAATCCGCATGTTCTCCGACCACACCCTATAGGGTGTATCACCATCCAATGTCGAATGTGGTGAACGGTTCACAATGTAACAAGTTGTAGCCAGCTTACGCCCACCATTCGTTGCCAATCTGCATAAGATCGCATACTCATCGCTTTTCCGAAGTGTTCGGTTCGATCTCTCCACAACCCCATTCTCGCTGGTGTAGACTGACCGTCGGTGTCGAACAATTTCCTCGATCACGAACTCCTTGAAAGCACCATCTCAGATACTGCATCCGTTATCGATCTCGGCGTTTCAATTTTTTCCGTCCCGTTTTCAACCATTGTTCTCCACTTCTTGAATGTCTCAACACCTCATTCTTGTGCTTCTAAAATAAATCCAAGCATACCTAGAATAATCATTAATAAACGACATAATACTCGAACCACCCTTGAAGTTGTCTGAGCCGACCCCAAACATCCGTGGCACATAATCTAGTATCCCTCTCGCTCTTAGACTTCTTTGCTCGTGAACTTGACCGCTGGTGACTTTCCATACACACAATCCTCGAAAAATCCATGCTAGGTTCCTTCAGATTCTTCACAGACCCTCTTTACCAAGCGTAACTAGACCCTCTCGACATATGCCCAAGCCGCCATGCCATAACCGTGCTCACATGGGTCTCCACCACTTCTTGCCCAGAACCATCGCCACCGTCCGCATTCGAGAGTATATAGATTACCGTGTGACGAACACCCTTCATCACTACTAAGGAACCACGAACAACCTTCTTCACTCCTTTTCCGCCACAATCCCGCAACCACCGGAGTCCAAAGCACCAACCGAGATAAGATTCTTCCGCAGTCGGAACATGCCTCACATCCGCCAAGGTTCGAACCACTCCATCATGCATCTTGATTTTGATATTACCTAGCCCCACTGCTTTATAAGCATGGTTATTCCCCATCAATACAGTTCCCCATCAATGCCTCTGTGGTAGTAAACCACTTCCTATTTGGACACATATGGTAAGAACAGCGAATCAAGAATCCACTTCCGGAGATCTCCTGCGCCACCCGTGGCGACATAGCATTCCTTATCGCCCTTCCTCCAAACGTAGCTCGCTTCTTCCTTGCCCTCTCCTCTCGGCCTTGTTGTTGTTCTTCTTTCCACCTACTCTCTTATTTGGACGGTCGACTTTGAAATGCCCGGCTTCACGCACTTGAAACATCATTTTCCTGCAAGAGGTCTTGATTTAGATCTAGACTTTCCTCCCTTGCCTTTTCCTCGCTCATTGCTCCTTCCTCTTGCAAACAATCCTCTGCTTGTTCCTTGTTACCGCCGATGGCCATGTCACTAGTTGCAATCTTCGAAGATCGTCCGCTAGAAGTGCCGTTCTAGTCTCATCCATCTTCAAATTTTCTCCCACAAGCCTCGGTGTTTGCACCAGGTTCTCATAAGACTTGGAGACGAGTAGTAGAAGCGCTGATCCTCGTCTCCTACTTTAACATCTATGTCTTTCAAATCGATATGATCCTATCAAACTTGTTGATGTGTTCCCGGATTGATGAGCCCTCCTCCATCTTGCAAGTATACAATTTGGATTTTAAGTAGATCCGGTTAGTTAGACTCTTCGTCATGAAGGTACCCTCTAACTTCTTCCACGCCCATGACCGTTTCTCTCCATCTACCAAGAAAGCTACATCCCTCTCGAGGCATAGGATAATCGGCGTGCTTCCAGATCCAACTCCTCCCAATCCTCATCGGACATATCCTTGTTCTTCTTCTTCTTTCCATCCAAAGTCTTGTGCAATTTTTACGAAATTAGAAAGTTTTTCATCTGCATCCTCCAATAAGAAAATCGTTCTTCCCATTGAACTTTTCAATCTCGAATTTTCCCACTTTGGTGATTCTTGGTTGGCGCCATCCTCTGTTTGTCTTCGTGAATCCGCTTCTCGTGAATCACCGAACACCCCTCAAATTAGAAATTACACCACTTCCAATTTGAACAATAGCTCGATACCAATTGTTGGTAGCGGACCATGAACCGTCGAGAAACCACCGCGGAAAAGCCAAAACACAATAAAAGAGTAAAGACACGAGATTTACGTGGTTCGCAAGTTGCCTACGCCCACGGGTAAGGAGGATTTTCACTAATAGAAAGAAAGAATACAAATTAGGATTACAAGTTCTCACAAAGAAACCCTAAAACAAACCTCTCAATCTCTCAAAGATCTCCTCTCCAAAGATGCACCAAACTCTCAAAGGTCGCTCCAAAACGGTTAAAACTTACCCTAACAATCGTTAGGGTTATTAATAGCCTCTAAACGAATTGGGTTTAAAACCAATTCCTAATCGACCCGCTTGACTGCCTGCATTAGTCGACTACAACTCATATTAGTCGACTAATGCATCAGATTAGTCGACTACAATACGATTAGTCGACTACTGCACTCCAACGCTAAATACACCTTCATTATTTACAGTAGTCGACTACAACTCATATTAGTCGACTACTCGCACTCCAACGCAAATACACCTTTTCGTCATTTTATAAGGTAGTCGACTACAACTCATATTAGTCGACTACTGCTCCCGACCAAAACTTGTTGCTCGTTTCATAGGTAGTCGCTACAATGCCTAGTAGTCGACTACTCAACCTGAAAACTGTTTGTGCATGTTTTTGTGCATGTTCTACACCCTTTAACCACTCGTGAATGATATAAATCACCCTTTCTATGGGGTGTTATAATAGAATCCTTACTCCAAAAGTAGTAGTAGAACCACTAATTTTAATCTTTGTTTTTCATTTTAGGGTGTGTTTGACAATCTTCTCAAAACTAGGCCAGAACATGACCTAGTTTTGAGAAGAACTGATTCTTTTTTTATCCAACCCCCCATGGATCAAAAAAGAACCGGTTTAGTGGGGGTTATTGGTCTGGGTTAAATTGGGCTAGTTTTGGCCCACTTTTACCCGAACAACATTCCTCTCAAAATGGGATCCGGTTCAAACTTGACCTCATTTTTGATGGTTGCCAAACAGGCCCTTAGGGATTTTTATAGTTAAGATTAAAATTATAATATTATGCATCAAAATTTTTAGGGAAATAAATGCAATCTCCTTTTTCCCTCCCTTTTCTCTTTTCTTTATTGCTTTTTGAAAGCATTTTATTTAGACTTCTTTTACACAGTTCTATTATTGATATTGATACAGAATTGACTCGTTTCTTTCCGCATGAGGCATATGCTTTATCTTCATTTTAGCTGTAAAAAATAATCAAATTGACTTTACTTTTTTTAATAGTAAAGTGATATGTATAAAAATTATTCTTAAGGTTTTAGAATCGCCTTTTATAGTTCGAATAATCATAAATTGTGATGTTACTAACATATGGAACTAGATCCTCATGGTAATTGGAGAAAGTTTCAATACTTAACCATCTGTTTTATTTTCTAGAGATTAGATCACATCAATTTTCACTATTATTTTGAAAACCACTATAATCATAAAATCACTATTGTGAAAATCATTATTATGCATGGTGAAAATGTTACATGGCCTTATCTCAACCCCTAAAATTGAAATGGATGCTAGGGCTTGAGGTAATTGGAGAGAATATGTATCCTACAACATATAGCATTGCTGAAGTGAAAAACAAAAAATTAATATTAAACATAGGAGAAATGGGAGGAAAGATAGAAGAGAAGATATTTTTCTATACTATAAATTAGGAAGCATAAAACTAATTTTAATTTTAGTCTTGCGATTAAAATTAAAAGCATTGATTCAAAGTCAATCCTGTGAGCATGATTCAAATGGATCCTCTCAACTACTAAAATCGTAATAAGGAAATCATTACTTATAATAACAGCTGTCAACTTTTTAGTGGATGCTTGTGACTTATTTTAAATTTTAGTAATTCCCAATTCTCTGTGTATTGCACTTATTTTAACTTTTCACGAATGACAACCACAAACTAAACATTAGATGATTATGACTAAATATTATAATCTATCCACTGCTTTTTATAGAAAAGAACCAAATCCAACTCAAGTTATGACTATTTCTAGAAAAGAAAAGCCAAAAGACATATTTATAGTATATATCAAATATGTGGATACTATCAACCCGAAATATTAATAGTATCCAACCGTTGGATGTGATCTACTATACATAAACCGCTTAAAATAAAATTTCAAAGGGTTTCAGAGGTGTTTTATATCATTTATCAAGGGGCAAAAAATAAGTAACTTTATGAAAATTAAACGTTGATTTTACGACATATGATTCATGGGTTAATAATACTAAATCATTTGAAATATTATTTCTAGATAGGTCATGTGTAATAGATTACATTTAGTGGTTTGGATTTTTATTTTCGGACTCTAAAATTTAAAATTAGGTTGATAGTATCCGGATGTTGGATACTATTAAAAATAACCTAGCTCGAACTCTTTCAACTTTTTATTGTAAAGAAGGAAGTAAAACAAGCATTGACACCTCCATGGAAATCACACTCAAACATGAAACAAACTCATCCTCACGTGCTCTTTCTCTCTCTCTCCATTTTATTACTTATTCGACACACTAAATATATGGATCGAGAGCCTTAAAACAAGTAGCAAATCATCAAGCGCAGATTGTGGGATTGGCAACAAGGTAGATTTCAGCGGCCTTGATAGCATTTGTCATCATCTCTTTTCCCTTTGCAACCTCATCAGTCGTATCAACTCCATGGAGAGTCCTGTAAGTACCCTCAAACTTAACAACACATCCGCCATTGCTCAATGGCACGAGCTTGAAATGAGAAGAGGCTGACTCAAACTTAGTACCGAGATCACCACCTTCAATTAGGCTACTCTTGCACTCAAAATTCGCCTCGTCTACGAAGTCCAAGCGCTCCTTAAGGTAGGGAAAGGGCATTGCTGCACATATATATATAGAAACAAAATAGTTAATACTAAGGCAATTGGTAATTATAAGTTCTTCGCATTAGGATGGACATAAAATGTCAGTTATTAAACCTGAAGTGAAATTGATCTGCCTGATGCTGCCCACACCGCCATCAGTTGCTACAACGCTAGCACTTGACACAATTTCAGGCAAGATCTTAGGAGCCAGGTTGTGCCATTCCATCATAGCAGCCTTAAAAAGGCGAGCAGCGGAGACTGAGGACTCGATCTCTTGGCTAACAGTGCTGGAACTCATATTGCCTTAAGTTTATAAAAGAATCTAATTAATTTGCTTAATAAGATGAAGAGGTTTTCGATGAAAGATGGGTAACTTATGAATGGCCTTTTATAGATGTGGAGTGATAACTATATAACTACTATAAAATGTGCACAGGGTCGCTAGCTCACCAAACAATTCAAAGATGGACGGTGTGTTACCCGTTTTTTAAGATGGACGATTCAAAGATGAACCGTAAGTGCTCATCATGGCTGAAATATTGGTAGTTGAGAAATTAAAATTAGGAGCATGTATCGCGTTCGTAACTGGACTTTGGGATAAAAACGAAATGCATGTGAAGGCTTCTAGAAATTATATATATTTATCTAATTAATTAATAATCTATGTGATGCCGACGATGCCTTGTAGTGTCGTGTTCCTGGTCCATCAGTCACGTTGATCACTCACTAGCTCTTTAGTCTCCACTTAAGATTTGGAGTAATTACTGGCTTGATTTGATATATATATATATATATATATATATATATATATATATATATATATATATATATATATATATAGGTTTGACGAGGGACTTTTCCACGATGATGTAGAATGCGCTATGACATATTCATGGAGAAGCGGGACTATCACAAGCCCAAACGCGACCTGGTAAGTAAATAGCTTACCTTGAAGAACATGTCGTATCTTTAAACCGTAAGTCGGAATTGGACGAACTTTGTCTTTAAATCACTTATTTTTTCGAGACGAAGTCAACCAAACCTACCAAAGTTCAGTTTGCCGCCGTCCGTTTCACCAAATTCCGTCAGGATTGAGAGATATCAGGGTTTTTGTTAGTTTTTTACTATTTTTAGTAATATTTTAGAAGTCTGTTTTGATTAGGAAGCAAATCCGGTTTGATTCCAAATTTGACCGATTTACTTCCCTAATCATAGGGAGTCTTTTAAGGATAAATTTTTTATTTCTATTTTTGGCAAAGTTCGGGTCAATTAGAAGTCTTGTTTCTATTTTTAGTAAAGTTCGAGTCATAGTAGGAGTCTTGTTTATTTTCTATTTAAACAGAGTCTTGTAAGCTCTAGAGGCATATCTTTTCATCAATAAAATTTTATTTATTATATTTTCTTCATGGATTCGAAGCTCTTCGTGGATTCGGAGATCGCTCTTTGTGGATTCAGAGAGCAACCCTTGATGGATTCCAAGGTTTCAACTTCCGCGCTGCATCACACGATCCTTTAGATAATGAGTAATAAACCTCCGGGCGTGGCTAAGGCGCACCCCTAACTCACGGCCTCTGGTATTCCAGGAAATTAAATTTCTGTGGGTACTCTCCGAAGAGTCGAACCTGAGACATTAGAGTACTACTCATATGCAGCTTACCAACTTGGCTAGATCCCTTTGGGTTTGATTGACTCTATACTTATCAAGTCCAAAATTATAACTTAAAACTCTGATATAAATTATTAAAATTTGATTAAGGATCAATCTAGTAGATGTAGATTCATGTGGATTGATTAACAAGGAAGAAATTGCATCAACTACCTATATAACTAAAGGCAAACATCAAATATTACTGTTCATGCTGGTGTAATTTAAGTGTACCCCCCACCCAGCTGCTACAATGTACTCACACCTCAGACATCCACCCGCAACTTCACAAAAATGGGAAGGAGCAAAAATTTAAGCCATAAATTTTTCTAAATTTTATCCGATTTTTCAGGATATTTATCCGGTTTCCAGTTTTATATCAGTTTTGAAATTCAAACTACCATAAATAATTGAATGCAGCTGTACACCTCATATCTCTCTCCTATCTCTCTCTCTCTCTGTGACTCTCTCTCTCTCTCTCTCTCTCTCTCTCTCTCTCTCTCTCCCCTCTTATCTCTCCATAACCATTCTCGTCATTCCTCTTTTCCTCAAACAAGACCCTAATGCTATGTTTGGGAGTTTACTGACGAAGGTGATGGGAAAGAAGGGAAGAGGAAACTAGGCAAAGGAAAGGAAGGGAAGGGAAGGATAAATGTAATAATCATGTTTATGAGTTTAGTAAAGAGAATGGAGGGGAACTAATCTTAGTCGTTGGATTTGTATCATGATGGTCCAAATTTTTTTACTTCCTCTACTCCCTAATTTAGGGTAGAACCAAATTATATAGAATGGAGGTTAATGGATATAAAATTTGTTGCTACCCTTTCCCTCCATTCCCTTCAACAAAAACTCCCAAAAAAGGTGAATCTATTTAACTTCCTTCCCCTACCCCTCATTCACCCCCATCCAAACAAAGCATCAACCATCGATCAGTTCTTGTAGCCATTAACGACATCGTCAACCATCAATGAGTCCCTGCTGACCATCGATAGTTCGATGGCTAAAATTAGCTTTCGAGCTGATTTTCCTGTTGTTTTTCGTCATACACGTTTTATACCTATATTCACCTGTACTATATCATCTCAAAATTTATTATACCAAATGAGAGTTTATTATTACTCAAACAAGAGATATTGTATGAACTACGTCCTAACAATATCCCCCTTTTAATAATAAAAACTTAAAATTTAAAATACCTAAATAAATACATATTTGAGAAATATAAACAACAACAATATGCACAAATACACTTTTATGCAAAAACAAAGCTCTCCCTACATTCATGCATTCGTGAAAAGTGTAATCAAGCATAGGTATTATAAATCCGCCCGTCAAAAAAAGCAATGCATCGAGTGTTTCAAAAATTTTTAAAAAATCAAAAACATGAAACTATTTAAATAAAAACTTCACTCATGCAAAGATCATCAAAATTTCAAATTTCACCACCTAATTCTCCTCCTTTTGTTATTAGCAAAAGTAAAAAAAACTCACCAATGGATATATTGCAAACAAGAAAAATTCAAATAAAAATTATTCAAAAGGTGTATGGGAGAGAAAAGAATCTTGGTGCACACAAAATTTATAGAGAAATAGCAGAGATTAAAATTTAATGACAAAACACATGAATATAGGAGAAAACACATTAAAAAGCACGACAAAAGATTAAATATCAATGTAAAGTGTGTGAAACAAATAGTGAAAAAACTTATACTAGTTCATTGGGCGATTTCGGGTATGTCAAAGTGAATATTGAGCATCTAATAAGACTTGAACAATCTTAACCTTAGATTCTAGGACTAAAGTGTCGTACTATCACCTCAACCATATCGGATTTAGGAGGAAGAATGATTGTGTTTGGCGGGTTACTCACACCATCTCTAAATATAACATATATTCAGTACAGGATGCCTGCCCTTTGAGATATGCACAAACACAAACCACGAGTCTGAGTCTTTAACCATATTTTAATGAATACACTCAATTTTCTGTATATTTCATAAGAGTGTGGATCTTTGATCATCTTTTTAACAAATACACTCTTATTGTTTAATAAATATTTTGATAAATGACTTTTGTACATATAAAGATAAAGATTTGTGCATTGGCTAAGTCAAGAATGAGCTAAAAATACTTGATATAACCAAAAAATATCTATAAACAAAACATAAGACTCTCGACCACTATTTTATATAATAAAACATGATAAGTATAGAAATAGGTGTGTGAAATTACTGCATGGAATATCTCATGTAAACAACGTGTCGTGTAATCATCATTTGGTCATTGTGTGCAAAAATAAATATGTATAGATTGAAAAATCATATGTGATCATGTGTGATATAATCAAGCCTATATACCAAAAGATAACATCATCTGCATCAAACTTGTAAAGGCATATACATAGGCTTGTCAAATTTTTTTAATTTTTCAAAGAAAACAAAAAGAAACAAGGAGAAATTTTTGTTTTATTTTTGATAAAAATAAAAAAGAAAAAATATAAAATGAATCTAAAAAGAAAAAAAGATAGAAAAATCAAGTAAAAATAAAAATCCAAAATATGTACATACAATAGGAAAATGTTATAAAATATACCTTTACTTATCCCTTTGAGAGGATTTGTTGAAACAAATGTTTATGCAAGTTGTGCTTTTGCATTAAATCCTCGCTTGCATAATGAGATCATCTTTTCATGTATTAGTAACTTCTCATCCCTTTGTTCTTTTTGGTTAGACTAAAAATAGATACTTATCTTTTGAATATGCCTTGGCGACCAAAGCGGATGTTCTCTTACTCTTTAGCCTTCACCACCTTCTGGCTGACCAAAAGATGTGACCTAGGTATCCACATTGATTAGCAATTATACCTTGTGGTACCCAAATCGATTAACTATTTTAACTCTATTGTGCATGCGACAATTCATTAAAACATGACACATTCTACCACATAAAGTGGAAATAGTAAAAGATGCATTTGAGATGGGTGCAAAAAGTTAAGTTATTTCCTCTTACAAAAATAGTTAAAACTTTTATGTTTTTCGAATATGAATAACCAAGTTTAGTTTTAACTTTTACAAATCGTTGATTAGAAAGGGTCATGTTTAAACCTTTGGAATCCAATAAAATTCTTTTCACGATCTTTTCCAAATCAATATTTATGGACTTAAGTTATTTATTTTGAAACTATGATAGTACATCTAGTTTTAAACTTTCTTTGTTCGAAGACAACTCACATAAAAGTTTATTTACCCTAACAACTAATTTTAAATTTCACTTGATTTTTAGTTAGTTGCTTGGATAAATCATAGTTCATGTCTCTATACATGGAACATTGTATGTATTCGAAGAGGTATTTTCACTTGTATTGTTAGATGTATTCAATTCTAAAAAAGATTTTTAATTTTACCACTCAATAATTTATTATCATTCTTTAAATTTGAATTCACCATTTTAACAATTTTATATTTTTCAGCAAGTTTTGCAAATTGACCCAACATTTTATTATATTTAGAATATAAATCATCATTATGTAAGGTATACCTCACTATCGAGCTCTCGTGTTCTGATTCATCTGAATTACTATCTTTAGCCATGAGATAGCATTGTGCTCTTTTATCATCATCGCCGAGCTACCACTCGTTCAATGTAGTCACTTTGGAACTTTTATCTTTTCCTTTATAATTATTTTTGTTTTACGGGTAATTCTTTCTTAAGTGATCGGGTTTTCTAGACCAAATGAATTAGTTTAGTATCGAATCACTAGAATAATATTTGCTTACCTTGCTTGTGTAGTGATCCTATTTGTCTTGCAGAAATTTATGACCATCCTTTGATTTGAGGAAGGATTCATGGCCTTTAACAATTTGATCAACATGATTATTTTCATTGTTGGAGCTTGAGCTTAACTCTATCTTCTTTTTAGATCGAGTTTCTCTTTTTAGCCTTCAAAGCTAACGACTTCTTCTTGGTGTTATCTTATGAATCATCTTCTCTCTCTTTTAATCATACTTCATAGGTGAGAAGATTCCATACAAGATTCTCAAGAGCTAGTTCAGAAAAACATTGTAATCCTTCAATGGCCATTACTTTTAGTTCCCAATCCCTAAAAGACAATGAATAATTTTTCTCACAAGCTCCTTGTTATCATACTCCTTCCCCAAAGCTTTGATTTATTCACCATGTCCATGAATCGGTGAACATATCACGAATACTATCAGAGGCCTTCATCTTAAAATTCTCATACTTACTCACAAGCATTGTAAGTTTTACCTCTTTCACTGTAAAGTTCCATCGTGTGTAACTTTTAGAGTTTTCCAAATTTTACGTGTAGTAGAATAATTTAATTTTACGTGTAGTAGAATAATTTGACGTACGATTAAATTCTTCAATAGTTAAAGAGTATTTTATGTAAAGATAGTAGATTCACTATAGCCATTCTCTACACTACTCCAAACGTCATAATCAATGGACAATAAAAAAAACTCTCATACGCACTTTTCAATAGGTGTAGTTTATCCCATCAAAAAGCGGGAGTCAGTTAACTGCATGTCACTTAAGAAAAGCCTTTGCGGTGTCAAAAGAGATATCTCTACCATAGATTATGAATCCTAAATATGGGTAACAAGGCACTAATACCACTTACGGATCTGAGATGCAAGTTTAGGGGGGGGTGAATGGAGTTGCTATCATTTTTAGCTAAAATCACAAAATACGCAGCGGAATAAATAAAATAAAAGTGATCAATGATAAATAATCATAAACAACAACCAACCATGAATACGCAAAATTTTATAGTGGTTCGGATAATAATCTTACGTGCACTCTTCTTTCTCAAGAAGGGGCTTCCTACTATCCCAAGAGTTCTCTTGAATCACAACCCGGCTCAGTGGGCTTACAAAGGCTGCACTCTGAAATCTATCCGAAACCAGTCGTCTAATCTAACTCTCTACAATGAGTAAATATCTAGCCCTAGCTAGTCCCGACCCTCAATTAACACCAGCTTGAGTACGCCGTAGAAACAAGTTTGAAATACAACCTATCAAACACAATTAAGCTTAGAAAATATGAAAGATATTACAGCCCTTTTGATAAACAAATCATCCTTCCATGAATCAAAGTGTAGCATGATAAAGAACGGTGTTGATAATGAATCCAAGGGCAACTCTCCTCGTTGAAATGATCCGGACATGTTGTACACGATGATAAAGAGTTTTTCGAAGCTCCGGGGTTCAAAATCTTTAATATAATCTCTTCTCAAATCGAAACTCTAGAACTCTCCATTTTATCTATCTCTTTCAATGAGATATAGCCTCCGATAGGTCAGGAAAGAGATATTCTAAACGTGGTGGAGTTTGGAAATCAAAAGGAATGACGAACGACTGTGATTAAAACTTAAAATATACAATTAGTCGACTTTACCATCGATGGGTTCCTGCAAACCATCGATGAGTTGAAATCCTATCTCTGGAATTTCATCAATCGGTTAATCCTATCTCTGGAATTTCATCAATCGGTTCCTATAGCCATCGATGACATCATCAACCATCGATGAGTCCCTACTGACCATTGATGGTTTGATGGCTGAAATCAGCTTTCGAGCTGATTTTCACATTGTTTCGCCAAGTACACGTCTTATACATGTATTCACCTATACTATATCATCTCAAACATTTATTAGTATCAAAGAAGAGTTTGTTATTACTCAAACAAGAGATATTGTACGAAGTACATCCTAATAAATTATGTGGTTCGTTTTCTCTGTATGCTAGTGATATTGGTTCATAGTATTGTATAAATCAATCTCGAACTTGAAAAGGTGTTGACAATTATAACAGATTCCATTAGTAGTGAAGTGTGAGGAGACAATAATCTCCATCACATTTTGAAAATTTCAGACTTTAATACCATTTGATGTATTGAAAGTTTTAGATATCTTTGACAAATTTTGAGAGAGATTGAGGATTTGATTTGTCGTTCTATTTGTCTGATTGTGTTTGTCAAGAGAGAAGATGAAGATTATCGGGTTTGGATTCTCATATGTTGGGGAAGAAGATGAGTGAAAATGGGTTTGGGTTTTCATTAAATGGATTTGAGTTTGCAAGGACTTAATAGGTACAAATTTAAAGGTTGTGGATTTGGGTGTGGCTGAGGGGTATAACTGTCCATGCAAGAAAAAAGCTATAAAAAACAGAATATTCTCCATCTAATAACACCAACTAACTAGAGGAACTAATATCAACATATTAATGTGATTTGGGGACTAACACCAAAATATAAATATTTAGGGGACTAATATCAAAATACTAATGATTTTAAGGGACTAATATTGAAGTTTTGGATATTATCCATGTAAAAACTAGTGGAGGGACCACTAATTTTAATCACAACCATTGATTCTCTAATTGATGGTTATGATTCATTTTAAATTTGACACTAATCATACCTCCATGAATTACACTCATTCCTAATTTGTACTCAGAGAAAAACATAACCATCCACTAAAGAATCAATGATTATAATAATGTAATGGTCTCTCTACTATATTTTTATAGTGGAGAGGGTCTAAAACTAATATAGAAAACCCTAACAGAAAAGCTATGTTTTTACTTTACTATGGTACACAAGGAGGTAAACAAGCATGGGACAAATCCATGCAAATCACACTCAAACATGAAACATTAAACAAAAGAGTACAACTCATCCTCAGATGCTCTCTCTCCAATTTATTACTTACTCAAACACACTAAGTATATGGGATTGAGAGCCTTAAAACAAGTAGCAAATCATCAACCGCAGATAGTGGGATTGGCAACAAGGTAGGCTTCAGCAGCCTTGATAGCATTTATCATCATCTCTTTTCCCTTTGCAACCTCATCAGTCGTATCAACTCAGGGGAGAGTTTTGTAAGTACCCTCAAGCTTAACAACACGTCCCCCATTGCTCGATGGCACGAGATTGAAATGAGAAGAGGCTGATTCAAGCTTTGTACCGAGATCACCACCTTCAATTACTCTACTCTTGCACTCAAAATTGGCCTCATCTATGAAGTCCAAGCACTCCTTAAGGTAGGGAAAGGGCATTGCTGCACATATATATAGAAACAAAATAGTTAGAACTAAGGCAATTAAGATAAAAGACTATTGATTTAACCTGAAGTGAAATTGATTTGCTTAATGCTACCCACACCACCATCAACTTCAACGCTAGCGCTCGACACAATTTCAAGTAGGATCTTAGGTGCGAAGTTGTACCATTCCATCATTGCGGCCTTGAAAAAGCGAGTAGCTGAGACTGACGACTCGATCTCTGATGGTGCTAGAACTCATATTGCTTTTAGTTTGTAAAAGAAGCTAATTTGCTTAATAAGCTAGATGAAGAAGTTTTTGTTAGGATGTAGTTTGTACAGTAGCTCTTGTTTGAGTAATAACAAACTCTCATTTGGTACTAATGTTTGTTTGAGATGATATAGTACAGGTGAATACAGGTATAAGACGTGTATGAGGCGAAATGATACAAAAATAAGCACAAACATTGATTCCAATCATCGTACCATCAATAGTTATCAGGGAACCATCGACGGGTACGAGGTCATCGATGTTTTATAGCAACAAATTGTAGAATTTTAGAGATAGGATTTTAGCTCATCGATGGTTCATAGAAACCCATCGATGGTGCTCAGGGACCCATCGATGGTCGTGAGCAACCATTAATAGTTAAGTCAGCTAATTGTAGAATTAATGATTTAATCACAGCTGTTCGTCATTCCTTTTGATCTCCAACTTCTACCACATTTAGGATATCTCTTTCCTGGTTGATTAAAGACTATATATGATTGAAAAAGATAAATAGAGGAGAGGAGTTCTAGGGTTTTGATAAGAGCTTTAGGGTTTTGATTAAAGAAGATATTAGATTGAAGGTTTTGAACCCCAAAGCCTCAACAAACTCTTTCTCGTCGCACTCAACATCTTCAGATCATCTCAGTGAAGAGAGTTGCCTTTGATTTCATCATCTATACCATTCTTCATTAAGCTTCACTTTGATTCATCGAAGGACAGTTTGTTAATAAAAAAGGGCTGTAAGATCTTTCTTATTTTATGTGCCTAAATTGTATTTATTGGTTTGTTTCAAGCTTGTTTTTATGACGTACTCAAGACGATATTAATTGAGGGTTAGGACTAGCTAGGGCTAGGTGTTACTCATTGTGGAGGGTTAGGTTAGACAATAGTTTCGGGTAGATTGTAGGGTGCAGTCTTTATAAGCCTACTGAATCGGGTTGTGATTCAGGAGAACTCTTGGCATAATGAGGAAGCTGCTTCATGAGAAAGAAGAATGGACGTAGGATTGTTATCGGAACCACTATAAAATTTTGCATGTCCTTGATTGGTTATTTTTTGCTTTTATTTTATCTATTCGGCTGCTTATTTTATGTTTTTATCGAAAAACGATATCAACCCTATTCACCCCCCTTCTAAGCTTGCATCTCAGATCCAACAATTTTTTATAGAAGATGGGTAAGTTATGGATAGGCTTTTATATATGTGGAGTGATAACTACAACTAATATGAAATGTGCTTGTATAGGGTCGCTAGCTCACCTAACCATTCAAAGATGACTAGCCTCTTTCCCCCCTCCAATTTTTAAGATGAATAATTCGAAGATTAATCGCCCTCATGGTTTGTATCTTAGAATTATTATCAATGAAGCTCCATCACTCACAATTATTAATAGGAAAGGACATACACGTCAAGGCAGAATTTTAATTATGTATTTTATTTATTGATCTTATATATAACATGCTGACGATGCACATATATTACTTTTCTTGTTCTTGGCCCGCTCTTTACTGCGACTCATTAGCCCTACAATCTCCACAAAAGATTAACGGAGTGATTACTGGCTTGATTGGCTCTCTTAGTTTTAGGTAAACCACGTTAAGAACTTAGAAAAATGGATTTGATATAAATATGTCCGGACCTCATTCAACAAAAAGAAAAGCGTAATTAATTAGGTCCAATTAGCAATGAACCTCCATCAATCACAATTGTAGATATCTCAAATGTGATACATTAACAAATCGCTCATATGAGTTATACAGGACCAACTAAAAGGAGTGGATTTTTTTACTTTAAACTATGGAGAATGATGAGATCATCAATATATAGGAAGAATTCATGCGGACAAATTCTCATATGAGGAGTCACATTTGCCTGCCTCCTCATCGTAGTCGTCTATTTGAAACTCCAATTGTAGACCTATCATTAAGGAGTTGAGTTGAATGCTTAGCTAGTGATAGTCTCGAATCACAATTACGGGTTTGAACCCGCGTTGTACCTAAAACCAATTGATTAGCCCCATATGGACTGCAGAGAGAATTGGGTACATAAGTAAATAAGATTTGATTCATAATTTTACTTGGGTTTCCTCTTCTTAAACAAACTGATTTTCTAGTACAATACTAATTAACAGATTTATACACATTTAGATTGAGCCTTAGGAAGATTTTAATAGTTGATATTTGAGCCTACATATGGCTTGCTATAGCTAATGTTTTTCTTCATAATGATCCATTTAATTAATCTCAATCATAGAACAACGAATCAAGAGTTCTACTACAAAATCAAAGAGTCAGTGGACAGGTACTAGCATAGGCACCGTCAACATGTAGATAATCGAATAAACTATCTAATTTCTAGAAGCCTTGGCATGTGTTTCGTTTCCTACTACTTAATCTTGTTATTATATTGTCCCATTCAGCAAGATACTTTTTCAATTTGCAAATAAATCTAACCAAAGATTAAAATATATCGCAACAACGCTGGCCATCTTTGAATGGTTCTTCTCATCTGCACTGGAGACCGATGCACCTTGGATACACATGCACCCTAGCTACCACTCCACATCTATAAAAGCCCATCCAGAACTCACCCATCTTCCATCAAAAACTTCTCATATTGTTAATTGACAAAATTAGGTGTTTTTTACAAACTTAAGGCAATATGAGTTCTAGCACTGTCAGCCATGAGATCGAGTCCTCAGTCTCAGCTGCTCGCCTTTTCAAGGCTGCAATGATTGAATGGCACAACCTCGCTCCTAAGATCCTGCCTGAAATTGTGTCGAGTGCTAGCGTTGTTGCAGTTGATGGTGGTGTGGGTAGCATTAGGCAGATCAATTTTACCTCAGGTTTAATCATTAACCCCATCTTCATTAATTGAAAATGTACTGTTATCAATTCCATTAGTATCAATTGATCTAATTCTATGTGCAGCAATGCCCTTTCCCTACCTTAAGGAGCGCTTGGACTTCGTAGACGAGGCCAATTTTGAGTGCAAGAGTAGCCTAATTGAAGGTGGTGATCTTGGTACTAAGCTTGAGTCAGCCTCTTCTCATTTCAAGCTCGTGCCGTCGAGCAATGGTGGATGTGTTGTTAAGCTTGAGGGTACTTTCAAGGCTCTCCCTGGAGTTGAAACGACGGACGAGGTTGCAAAGGGAAAAGAGATGATGACAAATGCTATCAAGGCCGCAGAAGCCTACCTTGTTGCCAATCCCACTGCCTACGCTTGATGATTCATGCTTTGCGTTGAGTCTCTCAGTCCGGTACAAGTTGTCGAATCAGTAATAATATGGAGAGATCTTGTGTGCCTGAGTGTTTAAGGAGCTTTGTTTAATTCTTCATGTTTGAGTGTGATTTGTGTGGAGTTGCCCTATGCTTGTTTACTTCCTTGTTTGCAATAATAAAGTAAAAACATGCCCTTTCTATTTTACTTTTTACCATTTCTTTTTGGATTTTCTATCAATATATAATCATAATTTGAATCAGATTAGATTCTCTATAAATAAGTTGATTGTGGGGACTCGTCTTGAATGAAAGTGAAGATAAGTCTGATAGACTAGGATAGGGCAAGTGCTAAAAGTTGGAATAAAACCTTATTAGCAACACAACTGATAATACTATAGACTGTGTACAACCAGGTCACGATTCCACTAACAATTAATCTATAATGACTTAAGTTAATCTCAAACCCTAATCCCACTCTCTTTGTCATTTATGTTCTCTCTTTTATATTATCTTAATTGGTAGCCAAAAATACATATTAATATGACAAAGTTTTCATCTTTTTAGGCCAAATTTACAACCGTATTAACATTGAATTTAATTTTTCTTTCCGGAATGGATCCCATTGAAACACTCACCAATGGGCATTAATGTAGCGCAGAAGTGTCCAAAATCTACCAAGGGAGCTCTTCGAATCCACGAAGAACGATATCCGAATCCACGAAGAACTTCGAATCCATGAAGAAAAATAATATAACCATTCTTCTTAAACAGAAAAATAAAACCTACTCTAATAGGAATAGAAATTCATAAAAGAAAAAAAATTCACAACAACCTAAAAGACTCCCCATAATAGAGGAAATAAATTAGTCCAAATTGAATCAAGATTGAATTTGTCTCCTAACCTAAATAGACTATAACTTTATTACTAAAACTAACTAAAAGATCTACCAAAAATGGGTACTGCTAATAAGAATTTTGGAATCTGGCAATCTGGTTGACTTTGTCCCATCAAGATAGGTGATTTACGTAGATGAAATATCAGAATCCACTTTCTGGATTGGGAGATATGGTCGATCTTTGCGCACAAGTCAATAATGCATATGTATCTGTGTTTGGCTCGTGATGGTCCTATTCCTCCATGAATTTGTTTATTATGTATCCTACATTAATCTCCCCTTGTTGAAAGATGCTCGACCCCAAGCTTATATTTATTTAAATAGTAGCTTTCTTAATTAAAGAACTTTTCTTTTCCTGCGTCGATCAGCTTCCGCTTGTACTTAGCATTGTTTTTCCATATGTTCTTTCAACTTTTCCGCTAGGACCTCTTCTGCATTAAACTTGTCTATGAATCTTTCTCACACCACGTGTACATGACTTGCGGCATGTGAGTCTGCAATTGACTTGAAAAACTCCTCCAACTCTTTTCCTTATTACTTTTCATATTCTAGTGCTGGAAGTATCATCTCAACTTAATTTATTAAAATTATTGACAATCTTCGCTTCCAAAGAAGAAAAATTTCCCTCATAGTACATACGCAATTCTTTCATCTCCCTTGTCTCGGGCCCTCCACCAAGCAAGTCACACATAGCCTTCCTCTCTAGTGTCTCCTTCTAATCCATCGCAATCACATCAGTAGATGTAATATTGCTCACTATAGCTTTAGGAATTTCATGCATACTATCCATCTTCACTATCATATCACCATCAGCATCAGGAATCTCATGCATAACGAGGATTTGCACCTTAGGAGAAATTTTGGCAAATGCAGACTCTTCTTTCCAAGTAACAACAAAGTCATAGACCTCTTCTTATTGCTTCAAGTCTTCTGCTTAAGCCTCGTTGTCTACCACTAAAAGTTTTTTCTTATCAGTAGTCCCATCATGGAAGGCTCCTTTTCTGTAAGAGGCATGAGTGAAATTTGACTTCCATCCTTCTTAAAGATATAAGTATTATTTCTTCTCCTGTGGGTAGCACCAACATCAAACTGTCACGTCCTGCCTAAAAGCATATGACAATCATCTATCTCTACCATATCACATAGCACCTCATCGACATAGTTGCGACCGATGGAAAAAGGCACCTGATACACCTCATTGATATGCACATCATTGCCCTTGTGAATCTAGTCGATCTTGCGGAGAGTTGGGTGTTTCTCTGTCTTCAATTCTAATTTCTCTTCTATATGCCGAGAGACAAGATTCTTGCTACGGTCACTATCAATAATAACATCACAAGTCTTTTGCATCACGGTGTATCTTATGCGGAAGATACTATGCTTTTGAGGTGGTTCTTCTCATTTTGTTGCTTATTCAGTATTCTTCACAACACGAGGGTCTTACTTATGGGTGTATTGGGGCTGCTTAATCTCTATATGATTATAGTTAGAGTGTGAACTTGGATATTGATTGAACACATAATAATAGGCAGGAAGAAAATGAGCTTTCAAAAATTTCTTCATCTTCACCGGCGATCGGATTTTTTGCTTCTATTAACGGGCGCATTCGTCACATAATGACTGCCATTAAAAGATGGCTTTACTCTTAAGTTGGTAGACTACTCCCTTAACTTTCTAATCTTCTATGATCGAGTTCCATAAAATCTCTCCACCTCATCAATCTAATCAAGAAAATTCTCTACATCGAGTTTTCCATTGAAAGACGATAAATCAGCCATCATGTTTTTAATAACATAGATATTCCATCTTGAGTAGTCTTGATGACCACGATTTCAGCACGGGACTTCATACTCATCAATGCTGCTTTTGAATTCTTCCTATAAAGTCCGATAATGTCTTTGGTGACCATCAATGCAATCTCAAACTCTTCCCAGGTTTAGATGCTCCATTGCCAATGCAAATCGGTCTGTGTGAGTCTTAATTTGAGTTCAGGTGAAAGGGACTTCATCACCTACAACTGGATCGAAAACAAAGCTCTGATACTAATTAACATAGCAAAGAAGTGATAAACCTCAAAATCCACCAAGGGTGCTCTCCGAACCCATGAAGAACGATCTCGAAATCCAAGAAGAACTTCAATCCACAAAGAAAATAATATAATAGGAATTTATTGGTAAAAGTGATCTTTCCATAGGATTTACAATCATTCTTCTTAAATATAAAACAAAGCCTAGTCCTAATAAGAATAGAAGTTCATTAAAAATAAAATAATTCAAAACTACCTAAAAGATTTCTATAATAGAGGAAACAAATCAGTCAAAATTGAATCAAGATTGATTGAATTTATTTCCTAACCTAAAGGACTCTAACTTTATTACTAAAAATAACTGAAAGCTAATTATTTTGATTTACGCAAAAAATGGGTACTAGTGATGAGACTTAGAAATCGACAATTAGGATGGCTTTGTCTTGTCGAGATAGATGATTGTGTATATATATATATATATATATATATATATATATATATATATATATATATATATATATATATATATATATATATATAATATGTCAATTTACCTTACGGATTAGGATATATGGTTGCTTCTTTGAGGCAAGTTAATAATGCATCGTATCGCATTTGGCTCGTGATGTTCCCACTCATTCATGAATTTATTTGTTATATGCATCCTACATCAGGCATCATCCTATGGTCCCTAGCTATATGGTATGGGACTTCCAACATAGCAGTTGCCACCCCTCCTTAGACCTATTGGAAATATAATTTTAAACCTAAAGTTGTGTACTAAATAAGTTTAGGAATAAATCTATTCTATGTTTAAATAAAGTTTTTAATTGCTTAGTCAAAGTCTAGCACCTACATGAAAGGCTAGCTAATGTTTGTAATATCAAGCAAAGCAAAAGCAAAATAAAAGCATAAAGCAAAGACATACAAGTAAAACATTGCATACATATTTGCTTCCTCATAAGTTATAAAAGTCGACCAAACTTTCAAAAAATAAAAAAGTTCTATAGTGGATTAGAGCTGAAAAATGGTATCAAAGATAGACAATCCTTCTATCAATGGCCTCAAACAACGTGTTCCAACCTCAAATTTCAAAGTTGAGCAGAGACAACGTTGACAACTGGTGCATAAAAATGCGAGTGCTACTTGCTTCTAGGGACGTGTGGGAGCTTGTACAAGATGGCTATAAGGAGCCAGAGTGGCCAGAAAAAGTAGCAACTATGACAAAAGAATTGAAGTATCAGCTCAAGAATTCAAGAAAGAGAGATAATAAAACATTGTTCACCATCTACCAGGTGTGGAGGAAGCAACTTTTGAGATTATTTCAGCAGCTCGAACATCGAAAGAAGCATGAGAGCTTCTACAGAATACCTATCGAGGAGTCGATTAGGTAAAAAAAAGTCCGACTTCAAACTTTACACAATAAATATTAAAGTTTGAATATTAAAGATCTTGAATTGTTTGTTGAATATCATTCAAGAGTTATGGTGGTTTTTAATTAGCTAAAAGAAATAGTGAACTACTAACAGATGTTAGTGTGATGGAGAAGATTATTCGCTTTCTACTTCCAAAGTTTGATTATGAGGTTCCAGCTATTGAGGAAGCATATGATTTTGAAGATATGTCAATAGATGAGTTGATGAGTTCTCTTCAAGCCTATGAGAAACACATGCAGTGAAGATCATCTTCGACAACAATAGACCAAGCATTAGAATCAAGATTGATTCTAGGTAGCCAAATAGGTGGCCGTGGAAGTACAACTCCACAATAGCGTGGTCATGGTAGAGGACAAGACCGATGTTGAGGATGCAATCACCAATATGATCAAGGAATGAATAATAATGGCAATCGTGGTAGAGGAGCTACCAAAAGATGATTTACTCTAGAATGTAGTACAATTATAATAAGTTTGGACACTATGTTACAGAATGTTAGAATTGATCTCTTTATCAAGGACAACAATCAAACTTTGCAGATGCTGTAGAAGTAAGTCCAACTCTCCTTCTTGCACATGAGGAGGAGACTGACCAAAAGAACGTGTGGTTTCTTGATTCTGGGGCAAGCAATCACATGTGCAGGAGAAAAGAAATATTTGAAGAACTCCTAGAGGGCACTCACGGCAACGTCAGCCTGGGAGATTCATCCAAGCTTCAAGTCAGCCTGGGGCAAGCAATCACATGTGCAGGAGAAAAGAAATATCTGAAAAATCTCAATATATCTCTAATGTTTATTATATACCCAACGTGAAAAGCAACATACTTAGTCTAGGACAACTCCTAGCAACAGGGTATATAATACACATGGAAGATAGCTTTCTTAGCTTAACAGGTATAAGTGGAAGACTAGTAGCAAAGGTGAAAATGGTGAAGATATAATACACGTGAGATAGCTTTCTCAGCTTAACAGAAATGGAAGACTAGTAGCAAAGGTGAAAATGGTGAAGAATCACATGTTTTCTCTCTATCTCAATACAGAGCTTCAAAAGTGCTTCTACGGGCTTATGAATAATGAGTCATGAAAGTGGCACGTGCACTTCGAATATCTAACCATTGAAGAGAACCCATCAACTCTCTAAAAGAAAAACGGTGCGAGGACTCCCGACAATTGATCATCCAAATAATGTGTGTGACGTGTGCACACTTGCCAAGCAACATCGACTACCCTTTACTAAGGGATGGTCCTGGAGAACAA